>VZTB01012894.1:373774-391338 GCA_013397245.1 Thryothorus ludovicianus | reverse complement strand
AAAAAGGCAGAGAAGATGTCTTAAGGAAGCACAGAGCCCTTTGCTGCAATTCTGCATATTCCTATTGCAGAAACAAATCATCCACCTATCCTGTCATCCTGTCTCTGGCAGTACCAGCAGGCACTGTTTAAGAGAAGCACACAACCCTGGCAACTGTTTGTAATCCTTCTCCTGCACATCTCCAAAATCTGCAATAATATTAAGCAAGCTGGAATGTACATCTCTCCCTAATCCTTTTGGTATCCATTTATGCACCAGCTGCACATGAATTTCTTCAATCCCTTCATGATCTCACTGAACCTAATCTGTGTTTGTTCCTTTCTTTTCTCTTTATAATGTGCATTTGGAGTGAGTAAATTTAAACTTCAACTTCATTAGGTATTTGAATAGGTCTTAATGTTTGTTTTGGGATTTTAAATAAAGATGCTTCTCTGAACCTAGCCTTAGCATGTACAGTCTAACTTACCTTCCTGTACCAGCAGACTTCTGTACATCAGATTTAATGATTTTTCATTTATACAGACTTCAATGCCTGTATCTTCCTCCTCTTGGGAATATAGCCAGAAAGACTGATCTAGGAATAAGTTCTCCATGCAATGATTTATAAAACCTAGGAAAAGAAAACCCAATATTCTTTGCCATTTTACAGTATCACACAAAAATACAAACTTTCAGAGAGTTAGATAATACTCCATTATTACTTAATGTAATAATTTAACCATGTATAAACCACAAAATTGTGTTCAACAAGTTTCCAGAAATTGTGTGCAATTGAATACAAATTAACATACTGAACTGTTGTATGGTGAAACAACTTTACCCAATGAGTAGTAGGTTAGAAACTTCCATATTTCTTCAAAAGTTTTAAATGTTACCACTATTAAATCTTGATCACTGTGAATAGACAGGAGTCTGGCAGAAAGCTCCTAGAAATCAAAACCAATACTTTAATTACAATTACACCAGATTTAAGCACAATCTCTCACTAGGTAACACTTAGGCTAAAACACTATGCACTAAGAAGGATTTAAAAAAAAAAAATCCAGGATTTTATCTGTATGAGATATCTGTTCTTTAACATACGCCTACAACATATAGGGAGCCAAATTTTAGTCTGACTCTTGCTTAGTAATTGTACCAATAGTTTCAATGAGGTTAATTTACAGAGCAATTAAAGACTCCACTGAGTGAGACTGAAGGTTTGTGCAGTTCAGAAATGTCTATGTTTAGTTATATGTTTAAACATATATTCCAATGTATATATACAGGCAAGCAGGTGGTAGTTCTTTCCCAGAATATCCTCCACACAGAGTGGTTTACAGCTCAGGAACTGTAATATTAATTAATATTAATGCATGTGGGCATTAATATTAAATAGAAGAAAGGAGATAGTTTGGGAGTTTTTAAACTTGAAATTTCTCACTTGATCACTGTAAATTTTTAAGATCTACAACCTCCTGATATAGATTACCCTCAGAGCTCTGTACACACACAAAAATGCAGCTCCTTTGATGCAGCTTTGAACCTGCTTTCTGGTATTGTCAGTCTTTATCCAGAAGAGATACTGAATTATTATCACTAAGTTCACTCTTTTTTGGTTAAAACAAGTACACTGAAGTGTTACTTTTGTTAAAAAGATGCATTAAGATCTTTTTATCCTCATTTCTACTGGTTCACATTCCTAGAATAGCATTAAGTTACACTTTTAAGAAAGATAAGAAATGATAATTTTAAGTGGTTATGACAGATTTTAAGTTATTCCAGAAATGCTAAAAGGAACAACTACATAAACCTTTAAATACAATTGAATACAACACATTTTGATGGATTCTAGACAGAGAGGAGTAATATAGAATCCAGTTGCACTCCAGTTTGTAGGTTAAAAACAGGGCTCCTCAGTGATGCTGGCAATTGCCTTTCACGGAAATACAAACTGTATAATTTATAGGAAAAGTATCTGAATCACCATCTCAGAGAATAAATCAAATGTAAAGCTAACAGATATGGTGTTACTGCACCCTTGCACTCATTGCATTAAAATTGAAATGCGGCTTGAAACAATTGAAGAACTGATCAAGAGATGGATTCTAACTCAAGGCAGCAGGGAGGAAATTGTCCCTCAAGCTTCTATAATCTGAGTAAGATGGAGCTGATCCACTGATTTTTATGACTGTGACAGCACAATTGTAAAATATCTCTGAATTAATTCTGTTTAACATCCATATTTTTCAATTCATACAATCTGGACACATTAAAATATAAAAGTCTAACCTATGCTTCTTCAGCAGGCATGTCTCATCACTGCTTTGATCTTCTTCATGCACCTTTCTACACTAGATTACATATTAATGAGAGCCTGAAATTATTAATAAATTGCCAACACATGCTAAAGTGTGTCAGCCTCAGGAGCTTCATGCACTGCTGAATATCACAACAACATTCTATCAAAGCTTAACATTATCAATCTTGTTTCCTTCAAAGCCTTTCCCAGGCTGTTTCTAGTCCATTTGTTTGTTCTTTGCCTCCCAATCCCATCTTCCTCCATCTCCCCCTAAACACAATCCAGGGCAGAGAAGCAGAAGTACAGACTGTTTGCACAGCCACAAAGGCAGCAGCCTGGTGGTGGGGTGGTCTCAACACTTGGAAGGAAAAGGGTGTAGAAACATGTGTCTATATTAGTGAAAACCATAACTAAGTAAGATTTCAGTAGTTTGGTTTGCTAGAAAAGGAAGCTGGAACCCATAGACAAAAAAAAAAGGACACAATAAAGGTTAAATGTTATCATTCTGATTTTTTTTTTTTCAAGAGGTGGGGGGAGACTAACCTTTATTTAAAGCAAACCTCATTGGTTGTAGAGGACAGGTTTCCCATATACAAAAAATTAAAGACAGTAATAAAATATGGCCAAAAATTTTGTGCTATTTAAATTTATGGCCATTTAGCCCTAGGGAGTCCAATGCTTAGGCTATTCTCTTTCAGACTTCCTCTTTGGCTTAGCAGTGAGCTCCCCAGGAAATTAGCATTCCAAATAACTCCAAGTGTCTAGAAACTGAAGGGATGAGTTAATACAAGGGCAAATTAAAATAAAACAAAGCCCCTTTGTTTCCCTTGATGTAAATGAAAGCAGAATATTTTTAAAAATAAACTCATTCAATTACTTATTACAGTGGGTTTATTTATTTTACATCAATTTGATGTTCCAGTCTTTTTCAATTATTCAATATTTCTAAAGCCCCTAAATGTATTTGGACTACAGCAAACTGGTCACTCAAATTCAAGCACCCAGCATGTAGATGGAAATAGGACCCAAATATCATGCAGACTATTTCAGTAGCACAGGGGGTATTATCTGAATAAATAGAACAATTTCCAAGCGATTGACTTACACTGAAGACAGTCATCACCTCCTTGCTGTCATTTTCCAGAAGACGGAGCTGCCCTCTGAGCTCTCTTTGGAGCCTGGGATCAGGACATCCGCTCTTTCTTTTCACCATTGTTAACTTCAAGGAGATATCTGGAGGAGGATATTCATTTTCAGTACTACAAGCTTTGTGAATCAGCTTTGGAGAACCAGAAAATGCCTTAAAAATCATAGTATACACATTAAGATTTTTTTCAGCTTCAGAGACAGGCACTCAGAACCCTGATCTGAATGTTTCTTTTACATTTTTATCATCCTGTAGACATAGAAGCATGAAACAATTTTGAGAGACAACTGTTACTTAGGCATGGAAAAGAAAAAAAAAAAAAAAGAAGAAAATGGCAAGTAGGTGATTTGACAATTTAGACAGCTCTGGGCATTGCAAACATGCCCAGATTTCCAAATATTCCATGCATATCAAAAATCAGAGCAAACAGATAATGGCATAATGAAAAAAAAACCCTGAAAAACAACAGACAGTTCAGCATGTTACAGCCCTTCATACTAATCTTAAATTCATAGCTATCCAACACGTCACCTCCACTACTTCAGAAGGCTTTATAAATCAAATATTGTAAAAGCTGTTTCTCAACTAAGCTGAACAGAACCAACCCAGTTAAATGGTCCAACTAAAAGCTCACTTAGATGATCTTCCCAGCACATCTGAAAGAGCTGGATAGCTATTCCCAATAGCTGTATAGCTGTGCTGGCATTTGTTTATGAGGAGCTTTTACTACAGCTAAGGGCACAGCTCCAGCCAGCTTCTCTCACATAAAGAGGATCTTGGATAAAGCTGCTTTCATTCCGCATTAATTCATTAATTTAGCTCAATAACAGTAAATCATAAGTTATCAGAAACCCAGATGGGCACAGATAAGCCAATAATACCCAGTCAGGAAGAATTCCAATTGCAAAGTATGTAAATAGGTCACACTTCCAGCAATATGGGACTGTTGTGCACACTAAAATATTCCACCTCCTCTGAGTTTCACATTTTAATCCAGTAAAATTTATGATTTTCACATTCTAGGCTAATATGCTGTGCCTTGATTTGTATTCAGAGGGCTTCCTATGCATTTCTTCAGGAGTTCTACCATGACTTGCACCTAAATTACTCATTACTTTAGGGTCAGGAAGGGTGGCTCAGAATTATAAACCCGTGTTACTGAATTACAAGGCCTCTTCCTTTAAGCTGTGGTCATATAGTCAATTGTTAGTAGAAAGAATATAGAGTCTGATTGTTGTTCAGATCACTGCTAGAGCAGAATTATTGACCTTTTCATTTTACCTGAAAACATAAAAAATACTGGCACAAGAGAAGACTAACTTAGAAATTTATACGTTCATTTTAAGTGATCAAACTGGCTTGAGGTAAATATATAATGATAGACACACAATCTAACTTTTATAGAAAGTTAATGAAATAATTATTACATTGAATCAAAACAACAGAAATACAGCTACTTCTTCCAAAAAAACCCCATAATAATGCCATATAGAGATGAAATATGGTTTAAAACCCCATTATAATCGCCTGTCTGCTTCTGTGAGCCCTGACCCACACCTCCAGTTACAAGGAACCCAAATCCTGTACACAGCAACACAGGCAGGTACATAAAGCACAAATAATTTGACTAGAAATAACCATATGCCTGGGGAAGACTGTCTGCCACTAATGTGATTTGTTAGGTCAAGCCAGAGAGCAGGGGACAGCTCAGTGCTGGTTTTGGTGGCACAAGAAGGGAAATGTGCCAAGACCCTCAGTTCACTGTGCCTGCCGTGAGCTCTCCAGAGGTGAAGCCTACTGAACCCACTTACTGAAGAACTGCATTCAATTGACACTTCACTGAAAATACAGCATTCAAAACAATAAAAATAGATATTGGAAAGGCCACAAACTTTAAAAGATAAGATATTTGAAGGATTTAAAGGCATATGTAAAATAAGCAATTAACTTTTTATTTCCTTCTTTTTCTTTTTTTTTGTAACCAGTACAATATAGTACATAAATTATTTCTATTTTTTAATAAAGGTTGCTCCCTCTTCTTGTGAGAAATTCTCAGCAAATCTTATATACAAGTTGGACACTTCACAGCTGCTATGAAATACATTATAAACCTTACAGGAGTGACAACTGCAAATGTTGATAGTTGAGTTGTCTCAAAAATAGAAAGTAAGCAATGAGAAGAGCGTTATAATGTAAAGATAGGATGGGGGTAAAAATGCCTTACCAGTTGGAAAATTCTCTGCTTGACTGGGAAGGGTCCTTGGACTGACAGTAACGCATTTTTCACTTGGAGAACACTCTATTACAATAAATAAAAGGAATGGTTGTATGCCTTTTCTAAGTCATATAAATCACACTGAAAAAACCCCAACAAAGTATCTCATACTTTCAAAGCATTTAATGCACCAGATAATTTCCAAGAGAGAATAATCATTTTCTCCCCTTCTTGCTATATAATTCCCAAACCCCACAAAAAGTATCTGCAGAATATTTTTTTCCTCCTGGGCTGGAGAAGGAAGTTAAAACTTTATTGCATCATTTTGATGTGAAATTTCAAGATAGAGAATTGATGGAAAGACAGGTCCTCAGGAAACAGAATTCTCATTTGGGAGGGAGCAAGGGTCAGACCAAATTTTCTCTTCCCTTGCACCTATACTAAAAATGGCTCCCACTGATGCTTCAGTGGTATAAATTTCTGTGCTTTGTACCAATTAATACATGGAGAAAAATAACTCTTCTCTTTATCTGTTACGTGTATATAATACTTGAGAGGGGGTACTGTAAATCAAAGTAATTTGAAGTTTCAAAAAAAATCACAAATAAGGTATGTTTTGTATTAATAGTAATCTGCTTTTATCCTTTAGCCCATATTTCTTCCTGTCCTTTGGGGAATGATATATTTTCATGCTGATAAAACACCCACTGCAACCACTTCCATTTTCTCAAGCCTCCCTGGGCAAATATCATTGAAGACAAGGCTTCATATTTCTAAGAATAAAAGCAAGAGAAATAGATCTTTCAGTTTTAGTAGAAAATTTCTGAGGCAATTTCCATGTATCCCAAGACATTATCCTATGAAGCTCTGCCTTTAAAAAAAACCCTGTAACATAGCAGGGCATGGTAATTTCCAAGTCTTTTGCATCTTCTCTCAAGTGCATCTATGAATGTTACATGAACAAAGGCATGAAAGTAATAATACATAAACCAGAGTTTTCCCACCTCACAAAGAAAGGAAGTAAACACTAAAATCATTGTATTTAAGGCCTGTTACTAATACATACTCAAAAACTGAAATCCCCAAACACTTTCATTTTATAGGGTTTTGTTTGGATGTTTGATAGAAACATTGGAGTTGTGGTTCTATTATTTTCTTAATATGGACTATATGATGTTTGTTTTTAAATATAAATTTGATAGTAAGTTCACCACAGTGCAGGCTGACTGTGTTTAGGAGACATTCTAAATTTAAGTCCACTAGAGCTTCTGGGACCAGACTTACCTGTAGTTCTGCTTTTTCTGGTTTTAGTCACAATTACCAACACAGAAGTTGTCAAAACTTTGACAACATATTATCATTTTGATAATCATTTTATAGTTGGCAAGGACAATAAATTAGCTTTTTTTGATATGTGAACTATTGTCACTATTTTCTTGATAATAAAAACTACTAATTTCCTTGAAATGTAGTTATCAAGACATTAACATCCATTTCTGTGACTTTTAGGAAAAGGCAAAGGCTATCAGCAAGCACTTGAATTACTCATCAGTTTAATTGAAAATAATAGTTTGCTGTTAAATTTGTGTAAAAGAGTAAGAGTTACTATAAATGCAGTTTGAAAAGTTTAAACTGTTTAAAGTGTTATAATTAGGTTCAAAAACTTAATATGGACTCCTACTTGGTGGAATGTCTTGACACTTCTTGGAAAGCTAAAGAGCCCTGGGATGCTTGCACCTGGTCTTTTTGATGTCAGAAGCATTTCAGTTGTGAACAGAAAGACATTGTGCAAGTCACAGGACATACATTTTTAAATTACATAGTTTTTTTTCCATTATTGTTTGAAGTATTTTCACATTAAGAAAGCTCTTGAACCTACTGTAAACTATGAGCCTGGCCATGGTCACCTACCTATGTCACTCCACTCCTTTACCCAAAAGATCCTTCTGACTTGCATTATTTTACCCCACAAAGTAGGTTTTCTCTTGCACAAAGGCAGTACTACACCTCTGATGAAAAAGGAACTTTAAAAAAGAAAATTAAAATAGAAATTTGGCTTCTGAATCTTATAGATATACTAAAAAATTCTAGAAAAAAACTTATATTTCAGTACCCTGGCTCTTGGGTTCTGATAATTTTCATCTCCTCTTATCTTACTAAAAAATAATCCATTTGCCTGTCCCAAGTGAATTTCAGTGTAGATTGTTCCATAGCCTAATCCATGAAGCGTTTCTATGGAGGAAACATAGATGCTTGTTGTATTTCAATAAAAGCCCATCTGGGTTCTGTGATTCTGTGAAAAACATGACAGTTCTCAGCTTGTACACCATTTAAAAAACACAGTAATTCAAGCCCAAGGAGAAGTCAGGAGCAGAGGCATCAGGATGCATTGTTTGAGGTCTTACCTGTTTGATTTTGCCACGTGTCCATCCCAGCTCCATCCCCGAGAGTGCTGATGGCAGCACTGCTCTCCACATGTTTGCAGTCACACCTGCACATTCCCTGCTCAGTTTCTTCCCTCTCCAAGTTCCTGTCTTGTTCTTCCTCCAGAGCAGGGACAACGGTGCTAGTGCTGAGCATAGTGGCACCTGCCACTGCCAAACTCTCCATAATTTAAGTCCTCACAGTGACACAACTAACATTATCAACAACCTGAAAGGGAAAAACAAAAAAAATCAAAATTATTTTTTTTTAAAGCATCAGGAAAGATGAACATATTCAAGAGCTGTCCCACTCCTGTAGGAGTTATTTTTAATTGTAATATGGATTGAAGAATTTCCTATAGGCTTCTTTCAGAGGAACTGTTGTGTAACACCCAAATTTATCCCAGAAAAAGCTCCTGCAATGAGGTGGCATCACTGCTTTAGGAACAAAGCAATAGACTTGGCTAGCAGCAACAATCCAAGGCCTGAAGTGAAATGTACTTGTGCCCACTGATAATTATTCATTCTTGGCCAGCTATAAAGCAGAGCCTCCCAGGGATAACATCATTCACATTAACAGAGGAATTGCAGGGGAAAAACATCATTTTTTAAAGGTGACAAGAATGGAATGAGTACTGCATGCTGAATTCAAACAACAAAGAAGGTTTATATAAATTCAGCTAAAGAATGAATCCTCCGCAGGAGCCCACTGTGCAGGAAGACAGGCATCCAAGGTTCCAAGTATTATTTTGCAGCAAAGCAGAAAAATGAAGCCCTGCTGAAGCTAGAGGCTGAGTCTGGCAGCAAGACTCCACTTGGCCTGATGGGGAAAAAGGAACAGAAATGGAAGTAGAGCACAAGTAGCTGCAAACTTCACTGCTTCTTCCAGTCACTGAGGTGAGGCATCCTGCAATCCCATTTCTTGGGCACAAGCTACTCAGGGTCAGGAGGATGCAGCCAGACCACCAGGCAAGGCAGCCACAAAGGATGTGACCCATGTAGCCAGAACATGTCCGCTGATATTTACACTCTCTCCCTCAGTGGGCTTTCACATGTCTCTAAATGATTTCATAAAGCCACAGGACAGGTTTTGATTTAGTCCTGTCATTTGAATTTAATCTGAATTCCTCTATGTTTACTTCAACCATACTCATTAACGAGCTACATTCATAATGCATGTCCAAGGCTGTGATCTTTGGAAAATTTCATCTCATTTGTTTTCCAGCAGAAATTGGTTAAATCTAAGGCTGTAGATGAAAGATGCCCTTCTCTTCTGCTAGAGTCTCAGACTAGTGCCTGGTCACCTAGTTTCCACACATGATCTGCCATCAATCTGGTCAAGAAATGCCTCACTTCTCCATTACCCATGCAATGGGATGTCCCAAAGCACATGGTTCTGGCTTTTTTCTCACAACCCTGCCTTCCAACACTTCCTGCCCTCCAAGCTTCACGTCCTAGATCCCTAAACCTGAGCAAACCAAGTACCAACATGAACAGCACAAGAGCTGCCAGCAGCCTGCCTGGGTAGGCAGGTACACAGGACAAGGCAGGATCTGTCTGCACAACTTTCCTACTCTTTTACAGTCATTGAAACTTTCACCCCAAATGAGCACTTCTTGAAAAAACAGTGAACTATATATAGACCAAGGCAAGTTATACAATTATAGAAAATTAATGAGGTATAGTTACAGGTTGTATGACCAGCTCAGAGAATTAAATCATAACCATATCTACCACAAGTTAATGAAGTATGAAGAAATCTAGGCTGGATTTTGCTTTAATGTTTTCCTTGTCCCATTTTGCCATTTATTCAAAAGTGCCTATCTGAATCCTAAGGCTGACATCACAGATCCCTATATAAAGCTATGTATAAAAATTCATCATTACACCTACAAAAACACAGGTGGGAACTCAAACATGAGTAACTTTTATCCCTTCTCTCACAGAAGAACATTTTCATTAACACATTTTGTTGACACTGAAAAACTGCCAGTCAGACTTGATGACCTAGTTATAAATGATTAGAAATACAGGCCTGCCAAAGGCCAAACTCACTTTGCTAGGGATCTGTTTTTCCATTTATGCAGCTGATCTTTCCCTTGAAGTAATGACAGTAGCTGACACCATTCTTTTCACTACTGTACCAGGATAATATGTAATATATTCCAATTTTCACACTTAGGTATTAAGTACTTTTCTGCATAAAATAATAGTATCACCTGTTGATGAAGATGTAACTATTTTGGTATTAAAGATAATTTAGTTCCAAAGGTGGTTGTTTAAATTACATTGTTCTATGAATCCAAACCCAGTTGGTATTTTTAGATCAGATTACCCTTAATCCCAGAAATGAAATTCACTGCTAAGATTATTCATTTTTTTTCCATAAGCTCCTACCCATAAGCCAAAATATCATCCTATAAAAAATTGAGGAAAACAAACATACTCTGACTGGAACTATTAGAATTCAGTTGAATTGGAGAAGAGATACTGACAAAATGCAGGTCTGGAATGAATTTAGAAAGCTTGGTGCTGTAAGAGCAAGTAGGACATCTGAACAAATCAAAATTGATATAATCTGTTTAAGAAGATTCAGTCATAGAGCCTAAGCCAAGGGAAAAAAATCAGAATGAGTGAAAGAAAAGCAAAACAGGTGTGTCTTTATGTATGTTTTCTCTGGGTTCTTCCAAGATGCACAGAAGAAAAACTCAAACTTCAAACGTTTTTAGCAGTCATGTTCTCCTCTACAGATTCTTTTCCCATTTTAATGTTTGCCTTAACAATCAAGTGTCAACCCATGTGGCTTTGTGTAAGTACTGAAAGCAAAATCATAAACTTTCCCATAGCTAGGCCCCTCATCTACCTTGGCCCTTTTGAATGTTTATCTGGCATCTAAATGTGTCCTAAATGACACAAATCTGGTCCCAAGTGACAAAGATTTCATAGAAATTTACATTACATCTCTGTACTTTTATTATTTGCCTTTAACTGTCATCTAAGTACCCCAAGACACATAAGCAAACCTACAGTATAATTATTCTATTTATTATGCTGATGCTTTCTCAATTATTAAATTGTTCCACCACTAAGTAAAGCAGATTTAATGGCATATAACCAGAGAAAAACATTCATCCAATATAAAACAGCTTTAGAGAATATTAAACTGCATTGCTTGAGTCACTCTCATTGTAAGAGATTTTTTCATAAACCTATAATGCTAGTAAGTATAACAGTAAGTTAGTAACTACTTGTTGATAGCAACAAACACAGGAATAAGATCTTCAAGATTAAAGATCTAGCACTCACCATATAAATTTTGTCATCTCTGACTAGTTCTCACAATCTACATTTATGTGTGGATTACGTGTACCAACTAAGCATTTTCTTTATAATTTAGATAAAACTATTTTTCTCATGCTCTTTGAGGCTTGACCAAAAAAATCCTATTTGGTGCCGGATGTTGGGCTTAAAACTTAATGATTTCCTGTTTCTGTGAATGCAGAGCCAACCTCTACCCAAAATACAACCATGTGGCACTGCCCACTGCTCTGGGGCACTCTCAGCTTGTGAGGCATCAGAGAGAGGAGCAGGACAGCTCAACACCTGGAGTGCTCCCAGTGCCCTGCTGTCCTCCCTCCCTGGACACTGGCAGCGTGTCCCGTGGTTCTGTGTGCTGCCCCTCGCCCCGTCCAGGCTTGTGAGGCTCAGAAGGTCACTCCACCTTCCCTGTCCCTTCTCAGGGCACAGCAGGCAGGAAAGGACAGTATCCAACAGCTGTTGAACATCAGGTGGAAATGAGACACTAGTTTTCCTTCTGGTAGTTAAATTGAATAATTGCTTTATCATGATTTTCTGTCGGTTACTGCTTCCTTTTTACTGAGTGTTTTCAAAGCCCAGCTAGTCAGAAAAAAAAAAAAACCATATAGCTTGAGATTTTCCATGTAGGCTAAGAGTTGTTTTTCTCCTCTGCCTTCTTTTATTATTTTTAGAGGTATTGTGGATGACAGGAACACCAATTAATTCCCATTTTAAGGGTGTTGAAGGAGAAAACCAATAACATTCACTGAAGCAGATTCTCTCTCTCCCTCTAAAGGTATATTTCTGAGACTAGGACCTGGTGGACTTAATTCAAAATTTTAGTTGCCTAAAATTCGTATACAAATTTTTTTCATTCATCATCTTTCCTCTGTGAGCCTCAGGACAATGTACTAATGACTTCCTGAAGACTTGTCCTGCAATTCTACTGCCCAAAGTTAATCTAGGTCATTTTCCCAAACTGATGCTTGACTAGTTATTTTATTCCTTCCTTCCAGTTTCAATTAACATTTTACATCTTCTATATTAGGCTACAAACACCTTAAAGCCAAGGTCATTACAAACTTTTTCCTTAGAGAGTAAAACACAGACTTGATGTCTATGAAATTCAGTTACAGGCACGAATGTAAGGAAAGAAATCCATATTTGGCTCTGTACAGGCAACAATTTTTACATATTCCACACAAAGGTAAGCAAATCTATAATCAGGGTAAACAAACTTAGGAATCTGAGTGCTTTCCAAAAATGGAAGATTGACTCCTTTATCAGGGAAGTGACTTTAGGTAAGTTAGCAATTCTCAGTAAACAATGTTGCAAGCAGTATCATTGTTCCCAGCTGGTCCACAAACAAAAAAGCCCTAGCAAGATTCAGAGCAGTAGATGCCTTTAAAAACATTAGCCCGCTCTATGAATAATTTTCTTTATATGTCAGTAGCACTGAAATATATTTTCCATCCTCAACAAAGCTCGAAAAGAACCATTCATCCAAAATTTCCAAGTTTAGATATGGAAAATTGGAGACTAAAATCCACAATCTCATAACTGCTTAAAAATAAGCATAAACGCTAGGGATGTTTTAAAACAAAAATCAGATTACTGCTAGAAAACTATAAAAGGCATCTGTGAATCTCAGTACTTCACTCTGGTGCTAGATGTGACAGAATTTGGCCTGTGGCAGATAAAGCAGAGGAATAAAGTAGGAGCTGTTGCTACAGAATCACAGCTCAGCTGACACCACACCACCTAGAAGAGGGAAACAGAGCAGCTCAGAAAATCCCAGCAGGTTCTCATAACTGTGACAGATCACATTTACACACATTTTCCAGTGATTTCATTATGGACACACCAAAGAACAGAACACTGCTGAAATTACCTGTCTGACTGCCTGCAATTCCAACACACGGACAATAACCCACAGTCAAAAATCAGACCACGGGTACCTAAAACAGAGCAAAAGAGGGAGATGTAGACATAGAGCACAGGACTTCCCCTACCTTTTCCAGGTCTGATCCACTGTAACATGCTGGTAAAGAGCAGGCAGAACCCTGCCTTCCTCAGCTCTGCTCAAAACTGACTCCAGCACAGCTCTTCCTGTTTGACCTTCTTATCTTTCCTGTTGATTGCACAGCCTGGCTTGGATGTGACCAGGACAAAAAGTTGTCCATTAACCAATACTGTTAATCCCAAAACTTTTTTTTTTGTTTTTAAAGAAAGAAACATTCCTGAGAATGGATTTGAGTTACTAAAGTTCATTATGCAAAGCAGAAATGTATCAAGTGTGCTGGAAGGTTCATGCACACACTCCAGATTTTCAAAGCAATAATTCGTTGTGGCATTTTGCATTGGTGGCTAAAAGGCTCAGAGGGACACATCCAGGACATTGTTAAAAAAGCATTGTTCAGAAAAAAATAAACAGTCCTTCAGCTATAGCACATGGCTTTGTCACCCCTTTGCTTTTGATTGTGAAATTAGATTTCTTGCTATCATTACAGCTGCAAAAAACACTGATGAAAAATTGTTTGACAAAAAATTTACACCAATATGCTCAGGTTTAAATTGCAGAAATGTATTATTTAGCAGCTCTATCATGCAGTATGAAGCATTAAATATCAGTTTGGGGAGCAGAACAAGACTGTTGTGGAAAGCACACAGAGTTTATCTTCAGTGTAACAAGACTGAGCCATGTGCCCTACCCCAAATGACCCACAAAAGCAGTGATTGGGGTGACGGGCTGTCCCCAGTGCACTGCTGCCAGGAGTACCAAAACCAGACTCTTCAGATGCCTTTGAGACCTTAGTTATGACTCCTGCCAGTCCTTCTCAAGGAACATGCACTTCAGAGCTGTTTTTAAACATTAGAAATCAGGTATTCATTGTAAATCATGCTCTCATTTACCTTACTTTGTCCCATCATATCACAAACATGAATTATAAATGCTACTTCACACTGACTGTGCAGTCTGTTCCTGCAGTGTGCTTGGGAACTCTCCATTTTCCCAGAAATTATGAAGTTGGAAGGTACTCAAGTGATTGTGTAAATCACAACCAACAAATCATCCCAGAGGGAACTAATTTGATATTGCACTATAATGCAGTACACAAAGCATACCACTCAGGAATAATTAACTTTTTAGTAACTATGCCAACAGCATAAAATGCCACATTTCTGTCACCACTTTACTGACTAATTTTCCACGAGTTTCATAAATATCTAAGTCCCTTCATCATATTTATTTTATATGTATATTTAAAGATAATATTTAGTTACATTTTATTACATCAATTCCTCACTAGTATTCCTCCTTTTTTAATGTGATTCAAAGTAGTTTTGAAAAAAATCTCAAGGAGTCATCTAAGCCTATATTTTTCCAGGTGGATAATAATATTTTAGTCTACATTTCTGAGTCCCAATCATTGTAGAATCTACCATTATTAGTATGTCCCTAAGATCTTCAAAGATACAACTAATTTTTCAGTACTGAAATTAGGAGAAATTCAATTCACTTCAAGAAACAACAAAATAACACCAAATGAAATCCAGGCTCCTTAGCTCCCCTTTCCATACTATCATAAAATAGTATGGAAGTTGTCTTATCCAACTCCTCCCTGCTAGATCAGAAATCTTCAGCCTCCTCTATGTTTTACTCTGAAGTCGTGCTCCATGGTATTTCATCACACCACAGCCAGTACTTCAATTCTTGATGGTGTACATGGACTTGCAGTTTTGGTGAAAACAAGAAAAACAAAGTTTTCAGCTTTAAGGTAATGACATTAACGGTTGGCCCTGGACTTCCTGTTGTCTTATTGGAGCAGTACAACTCTGCACGACAAAGATCTAGATGAATAACCTTATTGGACAGCTGCTCTCATGAAATGACTCCAGAGACCAATATATTGCAGCAAACAGGAAAAAAACAGAGGTGGCACAGATTGGTTTCCATATTAGTAATCACATCCCTTATTAATTACTGTGAATTGTGCTACCTGTTTCAGGTTTCTTTTTGCTAAAAATAGGCTTCAAGGCTGTTTCTTCTAGTCATTTCTTTGACTAGTAAAATTGCATGAAGACTTGATGGTCCTGTTTAGGTTAGGTTGATCCTGATCTCTTCAGAATTATTAAAAGAATCTGACAGAGGCTGGGGAGGACATTGGGTGTTGATTCAAGGCACTTCCTCTAATTGTCTCTCTCAGGCATTGCTTTTCATCATCCTGTTTGTCTGCCCTTCTGCAACTGCATGTTTGTCTGACCATTTTTCACTTCAGCAACTTGTTTTAGGGAAAACAATACATTTTAATATTAAGGCAAACTTATATCTTCCAGTATAACTATTATTCCATCACAGCTGGGGAAATACCTATGAAGAAACAGTCCACTGCCAAAGGGACTAATTACAACTTGTAAAAATTTTGAGGTATAACCCATTTCTGTCACTGATAAGTGACAGAAATGCCAGTTTTAGGTGAGAAGGGATCTTTCTACACATTTTTCTAAATTCCTGTCTGATTTTCTTTCATCCCAAGTCCAATATATAAGCTTATTGCTCCTTGCTGGAGCCAATAATAAAAATAATAAAATAATAAAAAGATCCTGTTTATTCCATGTTTTGCTGAATCTGGAATTCTCCACTATTTATATCTAGCATGGCAAATTTGAAATCACACAAGATACTGATGCTGTCTTGGCTAAATTAGCCTTCGTTGGTTCCTCTCTTATCTAGCAATTGAGGTACACTCACTTAAAAAGAAATGCAATATACAGTTTGTATTGCAAAGTTCAAAAAGAAATATCAATTGAGCCCCAGATGTGAGAAACATTCAGTTTGAAGTACTAACTCCTAGTGGTTACATTTTAGCTAATTTACCCAATTCTATTAATTCTAGCCAGATTATCAGCATGCATGGATATTAGTTGTGTTATGTTCATGCTATGATTACACACAACTTCCACAGAAATAGGTTTAGCCATATGTTTCCTTTTGATTAGCATGTTATCTCTCCACAGCAACTGCATATAGAACTAGCTAAAGTTCTTTCTTCTGGTCTCCTGTCATCTTTGCATCTGCCTGCTTGTAACCCAGATAGCTTTACTTCCCCCCAGGTCTTGAGAAAACACCATCCCTGCTCCATAGCCAGGTTCAGAAAGGAAAAACAGAAAACATGAAAAGAAAAATACACTGCCGCCCATCTGTACGGAAATGCTGTCGCCTTCCAGTCTGCAGGAAAATGCTGAGTCAAACACCCAGCTGTTACAGCACTTACACAGCTCCTGAGTTATTTACACAGCCCACTGCAGAAGGGCCAGGTTTGCTTACAATCACTGAATGCTAACAATAGATGTGACTGAGCTTGTTATTCCTGAGCACTAGGACCATGGAACACACCTGACAGAGCTTCCTCCCAACTCTAGCATCTCCCAAGTGCCACTGCTGATCTCTTGAAAACACTTTTATCTGCTGACCAAAAAGCCAACATGCTCCTAACCAAGGAAACCCACATTCAAATCTCAGCAGGCAAAAAGGGATCTGGTCAAGACTCACGATTCACAATTCCATCTTGGCCCCCACATGGATCACAGACCTTCCCACAGCAGAGAGGGAGAAAACTTCTGGAATAATCTCATCAGCTCAGAACATAACCTGCACTTATCACTTACCATTCAGAATCACTAACCACTAACGCTTAGATTATTGCTATTATACATAAATTACTTCTATACTTTATGGCTGAGCAGGAATTATTTTCTTCCCCCCTAGGAACAACAGCCTCACCAAATCAAGCACAAACTTTGGAGTTCCATGTAGCACAGAAGGCAAATCACTTCTCAATCACACCAAACCAACCACACTGAGAGAGTTTGTGTTCACAAGCTTCAGCATAGGATATGAGCTTTTCCTATTTTTCTTCCATCTTGCAACTGGAATTAAATTCCTCTTATCTACTGAAAATAACAAAACACTTGATGAATAGAGCCTCTAAAATATCCAAGTATCAAGAAATTAGGAAATATATGTTGACATGGAAAAAAAAAAATCTGTTCATCTACAAGCCTCCAACTATTAAAAGAAGAAAAAAAAAATATCTATATTCCAGGCACTTTACATTTAAACTCCCACAGAATATTCTTTAAAAAAAAAAAAAAAAATTTACCCTTGAAAGGCTGAATCCCCACTTTTCACAGCATTAC
>VZTB01012894.1:259224-365768 GCA_013397245.1 Thryothorus ludovicianus | reverse complement strand
GCGGAGCCGCCCCCGCCCCGGGCGTTCCCCGCAGCCCGGCCGGGGCCCCGCAGGACGGGCTGGACCCGCCGCGCTGGGCCGCCCTGCGTCCATCCCTCCGCCGGTACCCGGCGGCTCGGGGGTGTCTCCGCGGCCCCGCAGCCGAGGTGCGGTGCAGGCGGCATCAGCTGGTGCCCCGGCCCGCCCGGCATCAAGGCTGGGAGCACACAGCTTTTCAGACGGGGACATTTGGGTTAAAAGCCCGGCCTTTTCTGCTGGCCGAGATACTGTGGTGATAGAGAAGGTGGACATTGGGGATGTGCCACGGAGCCTAAGCTAGGATTGCCGCCCGGAGGAGTCCAGTTGCCCAGGGCAATACAAAAGTGATTTATCCTGTGATACATGCAGGATTTGAGAACGGACTTGGAACCGTGTTTTTTGGCGATTCAGCTTTCATCTGCGTTGTGTGTCGGCGGGGGGTGGTTACTTCAGAGCACAGCTGATGGCAAAATATTACAGTCCTTAAGGCAAATGCAGGGCTGTGCGTGGTGGAGAGGGGGGACTGTGGGAGCTGGTTGTGTATTTCGTTTCCGAGGGTAACTGTAGTGCTGAACACACGCTCTACCACAACAGGGAGAGGCTGAATAGCTACAATTATGTGGTGACTCTGTATGTCAACATGCTTAATCATACCACATCCTCACACCGAGCCAAATGGGAGCCTGGTGCAAACAGAGAGGAGAACGAGCTCCCGATTAGGACAGTGAGTGACCTGGGGTCAGGCACCTGCTGCAGATTTCAGCTGAAAACCTTGTCTGTCATTTCCTCATGTTTTTTGATGGCATTATGCTTTCATGTGTGCTGATTGTCCACGTTCTCACTTGCTCTGTGGGTGAAACATGTACTTCGAGCATACCAGTGCTTTCTGGGGAAGTTCCCTGGCCAAGGCAGGTGTGCAGGTGAGAGCAAGGCATGTGTTGCTGAACTGTGATAGAAATCCCAAGTCTGTTTCCTGTCTTTAAAGAGCATCGAGATGATTAGCAGGGATGGTAACATCTCCTCTGGCACTGGTGGAACTCCAGTATGGAATCCTTTCCTTGGTCACCTGGCTGTATTTTTGAACTGAAGAACATGAAATACTGAGAAATGTTTGAATTCTATTGTGGTAGAACTGAGCCCGGTAGAGGAAATATTAAAGTCCTGATTTTTCTCTCTATAATATTTTAAATGTCAATTAAATAGATTCTCAGTAGAAAAGTTAGTGCAGAGGAGACTTGACACAATTCTCTCTCAGTAATTGCTCCAAACACGGTGTAAATTAAATACCAAAAATGAACAGTGTCAAGATAAAAATAACATCCTGGGAAAAAAAGAGTGGAAAAAAACCCTGAGAGTTCTTATGTCTCATTTGGAAGAATAACTGGCAGTTTTAGGAGTTTTGGTTTTAAGTATAGGGTTAGCTTTGATCTTTCCAGATTTTGATTTTGTGTGTCTGTGTGGGCTGTGTAAACAACCTGCAATCAATTCTCATGTTAAATTAAATGTGAGGAGCCCATATCTACTCAGTAAAATCAATGGAAATTTTCCATTAACATTGATAGGGCAAGTATTGTACAACAAATTCAATGCCATGGTTTGTCTAAAATTGCTGTTCCCAAAAGATTGCCACCAAAATTACTATGGCAGGGCTTTAATTCCAAGTTTGCTCTTTACTGCAAAGAAAACAAGGGTGCAGTGGGGTGTTAAAATCAGCCCCACGCAAGGTCCAGTGAATTTCTGCATGATTTGGTAATCTAGGAGAAATCCCCAATATTTCTTTTACTCTTGAGATGGAGCAAACCGTTTTGGATCTGCCGTATTCATCCAGAAACTTTTGCTCAGTCTCTGTCCCCTCTTGCAGCAAGGCAACTCATTATTCACTGTCTCTATCAAGAGGGTTTCAGGCAGTGCTGTGACACTGCTTATCCACTTTACCCATAAGATTTGGTGTTAGATATAGAAATGCTTGTGTCTGGTAAACGTGATGTAGTTTGTAATGTATTGATATTGGTAATACAATTTAAAATGGTTCAATAGTACATGCATTGAGCCATTGTCCTGGTGAATGGACTGCAGACTCATGCTATAATTTTAAATCTAGAACACATATGATCATCTGGTATAGTAAGACACACCTCAGCTGCATTATTACATAGGTTGTAATTAGATTTTTCCACACATGATTTTCCTCAGCTGCCTTCTGTATACTTACCAGTGGTCTTGGCTGAAATTATTTCTAAGAAAGAGCCTATTCATTGCTTTTTGTACCTGGGAGATTTACATGGAATGGTTGTGCTTTTAGGTACTTTTGAGAGTTTATAATATGGTTTTCAGTCTAATAATTCAGTTCTTTGCCATCTTGAAATTATAGCAAGAAGAACAGAATAGGTTAAATATTTAGATTGTGAAAATGAGGTTCTCCTCAATTTCCAGAAATAGGGTAACATGATGTCTACTATTTAAGTGCAAAGAGGAAATCACAGAGCTAATTACATACTAGGTGAGTTAGATTAGATTAGATTAAATTAAATGTCATGACACAAATTCACACAGCTATTTAGTCTTTAAACTATTATATTAAAGGGACAATTTGATTGCATGGATCAGAGAACAGCTAATCGAGTGTCACAGCCCAAATGGAGCAGGAATGTAGTGGCTCTGGTTACAAAAGAGGTTACTCAGGTTGGTCACACAGGGTCCAGCTCAGCTTGGAGATGATTAATTCCTTTTCAAAGGTCACGTGCAACAATGCTGATAAGAGTCCTCCCTGGAGACAATAGTTATGATTGTTTCAGACTGTGCTAAATTTTCTACTTAGATCCAGCATTTTTCTTTCAGCCCTTCATTCTGAGCACTGGTAAAAGAGCATTGAATTACTAGACAGGAGCACCAGGAGGTCAAATTGCTTTGGAGTTTGGCAGCTAATGAACGTGTTCACCTTTTAAGATGCAATCCTACATGTTTCATAATTAAATAAAAGCAGAACTACATAATTTCATTGCCATTTTAGCCAAGTTTATTGAAAAAATAGACCACAACATATATTGCCTGATGGTATTTCCTTTCTCTGAGGTTGAATTGCAAAGACTGTGTTTAATTTCTTAGATTGTAAAAAGCAATTGGGATTTGTTAAGGTTCTGGGGGATTCTTTACAGCTCTTAAGAAAATGGTTTCAGCTCAGTGTATGTATCTTTCAAATGGCAGCATATTCCTGGATGGTGGGAACACACAGCACAGTTAGGAGAGGGTGAAGTAGGTCAGAAGAGATTCTCAGGTGATGTCACATCAGCTGGTAGCTCCTGACTGCAGGACATCCTGTCTCCCATGGCCTTCTCATGCTGCCCGAGTACTGCAGCCCATCTCTGGAAAGGTGGCTAGTTCTGCTGGACAAAATCCAGGTGTTTGGTTTCCTTCTTGCCCACTTGCCTGTTTTCAGTGCAGCACCTGTCCAGTACTGAGCACCCTCCTGGGCTGGTATGGGCTGGTATCTGTTCACATCTGACTGCCCCTGCAGTACAATGTACAAGTAGTATGCTTTCAGTTTTGCTCCTCAGGACATTATTGCTTATGTACTTAATCACCAATAATTATCTTCGACATAAAAACATAGAGGGCTAAGAAATGTAGAGAAAACTGAGAAATACAAGCATGGCTACTGAGGTAACTTTTATCTCTTCTTCTGTGCTGTGGGATCGCCAACATTCAAGGAGAAGTGAAGAATTCCTGATTTTAATTTTGCTTGATTTGACAAACAATTCCCCTCTACACTACACAAATTAAGGCTTTAGCAGTGGAAACTCCTCTCCTGTTGGTTGTAACTAACAGTATTACTCACTGCAGTGACAGTACAGTAAGCTCCCTGCTGCATTTTCCAGTCCTGTAGGGGTTTGCTGGTGCCATCAACTCACCTTTGGATCTTGGGTTCTCCAACTAAGCACTCATCACTCACAGTAATGAATTAAACATATTTGTTGTGTAAAAAGGGCTTGTGCTGCATTGAGCTGTTAGAAACAGAGCTCTGGAAGTGCCAGGGTGAAAGGGGGCCCAGGGAGCAGAGCTGGGGCTCTGCACAAGCCCAACATCAGATGGAGGGCAGTGCATGGGCCTTGGAGATTATTGGACAATTTGCTGGCTTGCTCTCTGCATCCTTAAGTATAACCTTAAGGCAAACATTTCTGAATTTAGGTTATTCCCTGTGTCAAGATCCATTAGCAGCGTGTCAAGGTCCATAACTGTTACCGTCTGAAACATTGGAATGGTTTTTTTTCACAGCTTATTAGTTGATGTTTGTGCTCTGAAATCTAGATGGAGTATTGTTTTCCATGAAGCATGGTATTTATTTTTCCATTTCAGACAAGAAATGTGAGATGAATAAAAACTTTGTTCAATGAATATTTCTGTAGCTTTAGGAGCCGTTTTCCCCCCTTTCTCTGTAAAATTAAAACCTTCTATTGACATTAGTCAAATTGATCATTAACTATATTTTGAAGAACCTCCTGATCTTATAGGACAAGTTTCTTGGCCTGTAGATGAAAGAAAACAAAGTCTAAATGCAGTTGGTCGTAAAAAATACACATTCCTGAATTGCAGGAGATTTATAGTGATGTTTTGATAATGCTTCAATGTTCTTAATTACAGGTTGGGTTTTTTTTCTACTTAGAAACTGTTATTTTTAGGTTTAAGTAATGCTGTCATTGTAAAACAGTAACAGATTGCAGTTGCTCTTCATGGTAGATGTGAAGAACAAGTGTGTAATCTTGGTGGTTACTGTGTAGTAGCTGCTCACAAATACAGCATGCAGTTCCTTGGGAAGTTTTCAAGTACCTCTTCTGTCAGTTCATGTCTAGCATGAGACACTATGATACTTCAGAAGAGGATGAAATGTGGTTCTTTGTCTTCCCTTTTGCCAAGCTCATTTGAGCAAAATCCCTCACCTGTACTGGTGTATGGAGGGAAATAGCTGGGCATGGTGTACAGCAGGGGAGCACTGAACATTCAGTAGTTGTGTTCCTTCCAGTCTGTTTCAGGCAGTGGCAAGGTAGGATTGAATTGCTGTGATACTGTTTGTATGGTAAAATTCATGATGAAGTAAGAGTTAAAGTTTGATGGATATCATATGAAGAACAAGTCACAGAACCTGTTCTGCTGAAGTGTCAGGCAAGAGCTCTTGTCACTTTAAAAAATAGGTCATATACTTCCTTCTCCTCCTAAGTGCATGACTTAGAGATTATATGACATAGAGTATATGACTTAGGATAAAGGGAATTTCATAAGTGATTCATAAGACAGTTTACTAGTTGATGTCTAAATATATACTGGGATCTTCTCTGCTGAGCAACTGAATGAATGGGCAGCCTTGTATGCAGGGATTCATTTGGAGAGTTCTTGATCTGTGACCACTTTGTTTTTTTCTTGACTTATTTTTACCTCTGTCAAGAGAGTATACTGAGGTACATTTATAAATCCTAGATTGCTGTAATTTTGCAGCAATTTAAAATAATGTGGATGCTCTAGAAGTCATGAAAAATACTTCTACAGTTTCCTTTTTGTTTTTGTTTCAGACAGCTTCATTTGCTTTGCTCTGTTTACAAGTTCTTCCCCCTCTCTTTTCCTGTTGGTCGTCTCAGTATTGCAGACTCAGCTGGGACCTGCAAGTCAAATAGGCTTTTCTGTTCTTTACCTTGTAAGAGCCCACTGAGGGCATTTGATTGAGTTCAGCTGGGAAGTTTGGCTTTATGGAGTCTTGTAGAGTTTTCTGTGGTGTTTCTTTAGGCTTTGCAATCCCGGCAGCACGACGGCAATCTTGGTACAGTTTTAGATGCAACACAGATACAGAGGATCTAATCTTTAAGGTCACAAATACAATTGTGTACTGATACCAAAGAAGGGGTTGTGTTGCCACTATTACCCTTGATGAGAGGACGATGGGAATGGAAAAGGGTTTGCAGGCTTAGCTGGGACTCGAGGCAGTCGGGAGCAGCTGGGGCTGCGTATGTCTGTGCCGTGGGTGTCTGGCACTGGCTCCGCCACCTCACCCCTGTGACTCGCACATATGCTCCCTGTTCTGCTGTCTGTTAACCTGGCTGCAAGTCAGGCTTGCCAATTGCAGGGTTTCTGCCTGTGCTCTGAGCCTCTGTTTGCTGGGCAGCCCCTGCCCTGCCCAGACTAAACTCAACCCTGTGCTCTGCCGCTGGCTTTAGGCAGTGACAGAAACATTCCTGGGTGCAGGTGATGGGTAAATACTGGTGATAAGGGAGGAGAGTTGTTTTGCAGTGACCTTCCCATGGCTAATAGTGAAACTCAGCTATGTTGTTCCCACCCACTTGGTCAATAGAGTGGGCCTGCCAGGGTTGGTGCAGTGATCATGACAGGGAAATCTGCTGTGCCCTTCTCG
Organism: Thryothorus ludovicianus; assembly: GCA_013397245.1. Taxonomy (NCBI): domain Eukaryota; kingdom Metazoa; phylum Chordata; class Aves; order Passeriformes; family Certhiidae; genus Thryothorus; species Thryothorus ludovicianus. The sequence continues at coordinate 359,356 of VZTB01012894.1, read as the reverse complement.
TAAGAGTGTAGCAGGCAGGGAGAGGGAGAGCTGAGATCTGCTCTTGATCCACCTGGAGAAGAGAAGACGAGACAGGGGAATAGAATTGTGCTTTTCAACCCCCCAGTGGGTGGGTAAAGGGGAGATGAAACCAAGCTCCTCTCACAAGGGCGTAGAAAAAGGGCAAGAAGCAACAGTCAGAAGGCATAGCTGGAGAAGTTCACACTGGTTGTAAGGAAAAGTGAAATCCCAGTGAAAGTGCTTGAACTCAGTAGGGAAGCAGAGGGGCTGTGAAATCTCCAGCCTCTGAGATTTTCAAAATTAATAGGCCAGGTTGCTCCAGCCAAACTGAAGATTGACCTACAGTCAACTGGATCTCTGGGCATCTGGTCCAAATTTTTCAATGGGTATTTGAAAATGACTGAAAAACATCTATTGTACTGCTACAGAGATCTGCAGGCAGATTAATCTTGAATGTTTTGTGTGGCCATTTACCAACCAAACTTCCTGGAAATATTTTGATGGCTCATTCCTGCCTTGGATAGTTGGAGAAAAACTAGCGTCAACTGCATGTATGAACATTGGTAAGCTTTCCTGAACCAGACCCTGTGGAGAAACTGGGATTATGTATCACATATCTGATGAACAGTTACCTAAAGGTGCAGACCTGTCCTGGGGGTTGTGAATGTGCAGCTGCAAAGCCCCTCAACTGAGACGTGGAGCTCGGTCTGAAAATCTGGCTTCTCCACTGCTGAGACTTTGAGAAGTTCTAAGTATCATCACCCATGGGTAAGAACACTGTGAATTGCAGTGTTTTATCTCTTTGAAACCAGGGCATTAATTTATGAGCTTTTGTACAGAATTAGCTGCAATGATTTCAGCATCTTTGTTCTAATAGGCACAGGTTTTCATGGTACCAAACTAAAGTAACAAGTATCTCACAGGTTGCCTTAATGTGTTGTCAGTGAGAGCATAACCAAAGCTTTTCTAGCATTTTCTTTACAGCTTCTGTCTGTATGAGCCGTGAGACCTTTAGTAATGATAAAACACAATAGATTGTGTTTCAATTTGCTGACCATTATTCTCATTATTTCAGATCATTGGGCTGTACCAGCTCAGATTGGATGTGGCCCAGTAGCTTGTTTCCAGCTGTGTTGACCTGGGAACTAACGATGGCACTGGCCGTGTCCATCTTGGTCTTGTACTTTTTCAGCATGGGACTAAGGGATCGTCACCTCAGATGATGAATTTTAGCTTATTTTTGGTAGTGTGGCCTAAATTTTATTGAATGAAGAAAGCCAGCCTAACAAAGTTCTATTTGTATCTTAACAGAGCTACCCACTGACAGTGCTGTAAATTTGGTTGTCTATATTAGTTTTGGCATTTGACTGAAGCCTGAAGCCTAGGTTGTGCTGAGAACCCTTAACTTCTGTTACAGCTCTGGTCTGAAGTCATATGATGCATTTTCAGAAAAGCTGCTGAAGCGATGGGCACGTTTTGCATTTCTTTCCATAGATCTATAATTTTAACTTGTGATATGCCTGAGTTTTTTCCCAAGGTCAAAGCTGACTTTTGATGGGAACAGCTCAGGCTGTGTCCTGTGAAGTTGATGAGATTGATGTTAGGGGAGTGCTGCCAGCTCTGAGGAAACGCTCGGCTGAGCTTTCTGTGTCTTGTCTCTGAAGCACATAAGGTCTACATAGATCTAGAAGCGTGCCATAGTTGTGCCTATTTTAGAAAGCTGCAAACAGCACGAGCTGCAAATTTAAGTTGGCAGAAGAAGCCTGGCTGTTAAGCTAAGGCTGTCAGAAGCTGCCACAATGTTGGTTGGATGCTCGATTTACCTGTCCTGCTAAGAATTAGAAAGGTGAAGCTTCTCAGACCTTTTTTAAATACAAGGGTAAATAGTATTTTTGGAAATATATAGAAATCCTGTATATTGGAGGCAGTCCCAGTTTCCATCCTAGTAATATTGCTATCATACATGTGTTTTTTATGGTCAGTAATTATGTCTTTATTAGAGTGATGAGTGCCTTCAGTATAGCTGTTTGCACTGTGGGCTTCAAAAAGCACAAATATTTCAGTTCTGAATTCCATCTTTAATTCTACTTACTTACCTAAACTAATTTTGAGACACTACCTGAGTTACGGGTCAAATTCAGTTGCTAAACCATCTAATCTTCTTCTACTTCTTTGTGTAAGTGGTTATTTTCACTCATATATCCCAATGCCGAGGTGCCTTCAAAAGCTGAAGTGTGTTCTTTCAAGACAATAAAAGATACTGAACCTGTACTTCTCCTGATAATTCATTTCTGTTCTAGTTATACTGTGTGCTTAGAAAATGCTGTACTGGTCTACATTTTTGTAATAAAAAAAATTTCTTTTTTCCCTAAGTGAACCTGTGAATCTATTTTAAGGAGTTGCACATCCATTGATGCTTAGAGAGACCTCAACTGTGGATAAAAAACAAACCTTGACATTTTAAAGGAAGATTCCTACCCTTAGCTTTCCTTGTGGCTCTGTGCTGTGGATCTGCAAGGCAGATCATGTCGTTTGTGCTGGAAGGCAAAGGACTGAAATTTAGATACTCCTTGTGAATTTTCTTGGGAAATCACTGTAACTGTGCTGTGGAAAAAAAAAATATTATATGGACATTGTTTCCATTGCACTGATATTATGGTACCATGAAGAATTAACATTTATTAAAGAGCCAGACTGGTCACAGGCTGCCTTGGCAGCTCTGTGTAGCACTGGAGCCATGGGGAGGGAGCACTTTGGGTGGACAGTGGGAGCTGCACATCCACAGAGCCATTGTACTGACCCATTAACAAATGGTCAGTGTTCCACTCCTTCCTGTCTCTAGGCTGCTTCCAACATGGCTCTGGAATCTCACTGTCAGTGCTAAAATCTCTTTTTACTAATTTATTTCAGCTTCTTATTGCATTCTTCTTTGCATCCTGAAATGGTATGGCTTAAAGAAAGCAGTTATGCAATAAGTGATTGGAAAACTTTTAAATACAAATAATGTAATTATTACAATAATTGCTGTTACATTAATGTTCCCTGGATTTTTTCTGACTGCAGTTTATATGGTTTGTAAACTGTTGGGAGGAGATGTTCTCTCTGGCTTTGTGTCATAGGTAAACAGTTGTATTATTTTTAATCCCAATCTAAAAGGTACCATCTTATCTTTAGGAAAAATTTGCCATATTTTGCAGGACTGCCTTCCTTTTTTGGCAGGATAAACATTTAAGTTCTCTGATGTCAGGGTTTCTTTTTGGTGGAATTTCATTGTGGCATGTTGGTGCTCATATTTATCTTTCTAATAGTGTTTTTTGTCAATTGACTGCAAAGCTCTCACAAGAGAAGGGGATTTGCTCCCGCAGAGCTGGGAAGAGGTTTGTTACTTGTGTTGGGTAGGATTAGCCAAGAGAAGAGTCTGAAATACCAAAGTCTGGTTCAAATGTTCCTTCTGTTAGGTCACTGGGACTTTACATGTGTAAGACTTCGTACATTTTGGGTTATTTTTGGCATTGGCATGAGTGGCTGACATTTGTCTGTAGATGTAAGAAAGGAAAATGAAAGGTTAATTTGTTTGCCATCTTCCTCTAAGTTTTGAAAATAGCATCTGGTCCTTATCCTGTCCAGCGGCTCGAGAAGGGAGGGAAGAGTTGGACTTGAGAAAACCAACTGCAACAAAGCCAGTTTCCTGCTGCTAACTCCATGCCCCTGGCAGCCTAAATATTCCTGGCCTTGATTTTTGTTTCTCTCTGGATCCTATCCATGAGGAGATTTCATTTCAAAAAGAAACCAAGATTGCAGCTGATGTCACCCATCAGATAAAACTGCACATGTAAAGGACTTTAAAAAAAAAAAAAAATCTCTAGAACCTAACTCTGGAAAATGTTTTAATTTTGTAAATTTTTTTTATTTTTTATTTTTACATGGTAGGGAAAGGCAGCATGTTCTGGCACCCAAGCTGTGAACGTGCAGCCCCACCAAGGAATCTGTGCAGCCCACAGTGACGCCTGTCCCAGCAGACCCCTGCCAGCAGCTGTCACTGTCACTTGCCAGTTCTTTAAAGCTCTTTAAAGGTGGCATAACGTGGCACAGAGATAACGTGCAGCTTTTTCCTCTAGAGGCAAGCTTAAGTTAATATTTCCCCAAAGGCCATTGTTATGGATAAGTGCAGCAAAGTGGAAAAGCTTTGGATTTCTCTCTCATCATCTCACCCATCTCCATTTTCCAGCTGCATAGGGAAGCTGGCGTTTGAGGCAACTTTCCAATTTTTCAATTTCTGTAGCTTTCATCAGTAACAATCACATGGATTCAATAGGTAATTTAGAAAATATTTGTGATCTATTCCAGGTCACACTGATGGCCCATGTCAGCGTTTGTATCCCTCAGGGACCTGAAAGCTGAGTTGTTGGGGTGATGATTATTTCAGTTCTGAGGGCTGGTACTGAGTCAAGCTTCTTTACTGAGTGTGTTTCTCTAGATAAAGGGAACCTGCTCTGAGCCACACATGGCACTCCTCTTCAAAAGACACTGAGACAACCAAGTCCATCTTAAAAAAATGTGACCAAAGTACAGCACGTTGATCGTGTCCTATTGCTCTCTGTTTGGAAGCGTCAGATTCCTGTGTTCATTTCTTTGTCGGCAGGTTTCGATCATTTCATCATTGCAGGAGTGTCACTGCTGGTGTAATTGAATTGTTGGGGGAAAAGCAAATACATAATGAGAACTATTCAGAGGAGAGGTGGAGCAGACAGGCCGTGGTGGGGGTGCCTGCTGGGGACCAGCACGGTCTGGTTGTGAAGAACTGTTGCTGAGCATACTCCTTCCAGCTTCTTTGTTCTTAGAAGCCTTTTGATGACATTGGGCCTTTGTTGCAGAGGTGTCTCACAGTGGGCTGTGCCTGCACCCGTTGTGCAATGGGCCATTGCAGTCTCAGTGAGGAGTGCCTGTTTGCCCAGTCAGATGAGCCTGCTGTACAGGAAAATGCAGACAGGTGTTTCTTTGCAGGAATTCCTCAGTGTCATACAACATTACCCTTTAACTGGGTTTACAAGCACAGAAACGTGTTTCAGGAGCTGTATTCGTAAAAGTGCTCTCCACAATTCTGATTTTACATTGCAGTTTAAGAAGTTCAGGAGGGTTGTTTGCAGAGCTGTGGCCGTGACCCCGCTGCTGAAGCAGCAGCCAGCCCTGCAGTGCCTGTAGGAAAGGCACTGTCATAGTGCAGTGCCTAACCCTGATCAACAACGTGAGGCACTGGCAAACTAAACTCATGCCTAGAGTCTCAAGAAAGCAGAAGTGCTAATGCAAGGGGTGCTGACTTATCAAAGGGCTGCAGCTACATGCAAGAGGATTATTTTTACTAATACATGCTTTGGGTTCCTCAGGCTAATAAGGCTCTGCAGCATCTCTTGTGAATGCACGGGAAAGTTCCTACTGCTCCTTCTGTTTGAAATGTGCAGTGTTCATCTTTACAGCTTGTAAAGCTGCTTCTCATTTGTACTGTTCATCATAATGTTTTAAAAATGACTGATTCTAAAATTGATTCCTTAAAAGTTTTTGAGATGAATAATCTTCAGGTTCAAGACTAGCTGTACTGTCATGTATAATCCCATTGAAGGATAAGGAACTGTGTATTTATATGAGCAATAAAACTCCATTCTGTAGTTATTAAAATCTGTCCTTACCTCTAGAATTAAAATTTTGAAGAATATTTTTTTTTAAAAGTTTGATTCAAATAGGAATATGTAGATTTCAGATTTTAATACTATTACTAAAAACCCATTGCAAATATAGCTTTGGTCAGCTCTCTTATGGAGACACAGAAATTAAGCTGTTTTTCCTTAAAGCTAAACCCCCAGAACCACTTCATTTATGAATTATTGTGCTGCAGATTGTTAACAGAATATATTATACTGGAAGTTTTATCTGCATCTGTCTTATGCAATTGAATACAAATAAATTGTAGATAAAATATCCTAGGACATTAAATGTTTATTTGTGATAATAGTTCTGTTTGTTCAGCTTGAGGAAACTGGAAGTGAAGTTAAGAATAAGTACGCTTAAAAGGAAGCAAGAAAACACATTTTAATTATTATTTAAAGTAAAATAAGCAAATAAGTCTAAAATAAAATGATTAAAAATTGCTGTAGGTTGCTGCAGTGGTACATTAACATACTAAACTATTTAGAGTGTGACACATTTTCCACATCAGAATTAAACAAATAGCAGCTTAATACATTAAGTCATTTCAGCGACATCTGCTCTGTCAGTTGCCTACGGGCTGGAAAATGAAGTATTATGGTGAAAGATACACAGATGGATCCAGCAGCTCAGGATTTGCTCCAAGTGCTGGAGGGCTTGGGGCCAGTTCTGGATCCCTTGGTACCAGCCATGTGGGTGAGATGCTTTTGGCCCCTGCCTTGGTTTGGTACAAGACGCTCAGCTGTGGGCATTGTCACCACTGTCCTATTTCCCCCACCACAGCCATAAAATTGTTGAGTGGAACAAAAAAGAGGCCATTTCTGCTCTTTCCAAGAGGAATAGCACTTGCTGTGGGAGTATTTTTTCTCTTCTTTTTTCCTGAATATTTTTTCCCTGTCCTTGGAGCTACACTGGTGTGTGGAACTGCCCTTGTCAGCTCTTCCCAAACCCTGGGAAGGGCCAAAACTCATGTGATGGATGTTATTTCTCCCAAACAAGGTATTATAGTGTATCTCTAGGACTTTAAATAAATAAATAAACACATATACTTCGTATTTTTTGAAAAAATACTATAGTATTATCAATTTACTAAGGAGTATACAAGCAGAAACCAAAATGTTATGCATATCCCTGAGATCTATAAATTAGACCATGTACATGCACAAGAACATTAAGGGAAAAATCAAAAGCAGTGGCATCCATAATCATAAGTTGGAACAGAAATTTGAGCCTTTTTTTTTACCACTTGCATTTTGTTTATGCTGTTCATACTGGAAAGGGATGAGAAGACTTTCTGGAATGTTAAAAACTTTTAACCTTTTTCTGCAACTATGACAACTAGAACCAAATTAATCTAATAAAAAACTGAAGAACAGATTGCTGCACAGTCACATATCTCTGAGGGATGGTACTTAATTTAAAACAACAAGTATTTCAAGGCTGTGATAGAACTTCGAGGCTTAACAATACTTCTTATATTGCAGTCAAAACTCCCAGAGCTCCCATATGGAAGAGTCAGCCAAAATTCACAGTGCAGCCAGATTAGCAGTGTTAATCACATTGCCTGTTCTTTGAATTGCAAGGAACCTGGGCAGGGTGTGGAGGCTGGAAACTGGATACCTGTGCAGTAATCCTGTGATCCTGAGGATATATTGTTAGGTGGGATTGGTGTTTATTGTCTCAACAAAAGCTCTACTTCTAAGGCAAATTGCAATGTCAAATGTGTAACTTTGTAAGCTGCCTTGGTTCCTTTGTATGTTTGGTCTGTGCATAGATTTAAAAATTGTTTGGCTGCTCTACTTCTGCTGTGAATTTTTGGTGGTGGGATCACCAAGGTGAATCTAATATTTGGTTTGTAGGGTCAGTCTTCTGGTTAGGCTGCTGCAAGTCTATGTATTTGTTGTGACTGATAACACTGTGGGACAATTAATGATGACATTTATATCTAAAAGCAAGTCATTTATTTTGCCATTTAAACATGAGTATAATACTAGTTTCTATTATTTTAAAATCCAGTGGTCTAAAGCTACACGTTCAGATGAGAAATGTTGACACCCCTCTTAGGGCATTCCAAGTTCCTTTATGGCAGATCCAGATGGGAGAGTTTTGGTTTGTTACTTATGATACATGATACTATGATGGAAGGTGGCTGTGTAAAAAAAACCTGGGTTTTTTGCAAGATGCTGTGAGTTAAAGGTGTTCAGCAGCACTGAACACTGGGTCAGCTTTCAAATGACACAAAATACAGTTTTGGAAGGCTAATTTTAATCACCCTGCTTTAAATTTGTGTCCTCACTCACCTGTGATGGTGTTCATGTCAGAGAGGGATTTTAGAGAGATCTGCTTTGCTGCTGTGCCTGGCACTGGGAAGAAGTGGAGCAGGGCTGTGGCCAGGCTGCCTGGATGGGCAGGGAGGCTCTGCAGGAGCCAGGCTCCTTTGGGAGGCTGGGGGAGAGCATCAGCATCTCCACATCCCACTGCTGGGCTGGAGAGAGGATGGACCCAGGCTCTGCTCGGAGGTGCCTGGCAAAAGGACAGGAGCCCACCCCATGGCAGCTTGCAACATGGCAAGTTCTGATTAGGTACAAGAGAAAACAAAATTCCCAAGAAGACTGTAAAGCACTGGAGCAGGGAGAGTGGCAGCCTTACCTCCTTGGAGGTTTGAGATTTGGATGGGCGAGGCCCTGGGCAACCTGATCTAGTGGGATCTGTGCTGAGGAGGAGGCTGGGACTAAATGACCTCCAGAGGTGCCTTCCAACCTAAATTATTCTGGTTCTAAATATAGCGTGTGGGAGTGCTAAACTTGACTTTGGCATGATTAAAATTACATTTAAAGCTAAAGCAGGACAGCAAGACAATGCGTCTGGGGCTCTTGTGCAGCACTTCCAAAAACACAGACTCACATGCATTTCCAGTGGAAGCTCAGTTATTCTGAAGCACAGTGTTATACAGAGTTACACAGTGATTTTAAACCACAGCTATGCCTCAGAGTGTGTGTGGTGCTTACATGTGCTTTGTAAGAGGTCAGATTTATTTCTACAGGTCACAAACTGAACAGCTGAATGGATTCGAGGCTCCTAACCCCCATTCTGTGACAGATAATTAAAAGATCTAATCTCTTGTACAGCTGACCTGAGAATAAATTTCAAATAATCTGTGGATTTGCTGCACAACAGAGTACACAGCTTCTCATTTTAATTTAATATGTTGTTAGTACAGCTAGGCCAATTTTGAGATAGTGTCTTGATTTAAAGTTGTTTTGGGATGTTATTTTCTTTCTGAGTGAATGTAAAAAATATAAGAAATTCCTAGATAGGAGAGGCATAATCTCAGTAGTGTAAAACTGTCTGGAAAAGGATAGCAAAACACACTGAGAAAAAGGAGCTTTTCTTTAAAGATAGAGCAATTTCAAGTTTAAAAGAGCAAACTTTATTACATTTTCCAATTTTTTCCATATCTAATCATACAGCCAATAAATGGACTAATATGTGCCAAAGTTGTGATTTAGCATATAAGTGTTAAGGCTTTTGAGTAGATCTGAGTGTGCTTGAAAGGTTTTGGATCAGTGCTTTAAATAAAATCAATTAAATCTTACTGTGCGAGTAGAACAATAAAGTGATTGTTATAATTCTACTTTTGTACAAATGTTATCTCACTAATAGAAAAGAAAACATATAAAATGAATGGAAAACTCCATCTCAGTAGGTTCCAGAGTGATAATGATGAGTTTATTTTCTGTCTTTTTCCAGTTTCTGGTAATTACTAACAGATCAAATATGGAAGTGGGAAATGTGTCATTCTGCTGGAGCATCTTTGGGGACTGCTGCTGTAGGTGCTGTGGAGTTGGACACTTAGAATGCTTTTCTGGGGGACAAAGAGATGACTTCCAGCAATTTTCCTTTACCCTTACCTGATGCTAAGTGGGACTCACAGCTGGAATGAGCCTAATCAATTTGTAAATCAGTGTTGATTACACCTGTATGGATATAACCACCCCAGCAGCCTGTCAGTAATGGGGCTGAAGGCAGGAATTGGGTGACAGATTTGACCTGCAATTTAAAAGAAAGTTAAATAGAGGTATGAAAGAAGCAAATTGTGAAGTGCAGCAGAAAATATTCTTGAACTAGACCTGCAGGAATTCTGCTGCTTTCTGAAGAGCCTGAATGGTCCTGTGTTAGTGGGGTACTTCTAAATTGCTGTGTGCATAGAAAAGCTCCATGACACTATCTTGACAAAAGAGTATTTATCAAAAAAATCCATATATTTTTAGATGACAATTGTAGAATGACAGAGTATTACTCATTTTTTTTTTTTCCAAATGGTTAGCTAGTCTTTGGGGCACTTATTATTTTGGTTAAGAGGAAGGATTGAAAGCAGATTCCTTGCAAAATTACAGTTTCTCGAGAATATAATATGAAGAACGGTCTGTTTTGTGTGAACAGCAGGGCCCAAGATCAGGCAGAGATCTCCTGCTATTTGTCCACTCTAGAGAACCTGTGTTGTTCTCTTACTATTGAAAATAGTAATTGATGGAGTTTGCATTTACCCTGGTGCTTTTCTTTCCTCAATACCACAGCTGTGTTGGCCAGCAGTTCCCAGGTATGCAGATATTTGTATTGTTTTAAAAATATTCGCCTAAATGAGGCAGCTTTGTTCTTTTTTATTTTTCTTCTTCTTCCTTTATTTTTCACTTAGTCTGTAAAGGATTGATATGAGTAAAGATACAGTTTGCACATTTATTTAGTATTTGATTATATCCTGAACTTGTGTAATCAGCTTCTGGAAGTAAGAGTTTGTAACATTTTAAAAATAATCAGAAAGAGAATTTCTTATTCCTGTGCCCGATTTTAAAGCTAGAGATTAAAGATATTTCATTTTTATTATGCAATACCACACATTGTTAATTTTTGCCCAAGAGAAATGCTTAAAGCATTAGATATTACATCTTTCCTTTGAATAAAGTATATTTGCACATTATTTCATATACAGTGTTCTCACTGACTAACTCTTCTGATAAAATCTGCATAGCTATTGGCAGTAGCATTTCAGGAAAGACTAGCAAACAATGGAAGGCTGAAGTGTTACCTGTTCTCTCTATTTGTATAAAGCTCCTGTTTACATAGAGGGAAGACCTGAAAACTTGTTCCTTTGAAGATTTTAGCTGCCATTGGAAAAGATGCCACAGTAGTCATACTCATGGTGCTGTGGAAGTATGAAAGTGCCTAAAAGCATTGTGAGTGGTGCAATGCAAGGCATTAGAACCTGTCTGCCCTGGGCTCCAGCAGGGAGCCTGTGACATGATGGAGTCATCAAGATTGTATGGCTTGGAGCACGAGTGGAAGTCGTTATTCTGTGCCAGACTGAAATTCAGAGCAGAGTTTTCAACTCTGTTTCATCTCAGTGTTGGGAGAGGGACTAAAATTGAGATAGCAGAATTTTTTAGTACTTAGTGATACAGCAAATGTTACTAACAGAATCACTTAAAGAGTTGGGACTGGTTTGTGATTGACAGTATGAAAAATGTCAGAATAACTGAGTCTGGAAGCTAGGTCAAATTAAGGATTTCTGCAAGTCATGGTGGCTAATTCAGAGTTTTCTGCTTTCAGCACCTAATTGGTTGGGTAAGCTGGTTGATCGTCTGTTGAGAGAAACATTTCCACAATATCTCACATTTTTTGCTGCCCCAGTGGCAGTTGTAGATAAAATTATTACAGAGGGAAGGACTGGATTGCGTTAAGGAATTGTTCCTAGTTCTCTGCTTTTTTAACACATTAGCCCTTACTATGTCCTTTTCCTAGCTCTTATGTAAGAAACTGTATTGCTGAGATAATTCAATTGCATCATGTAATTTTTCATACTCTGAGGAACCCATCAGTCTTTTCATAGAGTTGCATATCATGCTTTGAATATGAAATTAATACTCACTGCTTCCAGCTTGGCCAGTTGTTAGACTATGTTTTCCTTAGGTACCTCATCCAGTGCTACAATCACATCTGCATTTTAAGGGAGCACATTAAAAAGCAAAAGAACTTTTTGAAATCAGACCTGTTTCTACAGAAACACTGCTAAAATAAAGGAGTTTTAATGTCCAGATAATGCTAGTGTTTAGCAGTGCAGAAAAACAAGTCATACAGGAGAGAATGTTGATTTCATTCATTACAAAGCAGAATTGTCCTTCTTTAATTCAGTGAGAGCAAGGCTGTCACTCTAGATGATAGAGAGAAGTGGGATGTGATAGAAAGGATATTTACCATCTGAGTCATCATTTACTTTCGGAGTATGTGGACTGGGAGGAGATTTATCTTTGTTTATCTTCTGTTTTGGAAATAAATGCTGGGAATGCGCTGTGGTAGCATGGGTCACTTGTCCTTTCTGTGTGTTGCATTAAACTAAAGTTGGGTTACTCTTTACTTAAAACTGTTATTTTTCTGTGATGCTCTGGGAGTAGAGCAGTGGCAGATGGCCATCTGGTGCTCCTTTGGTACATGGTCAGCAGTGGGGAAGGGTGAACAGAGCTCCCAAGTGTCAAAGCTCTGGGAAACAAGTAAGGGAGACTCATTTCTTCCAGCAGCATGGTGGAAGGAATGTTTGAAGAAACTGTGCCCAGGAGGAGGGAGATGTCCAGGAGAAGGACTGAAGCTGGAAAAAGGAGATCTTAAGAGCAGTCAGGGAGGAGCATTTGTGGGAAAACAGAGCTAAATTAGAAGTGGACCTGGTTTCAAGTAGATTGGCCATCGGGTATTGTCCTGCTCTGGATGAGCCCAGCACTTCATGTCCTCTGTTCTTAAACTGTGTGTGGGTTTGGTGAGGCTGCACGTGCTTATTGGGTTCCTTGCTGGCTGTGTGTGGACACATCCCTGCAGCCCACGGTCCCCCAGATTTGGCAATGCATAATTAATCCTGCTTCTACACAAAGCCAGGTGCCCCCAGAGCAGCCGTCGGTGCGAAGACCAAACCCGTTTGTAAGCGACCATCCGGTGTGGGAACCTGAAAGAAGGGAACCTGAAATACTGAGGGGGCAAGAACTGAGAGTACAAACAGCCTCAGAGCTGGGCAGTCAGCAAGAAGGGGACGTGCTGGGACGTGTGGTGGCACGAGCTGGGTCCTTGAGCAGCTGTGTCTGTGATGGCCCCACAGCCCAAGTCTCGTTTCGGTGGCATGTAGGTCAAGGGACAGCGTCCTGCGTCACTGCTGTCTTAGTAGGTTGTTATTAAAGACTCCACTTGGTAGGATTATTGGCAATTGGAGCAGCTTGCAGCCTCCTGGTTTCCTTGCCCTTGTGAGGAGGAGGAGTGACCTACATCTGCCCAGGGGACTGTCAAGCTCCACATTGCAGTGACTTGCTAGGCTTTTCTCTGTTAGGGACAGAGATAAAGGCTTCTCTTGAGACAGAGGGAAATAAAGGTTCTCAGCCTTGGCTACAATTTTAGATTAATTGTATGTTTTGTGTAGAATTTGAGGAATTAGCCAGGTTCAGAGGCTGGATGGGGAATAGTATGCTTCAGGATCTCGTGGCCACACTATTGTTCACTTGACACAATAAAGATACTTCCTGTTTCAGTCCTATTGAAATCGGGGGAGAGAGGTTAGTGTGGAATTTGGCATTGGATTTTCATCTGTCCTTCACTGAATTGCATTTCTGTACGTTATCTGGGAAAAATGCTGTACAATATCTTTCCTTTTATAAATAAGACATTACTTTATCACATGATGTTGCTGCTTCCCCTTCTATCTGTAAAAGGTGAATATAAAGTTTCAGAACAAAATAATTATTTTGAACTAAAACTCATTTGCTGTCTGAATGAGGTGGCAGTTTGCAAATTAAGCAACTCAAAGCTTGGTATAAAAGCTTGTATAGATACCTCAAAAATGTTCCTGTTGGTAATAGAACTGTTAGTTGCAGAACTGTGCAAGAAGTAGCGCTGTAGCTGAAGGCTCTGAGGTCGTGTTTGTGTGAATGTAACACATTTCTGCTCTGAATGTGGTGTTGAGAGATAATTGATGGCAGAAATTGTGTAGCCTAAATGTGAAAAGGGAGGCATGGTGCTGGTTTCTCTAATGGGGATGTAGCAGAATTAGATTTGTATGGGTGTAACTGAATCTAAGAAGAAATTCTTACGCTGTGACAAATTCACCAAAGATAACTAATTTGCACTGAGTGAGATAGTGTGACTTTCATACCAGAACTTCAGTAATATCATTTTCCATGTATATTTGAATTAACTCTATGATTGCAGTAAAAAAAGTAAAAAAAAATCCCTTTTGAGTGCCAAATTAAGCAGAGTAAATAAATGCAGGAGTTCAGTTTTATATTTCAAAGTAATTATTTTAGACATTTTTTTATACTGTAGACTACAAGCTAAAAAGGAAAGAGCCTTTTCAAAGCTCCTTAAGTAATTATTTGTAATCCTTTTAGAAACATATTTCATATAGCAGAAAAGTTAGTAAATTATATTAGTTAATAATTGGGGGTGATATATTGTGGCTTGGCTAGCAAATAGAAGTATTGCTTTCTATATTATTTGTACTTGCTTTTGCTTTTTGGTGGTGTTGTAACAAACAGGCATCGTTGTTGTTATTATTACTCTGTTTGTACCAGGGAATGGAAAGACAAATGAGCCATGGAAATTCCTTCTACGCTGTTTTTCCAAATGTTACAAACATTTGCTCATTTCCAAGCCAGGGAATGTGCTTGTCCCCCTCTCCCCTTTGAGGATGCAGATGGAGCAGGTGCCAGTGTGAAGAGTGATGCAGAGCAGGGTGCACCCAGCAGGTGCTGCAGGCCTGGACACAGCACCACAGTGACAGCTTCTGGTGCTGGGTCATGGCTCTCCAAACAAGAATGCCCTAAAGATGAGGGGACTGGTGGGAATATAGTTTGGGTAACTGGTGGAGGTGCTAGAAGTGATCGTCAGGCAGCCAGGGAGGTGCAGAACAGTAATAGTTAGAGAGTCCAGTGATTTTTTAAAGTTGATTCATAAGATTTTGGATCTGCTTACGGTGAAATTAGCAACAAAGACTAACCATTAATTTAGACACACTTGAAGACAAAAAAAATCTGCTTTCTTTCTTGGTATTAAAGGGAGCTCAGCAACATAATTGCATTTCAGATGTTACTGATGGGAAATTGTAACCTCAGGCAAGCAGGGGAAAGGCTGAACTTTCTGGTTGTGATGAGCCAACTGCTAAGATCAGAACTTGACAGAATTCAGAAGTGAGTGCTGATGAAAGTCTTCGACCCAGGTCAATAATGATTTTACTGGTGGACTTTACTGGGAACAGGGTTGAATGTAACAGCATCACGTTTCCAATGATGACTTCTTTTTTACTTTCAAAACAACACTCCATGTTGTTGACAAATTCCTCAGTGATCATCAACTAAAATGAATGTATTTAAGTAGGATTTGGATCTGACCTGCTGCTTTGTAGCTACATCCCTTCACAGAGAATAGGATTTGAAAAGCTGGCAGAAAAATGTTCTCTGGCATGGTCACTGTGGGCTGAAGGCAAGGATTAAAGCACTGGGAATTGTGCCTGTGTGTGCAGGACATGGAGTGCTGCAGATGGGGGGGATGTGTCGGAAATCCCCACTCCCCTCTGGGGCAGATTTCTTCTTCAGGGCTTTTCACTTGGGATTTGCAGTCCAGATCCTAAATATGATTTTCAGTCTCTCTCCTTTGCAAACCCGAGCAGAGCTGTCTGTGCAAACACCAGGGTTGGACTTGCAGCTGCTTGAGCCTCTGAGGAAGAGGAATTTGCACCCATGGTTCCCCATTGGATCTATTGGTGTAAAACTCACCTTGACACTTGTTCAGGTGGCCCAGATCTGAAGATGACAGTCAGCTTTTCTTGCACAGGGTGGTCTCTGCATGGCCATCTCTAAACTGTCCCAGTCGTGCCATCACCATAGCTGGAGTGAGCTGCAGGGTTTGTGGAAAGGCATCCCAGGCTTGTGGGATGAGTGTATCCAACAAGTGTGACGAGGATTCAGGAAGGTCTCTATGGTCACAGAGTTGTTGTTTCTTGGAAAACAAGGAAGGTAAGTCATCAGATGGAAACTTCTCAGATCTGCTGGGTGACACTGAGTGAAGCACTTGGTACCCACGCTCACAAAGGACACAAACAAGGACTTTCAGCTGTTTCCACTATGTGTGGAAACCAAAGATGCTTTCCCACAGTCAGCAATGGACAGCTGGGAAATGGGAAGTGAAAAATCAGATTGCCCTGCCTTTGGATGTGTCAAGGAGGGTTACCAGCCTTGCGGCTTTGGACTTGTGCATGCACATGAGTTCTCTTAGACCTAGACCCAGGCCTCTTAACTCTCAAAATGTCCCATTTTGGGGAGGATGATGGCGGTGGGGCCTGTGCATTTTTTTTCATTTTTTTGGGTAAGAAATCTTCAAAATTAAATTTATTGATTCTGATTAAAACACATGAAAGGTTGAATCTTTTTTTTCTGGATAGCACTCAACCCACATCATAATTTGATAATTTTATATGATAGGAAGCTGATGATTGCAGAATTATGGCTATGTCTGTGTAGCTTTTCAAAAGAGAGTAATGCAATGAAGGTCCTTTAAGTCTGTCTAATTCTTTACGTAATACTTCTGTTTACTCTCTATTTAAGCACTTGAAATTTCCATTGATTAAAAATTCAGACAACTTAAATGGTAATTTTATATATAAAACAATGATAAATTGAAATTTAGTAACCTTTCTCTCTTTGTGTGCATATAGCATCAGCGCATACAGA
The DNA here is from genome assembly GCA_013397245.1 of Thryothorus ludovicianus. Lineage (NCBI taxonomy): Eukaryota > Metazoa > Chordata > Aves > Passeriformes > Certhiidae > Thryothorus > Thryothorus ludovicianus. The sequence goes on along the minus strand of VZTB01012894.1, from coordinate 342,902 downwards.
AGAATCTTCCCTTAAAAACCTTCTCCAGGCAATCATTTAGTCCCAAAAGAAATATGAAAAAATTATCTTGGTGTCTTTGCGGCGCCTGTCATCTTGCACCACTTACAATCCCCTAAATGCCAAATTCACATTGTATTTCAAATCCTCCTCTATTCAGAGATATAAATGAGTTTTTCTAACTCTCATGCCTACCACGCGCAATTTTTGGCTGCACCAACAGGCATTTATTGCTTCATTCTGCATCTTTGATTTCCCTCCCATAAAATGCTGTGCAGGGATTCTAGTTTTTTCCTGGGTGATTCTTGTTACGGTACCTTTTCTGCTGCAGCCAGGATGCCTTCCCTTAATACAATACATCCCATTATCCTGGCTCACCACTGGGTATACAGTTTCCTTCTTGCTTTCTGAAGTCCTTTCTGTGAAAAGTCCCTTGTAGTGCCTGACCTTTTAGAAACAAATACATTTTAATTGCTTGCCTTGTCCTTATTACATGATAGGTTTTCACTGAACTAAACTGTAGCCTATGACCTCCACTTAAGCAGATCTTTCCTTATCTATGTCTGCTCCATTTCACTGGCAGTCCCTCTGAGTTTTGTAGCAGAGTCCCTGTGTGGCAGGCTCATTCCTGAAGGTGTGTGACCTGTGGGACCATCTCTGTGGCTCTCGTTGTCTCTCTCCTGCTAGCCACACCCTATCCCTTTACCCTCCGATCTGGGTCACTTTGCAGACTCCATTCTGGATGTGCTCTCACCTCATTATGGGGCAATGTTTGTTTTTTTTCAGTTCTCTGAGCGTTTTCTTGCACCCATTTTTAGGTTTGATACACCACTGTTTCCCATTATAAATTCTCTGCTAAAGGCTTTGTAGAGTTTGTGTTTGATTCCTGCTCACAGTTTTGGGTGCACAGTTTTCTGAAGAATATCAGATGATGCTTTCATTCTGGTTGGGGGAGCACAGGGGGCTAATGCCAGCTTTGGTCTGGATCTAGGTCTGCCATAGAGAGGTCCCCCTTGGAAAAAGGAGTGGGAGAAGTTCTGCTTTCATTCATCTGGCCAGCAGTCAAGGGCTGTCATCACGGATTTCAGGGCTGAAGGAAGCTCTTTATTCCCAAGAGATAGCAAGGAGCAGAGCAGAACTCATGACCCAGTTACCTCTGGAGCAAGCACAGCTGCCTGCTCTCCGTCAGAGCTCACAGTGGATCCTCAGCCTCATTCTTCCTGCTTCATAAATATGCAGGATTCACAGAATCGCAGAGTGGTTGAGGTTGAAAGGGGCCTCTGGAGTTCATCTAGTCCAAGCTCCCTGCTAAAGCAGATTCTTTACTTCAGTGCCTTGTACAAGAGCCCCCTGTGTCTGTGCTTGTACCTGTATCAGTTAAGGATGGCCGTGCACGTGGCTCATTGCTCTGCAGTTAGGAGGTGTTATCTCCTGCACGGACTAGAGGATGGAGGTGTTTGAGAGACAGAAGTTTAAACTCAGTCTGTTTCTGAGCAGCACAGGTTTTGGTGGCGTGCAACAGGTCACTGAGGGCAGAGTTGGGTGGTTTTGCAAGTCCATTCTCAGCAGAAATTGGATTCATGCAAGAGAGGCTGGGCAGAAAGTTGGAAGGCATTAATTTAGTTTAGAGGCATCATTTACTGAACTCATTTACCCTTTTCCTGCTCATTGTCACTTCTGCCATGGATTTGTCCTTTTTGTTTCTATCATGAATGCTTGGGGACATAGGCCGTTCAGCAGTAGTTCCAACTTTGGATACAGCTGCTAGAAATACATCAGTTCAATTAATAAATCATGATAATTGGAAGGAAACAACTATTACTTAATTTTATTTTTGTCCTATTGATAAAATATTACCAAATATGTATCATTATATATAGAGATATATTTAATTTTATTGTATTTTTCATAAAATTGAATATCCTGAGTTGGAAAGGACACACAAGGATTCTCAAAGTTCTAAGTCTTAGCCCTGCACAGCACCATCCCCAGGAGTCACACCATGTGCTCCAGAGTGTTGTCCAAACATTGCCTGAACTCTGGCAGGGTTGTGCTGTGACCACTGCCCTGAGCAGCCTGTGCCAGTATCCAAGGGTGAAGAACCTTTTTCTAATATCCCACCTAAACCTCCCCTGACACAACTTCAGGCCATTCCCTTAGATTCTGTCACTGATCACCACAGAGAGGAGAGCAGTGCCTCTCTTTGTGATCATATTATTCCCAGCAGAAAATCNCCTTTTTGTTTCTATCATGAATGCTTGGGGACATAGGCCGTTCAGCAGTAGTTCCAACTTTGGATACAGCTGCTAGAAATACATCAGTTCAATTAATAAATCATGATAATTGGAAGGAAACAACTATTACTTAATTTTATTTTTGTCCTATTGATAAAATATTACCAAATATGTATCATTATATATAGAGATATATTTAATTTTATTGTATTTTTCATAAAATTGAATATCCTGAGTTGGAAAGGACACACAAGGATTCTCAAAGTTCTGAGCCTTAGCCCTGCACAGCACCATCCCCAGGAGTCACACCATGTGCTCCAGAGTGTTGTCCAAACATTGCCTGAACTCTGGCAGGGTTGGGCTGTGACCACTGCCCTGAGCAGCCTGTGCCAGTATCCAAGGGTGAAGAACCTTTTTCTAATATCCCACCTAAACCTCCCCTGACACAACTTCAGGCCATTCCCTTAGATTCTGTCACTGATCACCACAGAGAGGAGAGCAGTGCCTCTCTTTGTGATCATATTATTCCCAGCAGAAAATCCAAATTATCACAAACCTGGATCAAAAGCAAAAATAACATGAAGTGCACTGTAACCACCTTTAGCAACTTAAAAGAAAATACATCTTAAAATGTACTGAGAAAATCTGTGAAATATTATTTCTTGTAGTTTCCAGCATTTTCAAAGTAAAATGAATTAGAGATTATTTATGAAAAGTTAATCTGTATTGTATTGTATTGTATATAAAAGTTATCTTAATCTGAGACTGGACTCTCTAGTCCCCATTTGCTATTTAAACAGACATGTATACGATTGAGTAGAAACTTGATGAGCAACCTAAAGTCCAGGGACATAGTTTTATAAAATCATAAAAGCTCCTGGAAGGGACTCATGGGGATTGTTGAGTCTGACTCCTGACTCCACACAGGGCAACTTAAAATGTAAATGCTAATCCCAAACAACATAAGAGTTGCTGCAAGCTAACGGGTATATACCTGTTGTATATTGAAATATCTCTGGATCTCAGGTGATGTTATAACTCTGATTTTTAAAAAAAATCTTAGTTAGAAAATACTTCCATATTTTCTAGTGAAGAACAAACTCTACATTCTTCCGCATTTAATAAAATAATTATTCCAAAACATTTTCAGAGATACATGGTGGAAAAAGCTTCCAACTGGCCTAGTGAAGTGCTGTGAAGAACAGGAATGGGGTTAGACTATCTACTGTCACCTTGCTAGAGTCATAGAATCCTATTGGAATATCTCAGTCTGGAAGGGACCCCGGAGGATCAAGTCTAACTCTTTGTTCCTTGCAGGAACTACCAAAAACTAAACTATAACCAGTCCAGTTACTACTGACACTTACTTTAGCTTACACTGGGGAAGAGGGCCGTGAGTACAGGAAAAAAAGTGTGAGTTAATTAGGAACGGGTCTGAAATCTTTTTAAAATGTCCTTTATAACTCACGGTACCACAGGTTGTAAAGATTTTGCAGCCAACTAATCCATCTCAGAGTGGCCTAAATTCGTTGCTGTTTGCAAAGATATTGGTGACAGCATTGACCTTGGAAGGTTATGTAACCTTGGAAGAAGCAAACCTGAAACAGAGGATAGGTGAGAACACTGCTGTGGCTACCAGGACTTCACTTGAGATTTTAAGAGGAGCCAAGTGTCCCATCCTTTTCTGTAGCAAGGGCAGTTTGTTGTTATTGCTGTTAAAACAGTGGAGTTACAGGTGTTTGGTGTGTGTTGATTTGAGAAATCAGGTTAAAGCTGCACGGTTTTCTGGACCATTTGCTCCAGGAGGTCTGTGATCTCTCGCCTGTGCTGCTGCCACTGCTGTCCCTTGTCACCCTCCCCGAGCCAGCCCATCATGCTAATGAAGTGCAATGGCCCCGTGCTTTGTGCCTTTGGAGCTCATGAGTGGTGATGGAGTTTCTCAGAACCACCATGAAAACCCTCTGAGCTCCTTGAGTGTGATTTGTCCTTTGCTGTGGCCAAGTGGTGAGACTGCAGGGGAGGCTCAGGGATCACACCTCAAATTGTAAATACAAATCATTTCACTGTGTGACTGCATTATGATCATACAGTGCTAAAATGCAGGTTACCAAGCATTTAGCCTCAGAAGCCTGGCAAGCAGAGGGAAAGACTGTGTTGGAGTGAAAGCCCTTTCACTTTTCCTGCCTATTAATTTACGTGCCTTCAGAGTGTTGCCATTTAGCAAAGTGCCTTTTGTGGTTTTGCCAAGCTGAAGTAGCCGCTGGGAAAATCTAAGTAGGCCAAATCCTGCAAATATCTGGAGAGCTCAGCCAAGGTGGCTGATGGTGATCCAAAAGAGTGTGAGGATGGATTTGGCTTCACGCAGGCAGCACAACCATATTGAACAAATTAAAAAGCTAACTTAAGAGTTTCATGACAAAAGGCAGCTGCTGCAAGATAACGCATATAGATCTTTTATAATTGAGTAGTTTATAGTTTTGATTCAGTGTGTAGAACCTGGGATCTTCAGATCTATGCTCTGGGTCTCAGGCCGTGTCAGCTGAGGGCTATTTAAAGTTATAGACCATGTCTGGCATGGCCCAGGGCAGTGGTGTACTCACCATATAGATTTCTGAAGTCAGAGTCCTTATAGAAATGCTTGTTCTGTTCCCATGTAGTGCTTTAAATAGCTCAATACATCACTGTTATTCCAGTGATACACATTCCAACTCCATATGAGCAATCAGGGGAGAGATTTTTGGCTGCCAGGTGTCGCACAGTGAGAGCATCTCAGTGCTTGCATCATCTCCTTCTGACACCAGTGCTGTGCCCCCCTGCACCAGGGGAAAGGACTGCTGTGTTTGGGGGATGTCTGTAGGGGTTTTCCTGCTACCTCAGCCCGTATTTCTAATTTATGACAAGAGGTTTGCAGGTTTTAGTTCTTTCAGCCTTTCTCCCCATGTGCCCATTACCGCCCTGCAGGGCTGTGGTACCACCTGATGCTGACAGCCCTGGCTGGCACATTCTGCATCCGATCCCTGCGGGACTCCGCCCGTGGTGCCACCCCCCATGGACGTGACAGTGTTTCGCTTCTGTAGGACGCTATTTTTACCCGGTGGTGACGGCGGGGCTGGCCGTGGTCCCGGCGGTGCGGGGGCGCTGCCGGAGTCATCTGACCCTGCTGTGCTGGGGTGCCTGTGGTGGCAGTGGCAGCGCCCAGGAACAGCAGTGCTGGGAGGGAATTAATGCAGGAATGCCCGAAGATACAGGTACAGTGTGATCACTCCGCATTTTGGTCAGCCTAGACCTGAAATGACTTGTTTTCCTTCTGGGGCTGTGGTAGCTAAATCACTGATGCTGTCATGAGAGTAACTACTCTGTGTGTGGAAACAGCAGAGTGGGGAAAGATGGTTAAACATTTATTGTAAGTTATGCTTTGTGTTCTTTTAATTATATGAATGATGATTTGGAAATGATAATGATTCTGGTAGTTAGCTGACAGCTCAAATTGAAATCTTTCCTCATTATTTTTAAATTGAAATTGACTTCAGAGTTTATATCGGACTATAATGGGAAAAAAGCTCTTATTTCTTTAAGCAGATAACTTGTAGTGTTGTTTCTTTATACTATCTCATTGCAATCTAGCTAAACCTGTACAAAAATAGCCTTTACATTGCTGCAGTAGCAGTTACTCCAACTCAGCAGTGATTTTTATGCCCTGTGGTTGAATTCGGTAAATATTCTATTATAATAACGAGGGCAGGAGGTTAGCTTCTGCTAGGTTTGTTTGTGTGATGTGAATTTAGCACACAGCATATGGTGAGATTTGAAACTCTTGTGTGAATACTCGCGCTGTGTTGCACCTCTTGTGTATGGTTTGTTCACATCCTGCTGGATAACACCTCTCTTTTCCTCTGGTCCCATAAACTCTGTAATCGGCAGTAAAAGCAGAGGTCACCTCAGTTGTGCTGTGTGCCCTGTGTCAGCTGTGGGCTTCTGTTCTGATAATGATGATGGGTAGGAAGTGCTGGAAGAGGCTTGCCTTGGAAAGGCACTGTGGGAGTGGTTGCTTATATGTAGAAGAAGCAGGTATGCATTTCAAAACGGAACACAGTTCTTGAAGCATTTTGCTTTGTATTTTTGGACAATGTGAAAGAATTAAATTGAGACCTATTGATGTAGAGATTTGTCAGGTTTGGTGAATATTTTCTCTTAAAATACAGTAACTAAAGAGAGAAGTAACAGTGCTTTGCTCTAGGAGCCACCGCAGAGGTCTTGGAAAGAGCAGCGAGCACAGCTGGGGGAAGCCCAGACACTCTTGGTGCAGGAAAGCACTATTGGGAAAGGGAGTGAGTTTGTGTGCTGGCCTGGGGACACTTCAGCCCTCTGTGTGGCCAGCTGGAGGGCTCGAGGGACCCCATAATATGGACACTGACCACAAAAGTTCTTTCCCTTTTTCCTCCTGATCTTCTGGTTTCTCGTGAGACATACAGAAGAACAGAGCACTGTAGTGAGAAGGCACCATAAAGCAGGGAAACACATTTGTAAAGTCATTTAACACAAGGTGCTAATTGAGAAATAGGGTAAGCCTGGTTATCACCAGTTATTTAATAATCTGTTCCGGAGCATCTAACACATCCACTCCTTAGGCAGGGCTGGGGCCAGGGAATTGCTCTTCCCCACTGCTGAATGGGGTTGGAGGGGAAGAGCTTGTGGAGTTCCCATTACACAATTACTCTTTTTTTCATCTTTTCTGTGGAAAGGACCAATGGGGTGTCGGGCCCCCACAAGGCTCCATAGTCTACTGGTTCTTAGGAAAAAAACCCCAACTTCCTTATTTAAATTAAATGTGCAGCTGACACCCATGTAGTTCTCTGATTACTGCATGTATGACTATATTGTGTATTTCTGTGTTATCCTCACATCAGCACTGCTCCTCATCACTGGATTTTAAACACAGACACAAGACAGGGAGAGAGCAGAGGCCAGCTCTACAGTGGGAATAATGCTTCCCTTGGATGTTTAGAGGCCCTTAAGTGCTTCTTTCCTTTGTTTTCATTTCAATGTTTTTGAATTCAGCCCTGAGTGTTTTGACTCAGTTGACACAAGAAGGGTTTGTTAAAACAGCAACTTAAACTCCAATCTTTAATTCCAGCAGTACTTGTGTGCGTCTCCTTTAATCCTGCTCCAGGAAGATTGCAAATTTAATTCCCCTCTGGGCTCTGTGAACCACACCCTCCCCAAATTACTCGATACAGCATGTCAGCAATTACATTATTGATAATTCTGTCCTGTTTCTCAAATGCTTAGTGAGTAAATGGCATTTGGGTCTCATAGTTGTTTATTTTGCTTTTCCATAACCACCTCTAGCTATAGAGATGAAAGGTTTCAGTGTCAACACAAAGATAATTTGCTGGTAATTTCTTCATGCAGGGTAATATCCCTTACCAGAGCTGTGTGGTTTTGGTTCAGAGTTGGAATGTGGCCTTTGTCTCTGTTGAAAAAGCTGAATGTTATTATGAACTAAACAGCTGATAATTATAGTTTTAAATATTGATTTAAATATTTCTTCCCCTCAAAAATATATTTTCATCTCATGAAGCAAATGGTTATGGATTTATAGAGAAGCCTGTAGTGCTGATAGTTGCTAAAGAAAATTGTGTCTTTTCTGCTGATGGAGGGTTGCTGTTGCAGGCCAGTGATACTGTATTTGTATGAGCCTAAAATGAAAGGCATGCACTTTTTTAACCCCACCTCCAAATCACAATAAAAAAAGCCCCAGAACAACCCATAAAAAGGACAGCCAAGGTGCCCCTCACCCCCCAGGCCCTTTGTTTTTCCTTTCATTGTTGCCTTTGGGCTCTGGTTCTGCACTGTCCTCCCAAGAACCTTGGTGAGGAATTACTGCTGTCCCTGCATTGAGAGGTAATTGGGAGAATTGCAAATATTAGGAATAATGTTTCTTTTCACATGACTCTTGTCTCTCCACTCAAATTATACCTTTCTTTAGTACTCTTAAAATGTCTGTGTCACAGACGGACATGTTGAATGGGGCTTTGGGCAATGTAGTGTACAGGAAGGTATCCCTGACAATACAGGAGAGTTGGAACTAGGTGACTATTAAAGTCTCTTCCAACCCAAATCATTCAGGGATTCTTAGATTATTATATTAAATTGTGTCATTTGGCCCTTTATCATTTTGGGCTTCTTTAATCGCCAAAAGCAGTGAATCTATAAAACTATTTTTCTAGAACAGAGTTAAAGAATGTGGTGCGAATGAGTTATGTGGCCTTGATTTTGTCTGTATAGTAAACAAAGAAGGTGAAAGTCTTTATTGTTAAATTTCATAGTTGAGATTTGACTCCAGATTAAATATGCATTCTTAAACATGACACTTCTTAATTTTCAGGAAGCTCAGAAATGGCTTCTGTAGGTTCCTATGCAGAGCTGAAACAAAACACAACAAACTGGAAAAAGCATTAGGGCTGTGTCAAATTCTGCAGTTTCTGGACATGTTTCTTCATCAGGTCTGCAATCTACCATGAAGATTTCTCATTTAGCTGTTGGAGAGCCTGATAGCAGAGGGGTTTGTCATCTTCTGCACAGACCAACCCTAGACTGGATCTTTTGCCAAGAGTTTGATTTCCCTCGGCAGTTTGCTCGCAGCAGAGAGAAGGTGACATTTTCTGTCCCAGGCTCCTGAGCAGAGCATGACCATGACCAGGGACTTGTGAATCCTCTCCCTTCTGTCACCACCATCAGCTTGTCTTCTGCTTCCAAAGCATTCCTGTCTCACCCAAATCTTTTCCTTATCTCTGACACCTTATCCTGGTCCCTGTGGCTGTTAAATCCTGCTTAGTCTAGCAATGCTGAAGGAGCTGGGCTTTGTCAAAGGGATGGGTTTTTTACCACAAGCTGTGGATTTTCATGGATCCAGTGTACCTGTCACTGTGTTCACTGAGGTCACACTGCAGCCTTTGATCCAAATACTTCCCAAAGCAAGGTGCTCTGCTTTCTTTTTAATGTTGAAAACCAATATATTGTATACTAACCTTTCTTTACCTTTATAAAAAGCTTAAACAATTTGTCTGAAATTTTCCTTGAAGAAATGAGTTCAAGATCATCAAATGTGAGTAATGTTCAAGCGAATGGTTAAAGTTTGGCAAAACTCTCAGGCAAATATTGTGATTCTTAGGGATGGTCTTGTGTAGGACCAAGAGTTGGACTTGACGATGCCTGTCAGTCCCTTCCAACTCAGGATATTCTGTGAATCTGCAGAAGTTATAAGCACACTGTAAACATCACTTGACAGTGGCCATAAGATGTGTAATGCAGCTTTAATAATAAGATTGCCACTGTCCCTCCTTCCCTGTGGTACATGCAGCAAGTGCATGTCTAGAGTAAGCAGTATAGAAATAAGTCTGAGGAGTTTATCTTTACAATTTTTCAGCAAGCTGTTGCTGGTTAATGTGCCCTACTTGGTCCAGAACTAAGCAGAATTATCTACTGTGTAGCCTGGTGGAGACAGGCTGAGTCTTGACATCAGAGATTTGTGAGCACTGGACAATTGGCAAGAATATTGGCAGTAATGTCCCCAGCAGACAAGTCTTGCACAAAGAAGTCCTGTAGTAAGCAGTATAGCATTCCTTGCCAGTTTTTGCCCTTGTCAAAAAGTGAGTGCAGTCAGATCCTTTTAGGGTTTAAGGATTCATGAGGATACCTCTGCTGGAGCAGAAGGTAGTCTGGGAGAAAGGCAAATTTAGAGAATCAGGTCTTCAGTTGTATTTTGGTTTAGAAAAAGAAAGCTAAGAAGGAAATTTCTACAAATTTGGATAAAATGGAAGCATTTAATTTTTAGTTAGTTATGATCCAATGAGTAGTCTCAGATCATTACATTCCATTAGTAATCCATTATTTCAGTTATTAGATAAGTTGGTTGTTTCTTCTGCTGCTCTGAATATATTTTGGTACATAAAGGCAAAAATGTAGAACGCTGAAAATTGCCGTGTAAACTTACCTCCTTAAACATGGTCTGAAACGTAAGTTAAAATGTGAAGTTCCCTAGAATTAGTTTCTCAGACTCGTCAGCAGTTGAAATTTCAACCTAAACCATATTAAGTGTCAATGTTTTAAAATGTAAACTAATATGTGATTAATTGTATGATTTTGTTGTGATAGACAGAAGAGTAAGTGTTTTAAATTCCCTTCAGAAGAACCTCTTTGTAATGATCTCAGAGGCCCTCTATTCCCACTGGGGTTTTGTGTGAAATACTTAGTAGCTTAGTTCTGAACTGAGAGAAAATAAAAATAATTACTTCTTTGTCTGCAGTGTATATTTTAAAAATGCTTTGTGTTATTTCAAGATTAATAGAAAAATTTCAAAAGAAATGTCAAAGAAGAATTTTTTTTTTAAAAAAACAACTAAATATTGTCCTTTTAAATTTCTTTTATAGATTTATTGCTGAGTTTTTTAATTCTGAACTTGATTTAGAGACCCAAAGAGAAGGACATGCGTGAAGTCCTGCCCTGTAGCTCTGGACACTGAGCACCCAATACATCGTGGAAAACAAATTTTTCTGTTTTCTGCCACATTTTCAGTTTGCAATTATTACCAGAAAATAAAACAAAACAACTTTACAACAATTTTCAATGTTCTGCTGCTTTGCAGAAGGTGCAGCATTGGGCTCCCAAGGGCAAGAAATCAAATAGAAAAGCAGTGTTTTCTCTGGAAATGCAAGGCTCTTGTGGTTTGGGGCAGGGGGATGTGTTTGGGGGCTGGGCTGCTCTCGGGCTCTGCTCCTGGGTTCCTCCTGGCCCTGCTCTGCCCTGCGGCTGGAATTCCTGAGCCGCCTTTCTCTGGCCTGTGGGACACACCACAGCATGAGCTGGCAGCTCTCTATGCTGGCCAGGCATGGGTGCCTCTGGAGAGATGCTGTTCTGAAAGGCTGAAACGTGTGAATAGTTGAGTGTGAAGAAAAGTCAATTGTTGAATTGTTCCAATCAGAATTTTATATTTCAAATGCAACTGTTTGGGCCCAAATGTTCTGACTATGGTCAGCTCCTTTTAAGTTGTCTGTCATGAGTTATATGCTACGAATTTGATGCTTGTTAGCAAATCTGGAGAGAGCAAACCTTTATTTATAGTTGCAAACTTGTAGCAACTACTCTATAACTAACTCGGGAAAATATTTTGGTTTCTTACAGGGTTGATTCTTTTTCAGGGTAGGTCGTTTGTTTTGGGCAGGTTACAGTACAGAGAGATTCTTGTGTCAAAAGTAAGGTATTGCAAAGTTCAGAGTTTCCTCTGTTTTTATTTGAGGAATAAATCAGACCCTCCTAGTAGCCTGAATGATCTGTACTACTCGCTCTGTGTAAGTTTGGGCATCTGCCTTTCAATAAACTTCCAGTTGTCTGTTGTGCTAATGTTTTTATTGGAGATGTCCTTAATTACAACCAGGCCTTCAGTAATTGCTCCCAAGTTCACAATGCCTTTAGCAGGACTTTTTGACCATCACAGAATATGTAATTTTAGCAGACAAGGCAAAATGCTAGTGGGTGGTGAATTACGCCATGAGAAGCTCAAGCCCTTGTATCTTCTGGGTAAAAAGAAAACCCAAACCACTTTAGCTGCAGGAGTAGAAAATGCTGCTTTGGTAAAACTCGCAAGTCCCCTGGAAGAGTGTGGGAGGGGAAGCTCAGCATGTAAGTTCCCTACTGACTCCTTCAACTCAGTGGATGTGGAAAGGCTTTGTTTGCTCAAGCCTATTGGCATGGGAGAGGTTGCTTCATCTTGACTGGTTGGTTGGTTGGCAAGTTTATTTTGTAGCTAAAATTTACACAAAATCACTTTGAAATAAGCAATCCAGCATTTGGATAAGCATGCCACATTACAAAAGAAAATGTCATTAAATATGTCATTTACTTAAAATGCTTTATATGCTTTCTTGTTATTAGTTCTTCACACAGGGAAAAAAACAGATCTGTTGGGTTACAGTACAGCTCCTTTGTAATTAACTGCCTGGATGTTTCCTCTCTTGTCTCCTAAGGACACTGTGATAAAAAATTGATGCAAACGCTGCAGCAGGATTGCAAGAATAAGGTCATACCTCACCTGTTCCACATAACACATTGAGATGCTAATTTATCTCGTGTTATCAACAGCACAGTAAATGCAATTTCTGATTTACATCACAAGATGGCAGCAAATTTTTAATTCACTTAATTTTCAATAACCTATATTAACCTAAGACCTTGAAATCGTGATTTCCTTCAAAAATGACAGAAAACTTTGTTTAATGATCAGATATGTGTGCTGTGTACAGGGAGATCATCTTTTTCAGAAGCACTCAAATCATCTAAAGAATTATATTTCTGCTTTAACATCAGGGAAAAAAAAGCATTTACTGTGAACTTTAAAGATCAGTAGCTCACAGTGTAAGGGTTACCAAGTCCCATTAAAGATATTTTGAATAAAAACTATAGTTTTTATATATAGTCTTGATTTCTTTAAAAGAAAATATGACAAAGCGTTTTTTGAAATTTAGGTGGAGTCTCTCAAGACTTGATCACATGGATTCTTTCCTCTGCAAGGAATTCTGATTTATATTTGAAGTGTGTTTAGTCTAAAGCTTTCAAAGTTATGAAATAACAGGGTTGGCTTGGCTCAGCTCTTTTGGGCAGATCTTTTCTCCTGTGCTGGCCAATCCCAGAAGTTAAAATTTTAATCTACTTAACCTGATTTGTCCTAGGTGTTAATTGTCATGGCTTATAGATCTTACAGGAGATGCATCTGTGGCCTTTAAAATGCTCTACTTTTTGTTTTCCCCTGCAGTTTCGCAACCACAGGCTGTACATAGCCAGCTGGAGAAGCCATCAAGTACTGCAATTCTCTGCAATACCTGTGGAAAACCATGCAAAGGAGAAGTTTTGAGAGTTCAGAACAAATATTTCCATATTAAATGCTTTGTTTGCAAAGGTAAGTGTGACTGCTGCTTCTATGAGTGGGGCATTAGCAATGGTGTGTGACTTAATGATCCTGAAAACTTCACAAGCATATTTTACAATCCAATCCATACCTGAAAGGATTTACTGTGAAATCTCTGACTCCTTACTGTACAGCTATAAACATCTAAATCCCAAAACTGGACTATTTTCAATGGATATAAAGCTGTTTATGTCCATATTGGAGTTCACTATAGAGTTGGGATGTCAGGAAGAAGAGCAGTTTGGGAGAGCAATGCAGGGCTAGGAGAGAATTACCATTTACAAGGTGGGGTGGGCCATGGCTACATCTGTTCAGGTCCTCCTGTGTTGGACTGTGATATTTAAATCCCAGTGTCACCCTCTGTACTTTTCCACTTTTTGGGGGGAATGACCAGGTTTGCTTCAGGTTGGTGCCTGGTGATCTAATATTGTCCCATGAATAGCAGAAGGATGGTCACAGAAAAAGGGAATTATGTGGTACAACACCCTTTCTGTAGATACTTGCTTATTTTAAAACTGATCTGGAAGCTGCAACGATCTAATTTATTTTAAATGTGCAAGTATATATAAGTACTAACTGATGTTTACTGAACAACCTGCTTACTCCATTATTAACCAGTGCTTCAAATGACATTTATTAGCCCTTAAAGCTCAGTCTAGAAACATGAGCATGTCTCTGGTTCCAGGTGTGTTACTGGAACTATTTCTACTCCTCTTTAGAGGAAATACTAGAAAGAAAGCTGTCACTTATCTGTTAACTATACTGATATTTTTAAAAAATCCATGGGATTGAGTACATGCTATTAATAATTGAGGTAAATCTTTAATGAGTTAGGCAGATAAGGCTAAATGTTCAGCTCAATAATTTTGTTCTTTGCAAAATTACACAGCAAGCAAAAGAAGCATACTGGACTTTCCTAAACAGCAAAAATATTTTGGTCATCTATTCAGAAGAGATTAGTATTTAAAGCAGAACACAGCCCATAGATTAATCTTTTAAGTTCTTTTAAAGCCAACTGTTCTTATGGCAAATTTCACTATTAAATCAGTTTTTCAGACCTAACTCAGGAAAAGAGCAGCTGATCTGTTATTCAGGAGTCTTGTCTCCTATATGAATCCTCAGTAACATTCTGGTATTTGCTTCATATTATTATCTTGACCAAATCCAAACTCCCTTTATTTTTAACAGATTTACTATGAGAAAAGACAAATCCTACAGAGGGAGTAAGAATCATACAGGCAGTTTCTGGTTTTATTGGCCAACTCCATTTAGATGATGCAGGTCACCAGCAAGTGCAGCATGTGGTCACAGAACCAATTCATTGATCCCAAATTTAGAAGTGCAGAGGGTTTTTTCCCACCCCCATGCAGTGGATGATGGTGAATGCACTGTAGAAGCTGCATTGCCCCTATCTGTCTGTAAGGAGTTTATTCACTTCCAGCAAATCTTGGATAAAATGAGGAAAAAATCCCAGTGTTAACGAGGTAGCAGCCTCATGTCAGTCTCTCAGCTGCCACAGGAGAGTGTCAGAGAGGTGTGGTTAAACTGCTGCTTGGTGCCAGGGCTCCTGGACTCCTTAGTAATCATTTTGCTAAATTTGCATGGTTGGTTTGAGGGTTTTCTCTCATTATTTAAATGCCATAATTTCTTTTATTGCCTTCCAAGGGTTTCTGTCAATTTTCTGGCATTCTTCTCATCTCTGTTTTTGTTTTGTTTCTGGGTTTTATTTGTTACTTAAGAAGCATAAGTTCCTTCAGTTAATAGGGATTTGCCATGTTGTTATGTGACAAGAGCTTTGGAAGAGAAAAGAGCACTGAAGACACATTTCACTAGCTACATAAAAGGAGAAAAATCAGGTTAGGCAAATGTGACTTAGATTTTTAAATTAATGGATGAAAGAATATGTTTCGTGTGACAGGGTTTAGCAAAAAAATGGTATCCAGTTCTGATCAGTCAATCTGCTTTCAGTCTTGGAGGAGAGTTTTGTGCCATGACCCCTGCTGTGCACAGGCACAGTGATGATTCTGGGAATATATTTATCTTATTGTTGATTCCCCCCTGTGGTGCATTTATTTTGATGCTACTCAGCAATGCAGTTTGTCCTGTCTCACCTCATCCCCCAAAGAAGGATGTGGAAAGAGGCTGTGTGTGCAGCTGCAGGACTGTCCAGGACAGATAATCCCATGTGTGGGCTGGCTGCTTTGCCCTGCTAAGGTGCCTGCCTGCTTGACTGACTGCCTCTGTATTAAATCATCTTGTAGCCTGCATCAGAAAACATTTAATATTTATAACGCTGCACGAAATTTTGGTCCCTTTCACAGAATTTATGGCTGTACAGTGATGGAAAATGAAAACTAATAAAGAGTCTGTGGATAAGAGTGAGAAATGAGCATGGTGTGGTGTCTAGAGGTATTTGAGGTCTGTTTGAATGACCTCATCAGTGACAGATGATATTACACTGGAGGAAGTCACGCCTTTTTGAATATGTGTGAAATTTGAAACGATTACTTCGATAGTTTTGTATTAATTGCGAGGTTTCAGTTGCCATATTGCTGTCTGATTATTCATAGAATGGTTTGGGTTAGAAAGGACCTTAAAGATCACCTTGTTCCAACCCCCCTGCCATTAGGAAGGGCACCTTCAACAAGATCAGGTTGCTCAAAGCTCCAGCCAGCCTTGGACAGTTTCAGGGCTGGGGCAGCCACAGCTTCTCTGGACAACCTTTCTTATGGGGACTGTGAGTTTCAGAATGGTAACAGCAGCTATCTAGATGCCTTTTGTATTAAAATTAAATTACGTAACCAAGAAAGGTTAATATAAAGTCACTAATTCCCATGGAGTTCTTTTCATTCCCATCCAGTTCTTCTCACATTCCCCAGATAATGATTCTAAACAATTCAGTCTTTAAAAGGTGAACAACTCCTTCATTATTCAAGACTAAGAGACATGTTCACATTAAAAAATTTAACAGCAGTACGGAGAGCATCTGCTAGTTTTGCTCAGTATCAAAGTTTAGTAGAACCTAGGGAGGTAAATAGACATTATAAACAAGGTTAATACTCCTATCTATTAATATGTGTTATTTCATGTTTAGCTGCACATCTAATCTAGTAATAAAATGCTGTAGGGAACATGCCATCTAACCTCACTTCAAATTTTTACTTAATTTTTAGTTTAAAATATATCCCATTTGAATCATGTTGTACAAAAGTGTGGTTAGAATGAAGCAGATGTCTTTAATACAGTAAGGCAAAGTTCCATTACACTTCAAGGGCTTTGATTCCCATGTATGCTAATTCTTTTTTTATTTGTTACTACTGTAATAAAAAACACCAAGGAAAATTACTAAAGTGATAAAATATTAATGACTTAGACTGTTAAATTAAAAATAAAATTGTGTTGAATATAAACTATTCTGAGGGTGTCTGTCAGGTCAAGACTGCATTTAATGGACTGGATGGTGTTAGACAAATATTGACTTGGAGCTTGTTTATAACAGTGTGATTGAGTAGACCCAGTAGAGACAAGTTAACATGGAATTGTAGTTAGGAGAGATGTAGGTGCTGTAAATATATTATCTTGGGTAGCCTCTTACATCTTTGATAAGGATAGAAATTGCCCTGTTTTATTAGTATTTGGCAAATATTTAATATTTCAATAGTATCCTGGCATTTCCAATGGGGCAGTGACCAATTTAAGCAGGAGAATCCATACCATCTTGCTGAAGAGTGTTCTTTGTACGTATGTGAGAAGAACTAACTCACATCTGTGTCCTTTCATGGTTTGTCTTGATGAAGGGAAATAAACTTCCAATCTGAGCTGTAGAGGTAAAAACATGACCTCTGTGCTATACCTGCTTTATTGTATCTCTTGTGTGTATTGTTTTACCCCCCACAGGTATTCTCCTGATTGCTGTCTTGCTATGGGTGCAGCACATGCAGTATTCCTCCTGATGCTGGTACAACTAGCAATTGCAAGTACACTTCCCCCCTCTCCTCCCCATTAATTTTCATGTTTTTTCAAATTAATCTGCTAGAATTTATCAAATCTTCATCTTAGAATGGGGTATGTGGTTCTGGGGATTGGTGTTTCTGTGACCCTGCAGTGTCCTGGGAATTGTGAAAAAGCCCAGGTGTGGGTATTTTCTCTGTAGAATATGCAACATAACCCAGAGTTATATCATTTATCATGAAGTCCTATTAATGGCAAGGGCTAAGACAAAATATTCAGTGGAAATATGAAAAACATGGAGTAATTTGGCAATAGGAGTTATTTCCTTGTCAGATCAAATGCATCTGCTAGGATATAAATATGTTCAGAGCTACGCTGAGTGATCTGAGGGACTCACATTTGAACATAGCTACAGGGTTTCACGTTTCAAAATGGGAGTCATTTACAGGAAGCTCATTTGTAAGATTTCCAAGTCACAGATTTTTGCCAGGCAATAGAGATTTCTGGTATTCATGGTGTCATGGGCACTGGGACTTAGTGAAGGGACTCTTATTTATCAGGCACTCTCAGCAACGTGTCCAACACTTCCTGAGTCCTTCAGGAGTTTGCAATCCCAGATCTTATTAACTCAGTAGAACAGGAAAAACTGCTTCCAATGGAATGCTCACCAAGCTTCCAGAGTGTGGTAGGTTTAGGGCTGCCTTGCCAATGTCATGTTAGCTTGTAATTTTTATTTCAATGAAATTATGATGATAACAATGATCGCTTGTGCAAAAATAATTCAATGTAGCGGCAAATGGCTCTAAATTGTAGTTTTATAACCTGAACTTTAAATTTTTTAATCACTAATTTTCTAAAAACAACTCAATAATTAAAGTATGAGCAAAATTTTTTCAGTTAATTAACTTGCACTATCACATGTTATGGATAATTTTTCTTTTTTTTAATCATATTCTTGTTGCAACCTTTCTTTGCATTCTTTAAGAACTTTCTTCAGCCCCTCATGTCCTGGCCATATGCTCTTTACACTCTAACAACATGGTGTATGTATTTCAAACAGAGTCTAATGAACATTTTTTTTAAGAGTATCTTTCATGACTTTAATAAATACATAATATTAGTAAAGCATGGTGAAAAGAACAGGGAGGAATCATGATTGAGTATTGGTAAAGGAATATCTTAATAACTTTCAATAAAAGGTACTGAACTACCCAGCAAAGGAAGCCAAACCTCTGTGGCTTCTATTTTCCAATTCTGTTTTCCAGCTCCTCATTTGCATCCTTCTAGTCCATAGAATCAGAAGTGGTTGTAGAAAACTAAGTACTCATTAGAGAATAGGATTTTCAAATATGTGTAAGCTTTGCAGGCAGTAAACTATTCATATAAAGAAGTTTTATAACATGCATAGTTTCAGCCCACATTAGATAATGTCACAGAATTATTATTATTAAGAAGGCCTGTAAGTCTTTCTGATTACTCAAGTTCTCTTTTTGGATAAGGTTTTTCCCATGGAACAAAAGGTCAGTGTGAGGATACCTTTATGCAGGGGACTTCCAGACCAGGTGATGCTCTTTCCCTTGAGGACACAGCAGGGATACAGCAGCACTCTGGAGTAGCTGCTGGGCATTTCAGTGCACTAAGGTGATGTGATGCCCACACTGAGACCCAGAGAGAGTTGTTGCATAAAATTCATCACTGCCACGGTGGTGTTATTCCACCTCCCACTTTCTGCAACTCATTAACACGAGACCATCTGCTTTATCTGTGAATAGAGCTTGGACTTAATTTGCAAACCTGGAACTGGCACCCAAAGCACTGTTAAAAAAATTCTGAAAATATTTGGTGTTATTGCTTTGCATGTTGAATTATTTTATTTTTTTTTTAGGGTGAGTGGGTTTTATTTTATTTTATTGTTTTTAAAAACCTATTTTAATTACTCTGGCAAATGACAGCAGTATTTTATCATAAACACTTAAGATACTATTAGGTTGAAAATGGGTTAAAGCACATTACTCTGTTTCTTAAATTTCTTTAGCATACTTGTAAATCTTAAATAGCCAGATTGAATCCTTAAAACAAGAAATTAATATAAACTAGTCTCTTTTTTCACTTTTCCTGAGGATTATTTTGGTAGTTTGAAACAGCCACATATCTAATACTGAGAGGACCTTGCTCACCTCTAACACTATGGGAGAGTTTTTATAGGGCAGTAACACCATCTCTAGGCTATTGGGTAACTGTACTCTCCAGAAGGAAAATGGAAATATACTTTCTAATAAAAAATTACTTAATGTATAGTTCTCATTTATTATAGGAGTCAAGGTACATAGTGTGCAGGAAACTCCCCAAACTTCATTTTAATTGGTACACTCCAATGTTTTGTCAATAAGAGCATTCTGAATCTCAAAGGGTTTTCCTGCACTGGAGTGTTTACTCCACAAAATAATTTTTCATGGCCACTGTTGCCTGAGGGCCTGTGTAGGTGCCCTGTACCCTGTATCCTTTATAGCTTTACCAAAGCTACATATGCATGGGGAATGTTGGGGATATGATGTATCCCCACAGTTCTCTGTCTCTTTTCTGCTCCCAAAAGCTGCTGATTTTCTTCTGTCAGACCTGGTTGGAAGCTGGAGAAGAGGCCAGCAGGTCTGTCCAAGACTTTTCTGGGGTTGCATGCTGCTTTTAGATTATAGATGGTATTTTAGATATTATTGTTTGTCCACTACCACTATACACTGCCAATGACTGACAGGCTTGAGTATTCTTGATTTCACAGAAGTGTTTGGAAAGACAGTTCATATGATCACTTGTGCATAGAATGTTTGAATTGTATGATTTATATACCCCATTGCAAGGTTCCTTCTGTCTTACTGCTGCTCACCTATAGACTACTCAGCTGTGAATTAACTAAGAGATGATATTCACATGCCAATGCTTGTATGGCCAGCAAACTTGGAGCTGGGAAAGACTTCCCCAAAACCTTTGTGGAAAACTTATCTGGATTTACCACACCAGACCAGGCAAGAAGGAGTATCACAGTCCCAGCCATTTGCTGGAAATGAGTTTAAACTGTTGCAGATTAATTGCAGTTCAGTTTGAACGTAAGTCAAAGCTGTAGCAGTGGAAGTTTGCCAGGTGGTTGTGATTCCTTCTCACAGGCATAGTGACCAGCAGAAATGTTCCACATATAATCATGGGCTTTTGGAGAATGGGATCCCAGACTTCATCAATGGTGTATGAAGACATAAAATTTAGCTGCCAAAAGAGAATAATATCAGCAGTGCACTACGTGTCATTCTAGGGATCATAGTCAGTCAGCAGCATCCAGGAAAATACCAGAAATGGACATAAAACCACAGTGCTGAGGGAGAAAAATTTTATTTAACTTACATCAGGCAGAAAATGGGAGGGAGAAATATAGACTTGGTATGTGCAGTTGCGTGTAAGCAAACCCCTTGATTGTCTGGCACGTTGTCACTGTTGGGGTGACAAGACCTGCAGTGGGCAGTGCTGCTGCAGCCTGCTGCAATGTGCAGCAGCACAGCAAACAGAGCATCCCCCAAACAGCCCAGGACACAACTGGTTTTTAGGCCCAGCATGCAGCCAAAAAATTAATCCACTTTCAGTAGGCTCATTTGCCAGGACACAAAATAGATGCATTTTATATTGGTACACTGCAAATGGAATACTGATGGCAGGCAGTAGTGGAATAGCAATATGTTTAAAGTACATTGATTAATTGATTTACTGCTATTTATTTTTATAAAATCATAGAATAATGGAAGGGACATTTAAAGGTCATCTAGTCCAAACTCCTCTGGAATGAGCAGCAAAATCTTCAACTAAATCAGGTTGTTTAGGGCCCTGTCCAGCCTGACCTTAAATGTTTCCAAAGATGGACAATCTACCACCTCTCTGGATAACCTCACTCTAAAAATTCTTCCATATATCCTGTCTAAATTGCACCTATTTTAGTTTAAAACCATTACCATTACATGCTGCATAAATTCCAGTGCTTTGGGTGCTGTTACAGACACCACATTGGGGAAAAAACTGGTCTGTTTCTAAACCAGTAGAGGAAGCCCTCACATCTATATATGAAGTATTTTGGTGTCAGGTAAATGCAAACTGTCTTGAAGAGTGGAATTTCCCAACTGTAAGAGAAGCCACCCTGAGATACTCTCCCTAAAAATTGTGTGGATATTGTCCCTCTCAAGTCCCATTGCACATCCAGGTAGTGAGTTGTTACTGAATATCCTAATAAGAGACAAGCTTTTATTTATACACTATTTAAAAATTTTTCCTAAAGCTTACAAGTGCTCAGTAAAAGGCATTGCTTTGTGTGCAGGATAATACCAAGACAAGAGGATGAGTTACTCTGTGTCAGTCTCTTCATTAATATAATTGCTGTGTTTGTAGTGCTTTTCTTTTATCACCAAGATAAACTCCAGAAACTGTTGAAAACTATTTCTAGGTTATAAATAACCCTTCCTCCAGATACTCCTTTTGGAAGACAAATGCTAGGTAGGAGTGGATGTGACATAATGCTGATTTCTTGTCCTAGGAGAGTAAGATCTGATAGCTGCCTTCAGATATTCTCCCTAGACTTCTTCCAGCTTTCCTTTCCTGGTTTCATCTGCAGGATGATCTCACATGGACAGTGTCTGTCCATGTAAGTTGCTGCCAAAGGGCACAGCATCTCACCTGAGGGAAGGCCAGTGGGTCTCTTTTCACAGCTGCTCTTCTCAGCTTCAAACCATGACTATTTTAATATCCAGACCAGTATTTAACTGGGATCCCTGTGTTCTTCTCTGGCCAGCTGGGTATCAAGAGTTCAGAGAGTGCAGGAGCAGGCCAGGGTTTGTGACTCAGTTATGGGCTGTGGAGCAGAGCTGGAGGTGCAGTGATGTTCATTCAGCCACTCTTGGCATATGGGGAGGCTGAAGTGGTGGTGCTGCAGAAAGGGGCCTGGTAAGAGGATGCCAACCTCACTTTTATTTTGAAGTCTCAATAACTTGTTTTTCTGTCTCTCTTTGGGTGAGCAGTTTCACTGCAGGGTTTCCTGAGAACCCAGGATTAAGTACATAAGTGCAGACTGCTTTGGAGTTGTGCACAACTTCAGAGTAGTTGTAACATTAGTGACAGAACAGAGAGAGGCCAATACCTTCAGGGTGAGACAGAGTGCCACCAAATGACAGTGGCAGAATTGTTGCTGACCCCACGTGCCCCAAACCTTGCACCAGGACTCTCTTAACAACAGTGAGACAGAGCTACCTGGCTTCCATTTGGACTATAAATATAGATTTGCTTGTGCTTATCTCTCATTTTAGCAGGTGAACAGGGGCAAAAGTGCACAACAGGGCAGTACCAAATAATTTGTGGGCACACTATCAAGTCATCTTCCTCTGGTTATGGAAGCCCAGCTGCAAGTCCCTCTGTGATGGTGCACAGTAAAATGTGTTGGCCAGTGCCTGTTCTGTAGCTCCAAGTGGCTCTTGGTACCTTTGTCCAGGTGCACTGCAGTCAGGTGTGCCACTACCAACAGCATAAAGAAACATATTTATGGACATAACACCTCTCTTCTGTTTTCAGAAATGCAGTTATGTCCTTTTAACTTTTTTCTCTTATGATCCACTTTGCAAATTCAAACACTGTATGATACAATTTAGAACTGCTCTAGGGCATCAGTATCAGCTCAGCATGCTGCTCAGCATCATCTTAAATCCATAGTTGAGCTCTGCTTCTGTGACACCAGTAGGTAGCTGAAATATATAGGCTGAAAGAAACTCATGATATCCAGCAAGTTGTGCCAGATTCAAAAATCTGTTGAAAAAGCCCGTCCTTCGTAAAAATGAGAGCACGGGTGAGAAAGAGGAATGTTTAAGCAAATGTGTTAAGCCTGTGAGATAGAGAACATGAACAATGTATTCAAATATAAATCATCTAATCCATGTTGTCCATGATACATGCAATATAATTGGAATTATTTTGAATTATAGGAAAGATTAGAACCCATAATTCTTCAGTTCTTGACCACTCACTAATACAGTTCTAGCATGATTGCTGTTTGCTGACTCTTAGCAGTCAGGGCCATCTCCAGGGAGAATGATGAGCCCTGAAATCCCACACAGGGATGAGCTCACAAAGGGTTAAAAAGGGCTGTGAGCCCAAGCCTCCTGTGCTACAGTTGACAANAGAATGATGAGCCCTGAAATCCCATACAGGGATGAGCCCACAGAGGGTTAAAAAGGGCTTCCTGTGCTACAGTTGACAGAGGCTATAAAAAAGGGAAGGTAATTGGATGTAATTTTGAATGAGTGGTCTGGATCCTCAGCTTTCTTAGGATTTCTGTGCTATATGTGTTACTTTGTGCCTTGGGCACCTCTGTTGGACTCTTTTCTTGTAGTTTAGATGAAAGATGACTGATTCTAACACTGCAAATGTGCTTGGGTGTGAGTTGCCAGGCTTTACGTTTAGAAACCAAAGTGCCTGTGGACTCTCAGGTACTCAAGTGTAAATCTCAATCTTGAATTTTAGAAGTGTGGATACTTCTGCTATTTTGGGACCAAGGCACTGAGCAACTCTGCAATGTTTTGTACGTGCAATCCAAATTTAATAAGCAACATTCCCACTCCTTTTCTGTGGGCTGTGTGTGAGTAGTGACACTGCTGTGGTTCAGCATCGTTTGACTGTAAACACCATTTGCTGATGGGAACACATTCCTACGTGAACATCCCCAGGAGCAGAAGTATGTAGTAACAAGTGTGGTGCTGTGACTTTCAGTAAAGGAGTAGTCAACACAGCAGCAGAATCATCACTTAGAAGTCCAGTTCTGTTTTAAATCTAAACAAGTCTGTTTTCAAAGATCTTCGTCAGTGTGGATGATGGTCATGTTCTTCATGTCTGCTATTTCTGTGTGACTTCACCAAACCATTATATCTCTCTCATCTTATATGTTCTCAAAATTCCAGCCCAGCTCCATCCCTGGTGCAATGAAGAAAACCCCTGGACAAGCCTTTGGTTAATCACCTTTAACCCTTTCCTACAGGTTTAGTTTAAAAGATAGAAATTGACATTTAGGAGTAAAATCAAACTGATTTAACCTATGAAAACTTGCAGCAGTTTTTGTGAGCATCATCCCCCCGTGTTTTGAGACATCAGTACTTTATCCCCTTTTGTGTCCAGGAGGAATATCCAACACTTGTAGTCTGTCAGAGATGTCACTTTGTAACACTACTGCTTTAGATTTTAGAGGTTTATATCCTTTATGCATTTCTTTTAACCTGTTAAATATGTTAGATGTTGTATATGGTAACCCTGAACTCAACTCCTACAGACTTTAACTTTGTACTCACAGCTGCTGCACTGAGGTTGACATTTTTACATTTAATAAGTCCAGGCTATTAGTGTCCATGACTGATGTAATTTACTGTGAGATTAATGTCTTTCAGATGCACATCTGTTGTGTGATCATAAGCCCATACATTGAAGTGCTTAAATACTCCTCTAGGAACTGTTTAGATCACAGGTGAAAAATCAGCCTAATCTTAGAACATTTGTTTCTTGCCTGCTGAGTCTGCCTTTTCTCTTCCTGCAGCTTGTGGATGTGACCTGGCTCAAGGAGGATTTTTTGTGAGACAGGGAGACTACATCTGTACTTTGGACTACCAGAGACTCTATGGCACACGATGCTTCAGTTGTGATGAATTCATTGAGGGAGAAGTGGTCTCAGCACTGGGCAAAACCTATCACCCAGACTGTTTTGTGTGTGCTGTCTGCAGGTAGGTTTTCTACATGAAGTTGTGTTTCTGATGCCAGAGTGCCCTGAGTCCCAGGCATTCAAACCCATAGCCTAGAGACAGGGTTTTCTGTTACTCTCTTCTTAAAAAATTGCAGAATTAAAAAGAAAAAAAAAAAGTAATTTTGAGTGCCTCCCTTTTTTTCAAATGTGCTATTCTTTTTTGTTATTTTACATGTGAGGTTTTCAAAGTACTTTAGAAACTGCCATTGTCTTCATTGTAAGACATTATTTTGCCCCAAGTTTTGCTTTATTTCTCTGGTGCTTTGTCATTTGTTGGCCTGAAGCTACAAAGAATTCCAGTGCCAGTGGCTGAGTCCTCAGCAGGCTCCTACTAAAGCCCAGTGGGATCATTTCCCACATGGGACCCAAACTCAGCAATACAAGGGACTGATGTCATTTTGGAATGCACCTTAATCCTCTTGTGTAAAAATAGCACAAACATATCTATTGAAGGCTTCATGAAGGAGCTTGAAGTGCACTAAGGCTGTAGAAAACACAGTTTTAGCAGTTTGGAGCAAATGGAAATGCTGCCATAGTTTCTGTGGCTAAACTTGAGCTTTTAGGAGTACAAGAAAAGCAACCCCACTTTCAAAGGGTTTCAAAGCCCAATGAGGCACTGGTGCAGCCCAGTTTAGATGCTCTGTGTGCTGGTGACTGTGCAGTCCCAAACCAGCGTGTCCATGTCACTGTGGAAAGCTGCCAGCCTGCCCTGCCCTGCCCATGGAGCTGCTGAGCTCAGAAATCCTGTGCTGATGCAGGAGCAGGACTTCAAATTCCAGAAGAGCTGTGGCTCCTGACAGAATCTCAATTAAATAAAGTAATTGCACAAATAATAATAATAGTTGTTATAGAGAGGAGACTGTGTGATGGACAAGCCTTTATTAAATTCTGTCTAAGTTTTACTCTGTTTAATAGACAATTTTTTCTTTTGGATGCTTAAAACAAATGTGAAGAGTAAAGATAAGAAAAAATCTTGAAATCTTTTTCATATTTTATTTTTTCTTTTAATAGAAGGGAAAATGACTTCAAGTGTGTCTCATGAGTTAACTTTTGGCTGCTCATGCTGTTGGCCTGCAGCCTGGAACTATTATAGCTCTTCTATAGATGAGCAGAGCTAATTTTTGATACCTATTCTCAGCACTAGTACCTTCTGTAAAGTGAGGTACTTCTTCATTTAAAAGAAATGAAAAAACTGGTTGATTCCATTTCCCTGGCTAAATGTGCTTGTATCCTCAGTCACACCACTAGAGCTTAGCAGAAATGCATTTAACTGTATGTTATTTATAGAAACTACTTACCTTGGGTTTCAAGCCACTGGAAATACCAACTTTTGCTTTATTTAGTTGGTTCTTCATCTGATATTTTGGAGCTTGGTGATACAGTTTGTTTCTCTGGGAATTGGGAATAATTTTCCTTGTGACTAAAATATTTTTTTAAGTACCTAACAATCCAGGTGAGTTAAGTTGCAGCACTGTGAAATTATTCATGCTGCAAATACTATGTGTGATGAAGATGTGGTAAAGCTTTTAAAAATGAAGTTCCTGATACAATAATATATCATATAAAAAATAAAATCAGAGATGATCCCTACCTAACCTTCTCTATAACTACATAGTTGTATTAAATGCTATTTTGCTGTTTCTAGTTGTTCAGTAGAGAGACCCAGATCTGCTTCTGTTGCTTTTCTTGGAAGGATGCACAAATTCATATTGTCTTCATCAGAGCCAGCTAATGCCCTGCTGACTAGCAGGATTCAATTAGTGTCTCCCAGGGGGGTTGTAACACTGATTTGTGGTGCAGAGCAGCAGCAGAATCCTGTCATGTGTTTATATGCTTTAAATCAGCTTCAATTACCCCTGTCATTGCAAGCCAGACATAACCTGTGTTTTTTATGGGGAAGAGTGTCCTATCTAAACATCATCAGCATTTATTTTATTGATTGATATCCACAGTAAAATAAGGTTGGTGGACTATAAAGACATGTTGTGTAAGCCAAAAGAAGGAACTTTTTTGTTTATTTAAAAAGCAATAATAATAATAAAGGGAGGGGGAAACATGTAAAACTCTCTACCTTGATGTATTCCTTGGTGGGAAGAGTCAGGAGAACCATTTGTGCCCTCATTTCTTACAGATGGACAGAAACCTTAAATACTGTGCCAAAGCACACTGTCAGTAGTAGTTGGTGGATGATGCCAACTGCATTTGGCATTACCTTTTACAGCCAGACTTAATGTGGGTGCTGTGTTAGAAATCTAACCTCCAGAATGGTGTGAATTTGAGAGGTGGTGACTGCCTGCCAGTGAGGCTGATCCTGCTCTCATGGAAACCAAGCCAGGCTCTTACCATCTTCAGCATGGAAACACTGGCAGCAGAAGGCATTCTGCACTCATGGCACATTTCTCCAGAATGCTGCAGGATCGTTAAATTCTTTTAAATGAGCACTTCTGCAACCCCTATTTCTGTAGCTGCTGAAGTAACACCTCTAAACTGTTTCTACATTGCATAGTAAACCAGTGTCAGTAGCAACTCCTTTTTTCCCCTTATTTTCGGAGAAGACAAGGTTTGAATAGAAACATGTGGGAAGTGTATGGTAGCATCAGTGAGAAAACCTAGCTAGCAGGAGCAGTGGGAAAAAGTCAGCAATGCAAGCCCAGTTGTCTCCTGATATTACTACTGTTGGGTGCCACATGGCCCTGTGTCACAGGGAGCTCTGTTCCTTGTACCCTCTGCACTGCATTTGTAACCTGCTGCCCTCCTCTGTGAAAAAACTGGAGTGTTGGAAATCCAGCTCATCCCTGGGTGTCTCCTGGGAGTCAGATGCTACTGCCCAGGCTGTTGCAAGCTACAGTCTGAAAAAAATAAAAAAAAAATAAAAAATCTGTGTTCAGAGAAAACCTGGTAAAAGTACAATGTATTGTGCCATCCTATTTGATTGTTTCTCTCTGTCTTGTGTTAACCAAGTGGCTCTTATAAAAAATCAGGTTTCAATTGCGTGTTTGCTCTGCTGGAGTAAAGATTGAGTACTTAATCCCTTCTGCTTCCAGTGCTGTGCATAGTCCAGCAAAACCTTATTTCTGCTGTTGTGTTTTGTGATGATAATGCCTAAAACTAGGAATGAGTGGAAGAATAACAACATAGATTGAAAACTGTTGCGGATTAAATGCTTACTCTGAATTCCCAGGAAGTGGCTGAGCAATCTTCTTACAGCTTCATTAATTGGAAAGAGCTGTGTCCTCCACAGGGCTGCCAAAGAAATTTCCTTCAAAAGCTTAATGTGTTTGTAAAAGTGAAATAGAAAGAGAGAGAAAATTGAGGCTGGCTGTAGCAACAGAAGCTTCATTTTATTAAAATTGTGCACATGCTTCTTACATGGCTGTTGTAGTCAGAACAGTTTGGCTCTTATGTAGGATGGGAAAGGAAAGGACACTGAGTCTTTCAGAAAGAAATGGGTTGTCATACCTGTGATAATAGTCTGAAAATGGAATTTTCAAGAGATGTTTTAGTGTGTTAATGAGTCATATATATTTAATCAGGATATATAAGATGTATGGTCCATCTAATGTGGTACCTAGACTATGATTTCTGTTACCTGTGGGCTGTGCGTTCACTGAATATCAAAAAATTGGGATTTGATTTTATGGATGTTATTGTAATTAGTAAAGGTGGGAGGGTTTGTGTCTGTGTACCCAGTGGAGGAGTGGATGTAATATTTACCCCTTTAGTTTCAGTATTCCTGTACTTAAAAGCTGGAAAAAAATTGTGACATGTAAATGATAAAGAGAGGACAACTCCACCCTTAGGTGGAGGATAGATTAGCACATACATCCCAGATTAATAATGAAACAGGTTTGTCTTTGCTTTACAGATTTTTTTATTGGAAGTTTTTCTGAGCCCAGGAAGTTTTCTTTTAAAACAGCATCTCCACAGAAGCTGAATATGTGCTGTGTATGTGGAGGGGAAAGAGGCAGATACATATTCGTCAAGGGGTTGCCTGCCAAACCCAGCTATTAAACCTCTTTCAATCCATTTGTATTTTTACTGTCTTAAAGAAGGTAATTCACTTTGGTTAGGCAGTTGAATATAAAAAATCAGAAAGCTGAAATCCTTTTCTCTTTTTCAGCAGAAGATTGTGTAGTCCTAAATATATAATAGTGCTACTTCTAGAAAGAACTGAGATCTTTTGTGTATGTATGTCTTAAGAAATTAGGATAAGACTGAAAATTAGAAGTTCAAATTCAATTTCTTCTTAAACATAGCAATCATGACAGACTTACTGAATATAGTAAACCTTTTTATTTGCTCACGTTTTTTTGTGCTGCTGAATTTGGAAAGGGTTTGGTTCCCACTTAAGCAGTACTGGATGCTTCTTAAGGCATCTCATGAAGTGTTCTTTTGCATCTCACCACCAGTCACCCACTGAGCACTGCTAGGTATTGTAGAAACCTTGGATGTTGAGCCCAGGGTTTTGAAATCAGCCTGAGTATTCTTGGCATTTTGACTGTAAACCAAATATGTGGTTCTCCCTGAACAGAGCAGTGCTGGTGTGCTGCTCTTCAGGTTTAGGTCAACTGCTCTTTAGAGGAAGGGTCTGGAGTGCAAGTCCTGTGAGGAGCAGCTGAGGGTACTGGAGTTGTTTCCTGGAGAAAAGGAGGCTCAGGGGGTGCTTACTGCTCTCCACTGTCTGAAAGGAGGCTGTAGTGAGCTGGGAGTCTGTTTCTTCTCCCAGGAAACCAGTGGTAGGACAAGGGGAAATGTCTTTATGTTGTGCCAGGGGAGGTTCAGATTGGATATTGGGAAAAGCCTCTTTGCTGGAAGGGGTTTAAACACTGGAACAGAGTGCCCAGGGAAGTGATGAGGTCACCATCTCTGTCAGTGTCCACAAAAATCAGTAGACATGTCTCTGTGTGATGAGATGAGCATGGTGTTTGGTCAAAGATTGGACTTGATGATCTTGGATCTTTTACAACCTTAGTGATTCAAGGGTTCTTTGCTTCTATATGGAGCATCCCTCTAGCCCTGGAATAATGTAGGGTGGAAGGGATCTGTGGTAGTCTTGTGATCCAGCCCCTGGCTCAAAGCAAGTCCAGTTTGAGTAGACAGCTGATGGCATTCCTTCAGCATATTTCTAAGGATGGAGATCCAACAGACTCTCTGAACTGTGTGTTCCAGCAACAATCTCATGGTATTTTTTTTTCTTATATTAAGTTGACATTTCTTATGTTCCAGCCTATGTCTGCTCCTCTTGTCCTTTCACTCTTTCCCTCTGAGAAGAGCGTGGCTCCCATTTTGTGTACCTGTCATCAGGGAGTTTTAGACAGCAATGCCATCTCCCCTGAGCAGGCACATCTGCAGCTCCTGCCTGCCCGTGTGTCCTGTGCTGCAGCTGTGCACCTTGCCACCTTCCCTCATCTCCCTGCAGTAAATCTTGTCCTGAGGAGCCCGAGATGGTGCCCGCTGCAGTCTCTGAAATGAAGAACATTAGGGAAGATCACATCCCTGGATGTGCTGCCTCCCGGGATGTGGCTGGTCAGCTGCCATGGGGACACACTGCTGACTGTGTCCAAGGTGGTGTCCACTGGGACCCCCACATCTTCCTGAGCTTTCCAGATGATTAACCCCTGTGGTGCACTGGTGCACGTGGTTGTTCCTCACTGCTCACAGGATTTAGCATTTTCCCTCACTGAAATTTGTGTAGATGGTAGATAGTACTCCATGTACACTTTGTATCATCATTTTAATCCCCAGGGATTCATCCCTATGGAGCACCTTGAGGGATGTGATTGTAGCAGGTACGAGTTAGAGCAGAATTTGATCCTCTTTCCTTAGGTTGCAGTCTGACATTACACCTGACTGGGTGTAACTACAGCCAGCTACTGAAACAATTAGCTTTGCTCTCTCCCCAACCTGACCACAGGCTTCTGTTCATTTTCATATATCAAATTTTGTTGACTGTTCAGCCACAGAGTCAGATCAGCAGTTTAAAGAATAGATGGCCATCCATCTGCTCTGAAAAAATAAAAAAAAATTTTCTTTTGTCCCTCCCAGAAAGCTGGAATGACTTGCCCACAGCTGCATAGATTGAGGTGTGGTGCAGAGAAAGGCAAGACCAGGACCTGACCTTTTGGTATCAGCACACAATTACCCTGGATTAGGCTGGTGGTGATTTGATGTTTTACAATATAGTTTTGTTGGTCACCTCCAGATTTTTTTCTGGGTTTGCAAATATTATAGGCAGGTGGATAAAACAAAATTTGTTTGGAAATGAATCATAGATGTCTTAAAATTCTACAAGTCGTTTGAGAGAGCTGCTTTAAAAATGCTCTTAATGCTCATTTTAAAAATAGAACATCCAACTGTGAAAATCTCACTGAATATTTATTAAAGGATAAGTAGCTAATTAAAACCCTGTCCTGGTTTTTGCAATACCTAGCAGTGTTCAATGGGTGACTGGTGGTGAGCTATCATTGTATTTGAAGGCAGATATGCTGTTCTTAGCCTAAAATTCTATATATAGTCCTACTCACAACATAGAGAGCTCAGAAACTGAAACCTTGTTAATTGCCTGTTACCACCTTCTGTGGTGCCTTCACTCATACTGGCACTGAGATGCTTGAGCAGAGCTGCCTGTGAAAGGGAGAGGTCAGCTGGTACAGGAAAACTGGCAAATGTGTTGAGTATGAAATCCCAGTGAACAAGACAAACTTTGAGACTTACTTATGGGTTTAGAAGACCTGTGAGGGGAGAAAACGTCTGTCTGTACCTTGGGGTTGACAGTTCCATGGAATATTTCTCTGGGGTTTTTTAAGAGCAAGATGTCTTGCATATTTGGAAAACAATGAAGAATCAAAATTGTTGCCCTCTCCCCTTGGAAAGGCAGGGTGATTAGCTGCTGAACTCTTAGAAAATAAACCAAGTACAGTATTTTTATGGGCTAGGAAACCCCCTATGTGCCCTCTGTGACTTGCTGTGATACCTATGGGCTTTGGCATGTTTGGATGTGTCATCTGCCTGGTTCTGTCTTTGTGCCACAGGAGGTCAATAATCCTGTTCTTCTAGTTTTAACTTACTTCCCTTTAGATTGTCTGGTTGCTTAGGCAGTGATGAGAGGAGCCAATTCAAAGTGGGCAGTGCCTGCTTCTGCTTTAGCAGCTGCTTGGTGCATCTGTTTGAGATGTGCTCAGCTGGAAGTTCAGCTGCATCTTTATTAGGTGTATCCCTGAGTCAGAAAGATCTATTTACCATCCCCTCCCTGCTGCTCCTTGTGTACTACATACAAGATTGTTCAGTAGTCACAGTCATTCTTCAGAGCAGTGAATTGCTCACAGCTCCATCACGTCACCATCTCCAGGATTATTAATGGTGCAAAGCCTGCTTGTTTTACTGAGAGATCTCACGAGAGCCCAGCTGGGTCACGAGCTGAGCCCAGCCTGGGTTCCCGTAGACAATGTGGCACAGCTGAAGGTGCTGTCCTGCCCAGGGCATGCAGCTGTGCACAGCAGTGAAAGATAACTGGGTGGTTGTATGAGGTATCAGTGAGGGTGTTGTGTTGAATGTGGGGGAGGTTGTGTGGTGGTATCAGTGGAGCAGGGTGCAGGTTTTGTGGGGATTTAATTTGGAACAGATCACCAGTGGTTAGAATAAGTCTGTGTGTATCTGTAAATGAAGATGAGATGTCTTCCTGAAAACATGCAGGAAGTCAATTAGAAGTTCTTGTCTCACTTCTGGCATGGCTGAAATCTCTTGGCTTGTTTCTTTCCAAGCTAAGTTCTAGGCTTGATTTTGTAATATTTTGTTAAAATGTAAACATGATTAAATAATTGCTTTTGCATTTGCAGTAGAAAACTAGGACAGCATTTGAATTGTATCACTCAATTTTTGAGGCAGTTTTTGGGAATTAGTCATGAATTTATATTATATATATAGAATAATCACATTTACTAATTTTTATTCAAATGTATGTACATTCATTTGAATGAACTTTGGGTTGGTCCAGATGACCTTCAGAGGTCCTTTCCAACCTCAACTCTTCTGTGAGTTCATAAAACTGTTTTATTATTCCATGTATTAAAGTATCTCTGACTTTAACAAGTATCAAAATCTGATGCGAACAACAATTATGACCTAAAAAGATAGCATTGGGAGTTTTTTGAATATATAACACAGAAGCTTGCTGCTGCTGCATTGCTGCAAGACAGGACAGGTTTGCTCACTGGAGAGCAGCTCCATCCTCTCTGGCACACTAGAGACAGTGTTGTCTTCTGGTTAGGTTATTGAGTAAAACTCATGGTACAAAATCCTCTTTGAAACAGATGGAAATTTAGGCCTCCTGGATCTATACAAACTGATGTTGGACCTTGTTGTACCAGAGTCATGTCCAAATCATTTAGCTGGGTCAGAGAGTAAGGCAGTATTACAGATTATTTCCATAATGTATTTTTCTCTTATCGTAACTTTAGCATTGGGAGTAGGTAGGAAGTTTTTGGATTATAAAAGCTTGAGAAAGAGAAAAAAAAAAAAGAAAAAAGAGAAAAGCAGGATTTATTATTAGATACTAAAAAGATAATAATATTTACACTCCATGTGTTCTCGTGATTTTTTAAATTATCACCAATGGTCCAAAATGGATGGCAGTTTTGAACACTTACTTAACTGGTTCCAAATATATTTTAGTAACATTACATAGGAGCAAAGGACAGCATTGCTTTTGTTTTTTTTTCCAAATAATAAAAAAATTCTTTTAAATGTAATTCAAGTGTAGAATGAGCTTCTTTTACACTGTTTAGAGAGCAAAATAATGTTTAAGTTTAGCACAAAGTATCTGTGTAGCTTCTGTAGTGGATACAACCTTGCAATTGGTATGACTTTGATAGCATTTGTGGGAGAATGCCATGCAAAGTTTTAATGAAATGTTAATGAAATAGTGTGATCAGATGGACTTCACCATGAGGCAGAAGATGTGTGTTGTATTTGTGCCCCATTAAGCCATATTTTGATAGCTTGGATAGGGATTTAGTTGGACATGAGCTTTGGGTGGAGTGAAATGTGTTTCTAAGTCCTCACCATCCCTCCCTGCATATGAAGTGATTTGTCCATCTGGTTCCCTTAGAGAAAAAGCCTCAGTGGTTTCTGTGCCCTGACAAGGAAGTGCACAGCACAGAGCTTTTGTTTTAAGAACATTGATAAAAAGGAAAGATTTAATTAAGTGTAAGGAGAGCTGTTGTTGAGTAGGGAAAACAAGTAATGTAGACACTGTGGGGTTTATAACTGGGATAGGTTTTTCCCTTTGAGAGTTCACTAGCATTTGCTTTCTGAGCACACAGATTAGGAGAAAGGCTTTGATGTGGTAAAAAGTTGCAAGGACAAGTGCTGGTTTTTAGTGTATAAAAGTCATCACTCTCGTGCAGCTATTTAACAACATAAAAGCAGCTGCATTTGCCTCTTCTTAATGCCAATTTTGTTTTCATTCTGTAACTGATCCTGTTAGTGATGAACCCTGGCTGATATTACATTTCTTAGATACACAACAACTTGGCCTTGAGTGCTCACTGTGTTTTTGTACTTTTAGATATTATTTTTTTTCCTAAGAAGCTGTAACCATCTGCATTTGAAGTTGTCTGTTTGGTATGTCCCTTTGATACTTAAACCTCAGAGTGGATGGAAAACTGAATGAGAACTGAGCAAGCAAAGAAGTCAGAGTATAATCAGTTCCTTTATGGAAAGAGATTTAATTTTGATAAAGGCATGGGACTGTAACCAGTTTGTTTTTCTTTCTGCTGTTGTAGGTTGCCTTTCCCTGCGGGTGACCGGGTAACTTTTAATGGGAAGGAATGCATCTGCCAGAAATGTTCCCTGCCCCCTTCCAGCAGCACTGGCTCCTTCCCTGTACAGAACCTGCGAAGTAAGTGTGGATTTCTGCTCCTTGGAGTCAGTGCTTCTCAGTCTGCACAGGTTTAAAGAACACACCAGTGTGTACAACTGGAACTTCTACTACTCTCCTGCATAAGAGGTGTCATAAAATATGAGGTAGCCAAGTGAAAAAGTATAGGGTGGTTTTTCAAGAAAGCCTGATATTAAAAAGGAACACAGGTGGTGCCATTATAGGATTAATAATACATTGAACCTCTCAAAAATTTGATTAAAATTAACTAAATCAAATTATTTGGAGAAAAACATAATATAGGTGTTAATACTTTTGAGGATTTAGTCCAAGTCTAGCTAAAATAAAATCCAATGCGAGATTTAATGATTTGTAATTGTTCCAGTATTGCTTCAGAAAATATCAGTGGAGTGCATGGGGAAATACTACACAGCCAGGGATTTAATATGTGAAATATCACTGGGAGACATTCACCTTGACCTCAGACTATTGTGCACTATCAGAAAATACAAACACTAAGGGAAAATGTGGTCTTTTCACACCAACATTTTTGCAGTAGATCATAGAGAGGTGGTGTTGCTCTGAACTCCATTCCTCTGCTGTTTTGCTCACGAAGTGCTGCCATGCTTTAAGAGTCCATCACTACCTTTATGTAATTAAAGCAGCAATTCAATTAAACAGCAAAGACAGAAAAATTTTTAATGACTGTTAGTCAAACTGGATTGAGCATGGCTGAGGAAGGGTCCCATGGATTGCTCATCTTCCTGCATAAGGAAGCTGGCCCACTTCTGGGAGAAATCTCTCTTTTTTTTATTCTGTTTTCTTTCCCCCCCCCACATTTCTTCACGGAAGTTTTCACCATCTCCTTTCTACAGTTCATCAGCAAAAGCTGCTGTGTGAATGCTCTGTGAGACTCTACTGATTCCTCTTGCTAATGCCATTCTCTTTTGGGGATAGGTTAGCCCTCTCTGTTAGGTGCTTTCTCTTGTCACTTACTCCAGAGGTGGATCCTCTTTGGCCATCTTTGGTGTCTCCTTGTCCTGTGTGAAAAGTGCCTTTGACAATAATGGACATCATTTGCCTGGTTGAGTACTGACAGAACAAGTTCATTTGATTATCTGTGATACAGAATCCCTTAATGTATTTTCATTCCCTTTTTCTGTTCTCACACACACTGTGGAGAGCTGTTCTTGTTTCGCTTCCCTGGCTCTCTTGGGTCACTGCACTGAGCCTTGCCAGACACAGGTTCCTGCAAACCACTTGCCTCAGAGGGAAACAGCACTGGAAGCACATCTTTGTGGCTAAACCCGACCTTGGAAAATAAAAGTTTAACTTTTCCCCAAATTACATAGAGCAGTGGATGGTGTGTCTCCTGACAACAGCTTTCTTGGAAAATACTTTAATGCTTTAAACAAGCAACTCTTGATAGTAGTGCATAAAAACATATAACTTCAAGCAATCTTTTTCAAGGAATGAGTTGTACATTGACCCACTGTTACACTTGGTTTGTTCCTGTCTCAGAACTGTCTGATGTGTATCCTGTGTGCTGCTCAGCAGCCTGTTTATCTCAGCAGTGCTTTCAGAACATCTCTTGGGGGCTCACTGACCTCCCAACATCACTGCCCCCTCTGACATGTCCTATTTTCATCCTTCCCTTCTGCTTCTCACCTCCTTCATCCATTCCATTTGGAAGAAATTAAGAATGTCAAATACTAGCTTTCTGCCTGAGTCCTTGTTTGTTTTTTTTTTTATTTTATAAGTACCTACCTCTCTGTTTTGTTTTGTTTTATAAAACAGTAGCTCTGAAAGCCTCTTGTGACAGTGTTGATTTTGAAAGAGTACTCAAGGAAGAATATCAACATGTAGCAGCAAATTGATGTGTTCTGCAGAGTTATTGCTTGAAATTAGTTGAGTCACCAAAGGATGCTGCATCCAAGATTGGAAGACAAGGACACTGCATCAGTAGGCACTGTTGGCATAGCAACCACAATATTTGTTTGTAATTATCTGGCACTTTACAGAGAAAACAGCAGTTGGGAATAGAAAAAAGTAGCTCACAAGATGCTGCATTTCTTCCCACCCAAGCTTTAACCAGATGAAAGGTGAATGACATCTGAGCACATGATGTTTTATTCAGTTTGTGAAATAAACCCTCAAGCAGTGAGATTAAATTAGATTTCCAGATGAATCCCCAGTATAGAGGAGATCACAAACAAATTTCTGATTGCAGTTAAACAATAGATACTGTAGAATACTGCAGAGACTAAAACCAGGCACACACCCAAATGTTCTTTTTTATTAGCAAAACTCAAATGTTCTGATCTGTGGTGCACATGCTTTTGTGCTAGGCTTGTTTCCACGTATTGGTGCTCTAGAGGGTAACATTAAAGAGACACATTATTGCTCCCTCAATGCATTCCAAATCCACTAAAGGAAAATAGAAACTATGCTTTATCATTGTGTGCTCAGAAGTGAGGCATTTACAATCTCACTTACACTGTCTCATTAGGGTCATTTAACCAACTGAACACAGTCTTAAATCAGAAAGTTTTTAAGAGGACTGTTTAAATGTTTTAATGAGATCATAGGTTGAGAGTTCTTTCTTAATAACTAGATAAATCTTTCTAATGCTTTTGTGTAGCATTCTCTTTCATGTAAGACATTGCTATGTTTTTTTTTTCTCTCCTGGCATTTCTGAATGATTAAGTGTCTTTCAGGTTTTGTCTTTTCTCTAGAAAATTGTTGGTGTACCTGAAGAATTCCTAAAAATACTATGTATTTTTTCAAATGAGATGGAAAATACTTTATGGAGGATTAGGATTACTGAGATATTGGTACCAGAATAAATTTATCACTGGCGTTTATCCCTTTGTTTCCACATATTCTGACTATTTTAACAATTAGTAACAAAATCATACATAGACAGGAAATCTGTACATGGAGAGTGAATGAGAGATGGACATTGTAGGGTATTGGAGGGTTCATTCAGGATATGGAGAACCATCCAAATCAGATGTCTGTGATACATCTCTGAGGAGGGCACCCACTGGTGCTCTGTTCGTGTGGAAACTGAGCGTAGATTTGGCTTTTACTAGCCTAGTCAAAATCTTCCATTGTTAAAACAAAAAGGCAACCAAACCCCTCAGACAGTCTGTTCTCAGTTACTCTTTCTGGGGAGTACAGCTGGTTCACCTATAGCCTGTTTAACCAGCATAGACTAACCTCTGTTACTCAGTTATTGCATGTTTCACATGTGATTTGTGTTAGCACCTCTTGGAGCTTTATATAAGTTAATTTTTATAGAGAATAAATACATAGATGCCATCACTTTCACATATTGAAATGTCACTAATGCCCCTTAAGTGTTGGTGTGATTTTACTGATTACAGGAAATTTCATACCAGAATTTCAGTTTAGACTTTTTTTCATGGTTGCAAAAAGAATTTTGAAGTAGAGTATGCAGATCCAAAGGCAAAGGCTAGTATGAGGAATCAGTTACTTATTTTACTCTTTGTCTTTTTTATTTTTTTTAATCAGGCTGATTTGCAATGCTTGAAAAATTAATCAGCAAAACTTGGATTTTTTTAAACACAGTATAAATGAATTAAAATAAAGCCTAAATCACTAGGAAACTGAAATCCTCATCTTTTTTCTTTGAGTGATGCATACCTTGCAGCAACATCAGAGCTTTCTAAGGGCAGCATCACTTGCCATCCATCAGTGAGCAGTGCAGCGAGCTGTGGAGCCCTCGTGAGCTGGTACTGGGACACTGATGGATCCTTGCCCTGCCATAGCCCACTGCTGCATGACCACCTAAAGAATGTGATTCACTCTGTGATGTGTTTTTCTCTTGCAGATTGTGGGGGTTGTGGTTCAGAAATAAAAAATGGTCAGTCCTTGGTCGCCTTGGACAAACACTGGCATTTGGGCTGTTTTAAGTGCAATACCTGTGGCAAGCTACTGAATGCAGAGTATATCAGCAAGTAAGTAGAGGAGTGGTTTCACCTCTTTTCAGCATTCTTTAATGCCAAATAATGAATTTATCATTGCATACCCTTTATGTTTTTTTATGTATGTGTTCAGAGATATATAAGATATTAGAGATTATTGTCTAAATTATTATCTAAAATGTGTCCAAAAAAATGAAATGGAGAAAAGTAGAAGATACATTTTTCCATTTGCCTGGATTGTGACTTGACAAAGCAGCTGTGCTACAGAGAGGCAGCAGGTGGAATGTGTTTCAAGGCCCCAATGTGTGCCCTTGGTTACCTGTGGTTTTGCTCTCTGTGGTGCTGTAATGTACATGAGCAGGTACTGTTCTTTCTATATGTATTAGGTAAGAGGAAATGCTAGCCAGAAGTTCATTAAGCATGCCATGCTTTTGTGCTGCTCCAGACCCTCATGCTGCCAGATTTGGACTGAATGTGATGACAGCACTGAGAAACAGCACAAAGCACTCTCACAGACCACGTCCCATGTCAACACTTGCATCAGGCCAGTGACATGCACTTTCACTGGCCAAGGCACCTGGAATTAATTCCTGCTTCAGAGAAGTGTGTTACATTGAAATTTTCTGAAGCAGCAGAGTAACTCAGTCACCAGTGCCCAGAGATGATGGAGTTTCAGAGCCTATGTCCCACTGACATTCAACAACTTCATGGATTTCAATCAACACAAGTTCAACATTTAATTTCACAGCTTGTGCTGGAGAATAATATTTATTAAGAGGGTGTTCTTAAATAAGGTTTTGAATTGTCTCAGTGTTGTGCTAGTCTGTTTTATTTTAGTACAGTGCTTTTTTTTTGCTTGTTATTTAATATAACCTCCCCATAAATTGTAAAGATATAATTATTGCTAAATCTTCTTTTCAAAAAGGCTAAATGCCAAACAAAATAACTCAAGAGAAGAAACATCCTGTCTTTAATTAATTCAATTAATTATTGTGATAACTTATAGGTTAGTCTCTAAGAAATCCAACTTCCATGCTGTAAAATTAATTTCTATGTTTCTCCAGGGAAATGTCTGATAAAATTATGCCTCTGTTAATAAATCTATCTGATCATGGGCTGTTTTTGTATAACAAACAAAACACATTTAAATATGTTTGACTTGAACGTTGAAATACGAGAAGAGCCTCCATTTTCTTCTTGAGGAATTTGTTTTCATTCATCAATTTAATGGTCTACATGTACAATTTAGTAAAACTGTAAAATTTAAAATTAACAGGTTCTTTTCAAGGAAATAGTCCAAATGTTCTGGTCTTGATGCTTTAAAATAAAAGCTGAGACTCCAGGTTTTTTTCTTCATATCTCTAAATTGTATCTTAACTCACTGGTGGTGATGAAATGGCTGCTCACATCATGCAGGGACACTGCTGCTCAGGCTGAATTCTTGTAGTCATTGCTGGCTTCTCTGGAGCACATTCCCAAGATGTTTGAGCCATGATTGCCTTTAAACAAGTGCAGTCAGGAGTGCCAGTAGATTTAAATGTTTATCAAAACTTGGTTTACGGACCACATATTTGAGAAATTACTCTCTGCTGTCTCAGCTAAGGATTAGGTAATACATGTATCAGATGATGCAACATTTGGATGAATTAGATAATAAGAGGGAAGAATAATATGTAGAAATAACTGTCCTTTCCTCTGAGGGGAAAACACGTGAAAGAATTTATTGGGTATTATGATGAAGCAGGTGGTGTGAGAGTCTCAGAGTATGAGTGTTGTTACAAGACTGATGGCTCAGTTTACCAACAGAAGACAAAAGTGGTCCAAAATAGTTGTTCCTTACTATTCAGCTTTTTACAGTATTAATAAATAGGAGATACTTGTGAGGCAGGAAGGCCCATAAATACCCTATGAAGTGTTGAAACATTGACAAATTTTAGATGCATAATCTCCCAGTAAAGTGTAAGCTTACATAAGGCAACATCTGTACAGCCTGTTGTTCTTCCCTAGGGATGGGGTTCCATACTGTGAAACAGACTATCACGCCAAGTTTGGTATCAGGTGTGACAACTGTGAGAAGTACATCACAGGAAGAGTGCTCGAGGTAAGGACAGCCTGTAATTCAAGCACGTCTCAAAGTGTACAAAAAGAGTAACTCTTTTGGGTTTAGTCCTGTGTGTTATCAGACACATTTTAAAACTTGCACTAAATAATTTTGTAATTTTTGCTTTTTTATTTTATTTTATTTTATGTTCCCCAAAGATAAGATGAAGCTGTTGAAAAGTAAAATTAATTATTTGAACTGTCTTTTTGCAAACAGAAATGAACTATGTGGCAGAGATTTTTCTTGCTCGTGTTCTGAGAAGCAGGAGTTTGTTTAGTGCAGGGTATTTTTATACATTATGCAAAAATTTCAATGTAACTGACCCAGTGTCACAAAATGAATATATTCCTTTGATCTGAATAAAATTTAGCCTTGGGTCTAAGTGTATTTACCCTGTCAGTGTCATTGATTATCTGCTTCTTCTTTCTGCTTTTCCCTATGAAGTCCAAGCAGTACTGGGGTTAGGACGAGTTGCTCAGTTCACTCTTTCCTCTTCATCATCAGCTAAGAAAGACTGGAGAAGTGCTAAAGGGCTTTAACCAGAGAAAGATCTGCTTGGAGTCACACAAAAATTTACCTATCCAAGTGGTGTGCAATTATAACTTGTTAGGGACTGATGAACAAGTATCCATTCTAGATCGGATGCTATGGTGTTAACATGGGCATGAGAGACTATTCCATTAACAAATGTTTTTACAGACTTCTCTGAAAAGAGATTTCTAAAAGAGAATTTGAAAGAGTATAAAGACAGCTTTCTCACTTTTTTTTGCACGCTATTGTCTCAACTGGAAGAGGCAAAACAAAAGAGAACACCTTAAAACCTTCAAA
Source organism: Thryothorus ludovicianus (assembly GCA_013397245.1). Classification (NCBI taxonomy): domain Eukaryota; kingdom Metazoa; phylum Chordata; class Aves; order Passeriformes; family Certhiidae; genus Thryothorus; species Thryothorus ludovicianus. Next base: position 301,200 of record VZTB01012894.1, on the reverse strand, counting down.
AATGTAAGAGGTGACCAGTGGAAGCTGTTCTATGTTTTCAGATATGTCAACCATTGGCACTGAATGAAAAGGAGCAAAAGGGGGTGAGATTTGAAAGTTAAGCTAATTAAGAGAGATGAATGCAGAGAGAAGAGTTAAAGCTGTGGCAGATTTGGAGTGCACTTACTCAGAGCACTTTTCAAGGAATGATTAATACTGAGATAGGAAAAGAACAAAAGCTCCAGTTTCTGTACTGAATCTTGGCTTCACAATATTGTGTTTTTCTGTCCTGGTTCTTTCCTTGAAATGTGTGCAAGAATGCTCTTTTTATGTGGTAATATTTTACCTGCAGTGTGGTTAAACAATAGCATATGGTGTGATGTGATTTAGTACTGGGTCCTTACTGTCTCTATGGGCAATATAAAGAAAAAAAAATATCTTAAAAGGTCTGCATAGTAACAGTAGCAAGTGTGATTTGTGGGACCTGGCAGCACATGTGACTGTAGTTGATTCTTCTGACTGCTTGGTGAGAGTGTACTGAATAGCAAGACAGTTCCTTGTTTTTATTGTAGATGGGCCAGTAACAAAGTTGGGAAAAGCTATTGTAGGAATTCTACCATGACAGATTACATTTGATGGTTTTGGCCAGTGTGTGTCTCTCCTCTCCATACCCCAGTGTTACTCTAAGGACAGCTCTGTAGTGCTGATGCTCATCTTGATTTGGTACTGGTTCAGGCTGGGAGGTGTTTTCAGTGAAAATGAAATGTAATATCTTTTCTTATCAGTATTTTGGAAAAAATAGTGATGCAAGATTCTGAAACCTTTAAAAAATAAAATGCATGAGGAGAAAGGACTTTCACCATCTGTGAAAGCACAGATAGTATCATTGTGAAACAGGAAACATAGGTTGGAGGATGATAGTTTGAAGGAAACATAGGATGGAACAGGAAATAGATTTGAACAGTTACAATGACATTTAATGTCCGGACACTTGTTGGAACAGCCTGGAAATTTTATGATCTGTAAATTTTTTTCTACAGAATTGTACAAAACAGTTTGTTGGTTTGTGTGCAGCAAAGCTAATGAAGCTTGAACGTGGGTACATGTTACATGTCCTTGCTTTCTGCTGCCACAGTAGGTCCTGTTCCTCATGACACCTCCCAGGACACCTGCTCCCATCCCCTCTGTTTTTCCGTGACAAATCTCAAGAGCTTTCTGTACATTCCCACTGCCTGTTTACAAGTGGTGACTCACACTGTGAGTCTTCTTCCATGGTGATCAGCCTGGGTTTCCATGAGTCTTTGGAACTCTGTAAGGAATCACTTAAAACAGCCATTGAGTTTCGGTGTGGGCTGTGGAGAGCAGCTGGATGAGGAGGCAATGCACACATCTCGTTCTGTAGGAAGCCAAACAAAGTCATGGCCTGAGCAGATTTGGAAGGATGCAGAGACCGTGTCTGTAGCTAACGTGGTTAAGGCATTTGTTGTTTGTGTGCAGCTGATGGACTTGTTCAAAAGGCTTGGAGCTGGGGCTGATCTTTTCTCTCTCTCAGGTCTTTGGATCTGAGACACTCCGTGTCTGTTTGTCACCAGCAGGCTAATTCATGTTTGTGCATCTCCTGGTCAAGAGGACAGAAAAAATACAGGGTAGTCATGCCTGTTCTTTTGTTGTTGGACATTATTTGTGGAATTGTCTGGAATACTGACACATTTTTCAAAACATCAGTATTTCTTTTTCCCGTCTTGAATATTATCTGGAGAAACACAGAAACAGGGCAAATTGCTCATAAAGTGGGGGGAAATCTTGACAGCAATACTTACTAGGCAGAGGAATACTCTCCCAAGGGAGCTGCTGGAATCTATCACTTAAAAAGTCTTATAACAAGATTGGACAAGGCACTGGAAAATCTCTGTTAGGGAATAGTCCTGCAATGACAAAGGGAGGGACTATATGACCTAATAGGATTTTTTCCATCTCTGATTTCTGTGATAATGTCAGGAGGACAGCTGCTTCCACAATTATTCTGTGCCCAGATTTTATAATATTGTCTCCTTTTCCAACACTTGTTCATTTTAAGTGTTTATTCAGCAGAAAGGAAGGGAGAGTCAACTAGTGTGAGTTGCTGATAAGTTATAAAAATATGGCTGTTTTTGTAGATTGTCAGCCAAATATAATGATGATTTAGTTACCTAAATTCTCTCAGCCCATTTTCTGAGGGCCAGATTCATTCCATGTAGTAAATGAGCTTAAACACAGGATAGTTTTGTTTATAATTCCTTTCTAGTTTCCTTCTTCCCCTCCAGTTCACCTTGGCTTGCACCCACTCCCCCAGGGAACTTGTACTGGAAAAGATATAAAAGGGACTGAGCAGTTCATTTATGGAGATGTTAAATTTTATTACCTTTAAAAGCAATGATTTTGCTGGTTTGTTTCAAAAAATACCCACGAGTGCATTTATGGACAAGATTTGCTTTGTTTGTGATGCATACAGAGCACTCTTAAATGCAAATCAGTCCTCTCCTAGAAGTTGTGTTATTTTATCCCTGACCATATATATTGATAAACCCGCCAGCTTAAGTGAGGAGCAAGAGGTTTCTGGAGTTTACTTTCATCGTTTGACTTAAAATGTGCTGTGACTGAAAATCTCTAAAGAGAGAAAGGGTTTACTTCAGTGCTTATGCTGTATCTCTGCTGCCAATCCTGCAGTAGTTATGATCGTGCAATAAGACACATTTTAAAATAACAAGTCATTGATTTTTATGACCAGCCATTTCCCTTTTGTTGGGTGCAATCTATTTCTCTTCACTTAGCACTAAAAATATTTTTCTCCTTCTTTCTATTACTAACAGTAATTTATTAGTTAATATTTCAACTTGTGCTAATGAGCATATCCTAAAAAAATGTAATTGTCTTTTTCTTAAAAAAAATACTATATTTCTTATGATAATTCAGAGCCTTCTGCAAACCCCTTTCATTCAAGAAAATGCTTTCCATTTGTTTCCTCATTTTTAATTAGTCACTTAGCTGCATTTTGCTGGGGGAGGCAGAGATGTGTTGTCTGTCTCCCAGTCCTTCCCACACAGCAGGTTGTGTAAAAAGGTTTGGAAAGCTGTTGAGGTGCATGACAAAGCTGTGTGACAGCCAATGTCTCCTCCTTGTCCTCTCCTGGGAGGCATGTCTGGGTTTCCTTAACATCTGATACTTGGAAGCATCATTTCAATTCCAACATCTCTCTGTTTTAAAGTGGTCTACATTAAAATAGGTAAAAATGCTTCAGATAAGATTGATTTTTAGCTTTTTAAAAATTTTGTCCCCTTTAACTGGTGAACTCTAAGGTGAATTTATAGGGAGAAGTCTTAGCTCCTTTCAACTTTACAAAACTGAGTGAATCCAATTCTCCTCTGCTCGTAAAGTCAGCTCCTGACTTTTCTGGTGATGCTGATGGACCTTCTCTCTGTGGGTTCCTGACAGGATCCACCTTCTCTCAGCATGGATGACCTGACTATACTCCAGGCAATTCCTCACCACTATCTTGTGCAGTGGTATTAACCCCTTCCACCATTTCTAAAGAAAGGACTTTCCTGGTATATCCCACACTGGTGTGATTTTTGGTCTGAGTTCTTTAATATTGACAACCCATAGCGAGATATTACTTTGAGGGGAGAGGTTCTCTTCATCTGTTGTTTCAGCTGTGGTTTCCTACACTATTAGAGGAAGCCTCCAAAGATAACCTCTGGAGTTGTTTTAATGCAAACACAATATAGGCTGTGAGGGGGTCTCGTTTGCTTGGACAGGCAACTACATCCCATCAGTGGCCAAAATACCCCTCAGGGGTATTTTCAGCAATCAATTTTATTTAAAACTGTCCCATGATTCACAGCTACATGACTCTGGTGTAAATGTGTCCTACAAGTGCTGTTGAAAATCACTTACAGCAGTTGGAAGTGTCTTTATGTTTAGTATCTGACATCCTAACACGGCAGCACAGCACTCAGTGTGTGTGGGGGAAGAAGGAGTTAGCATTTTACTAGTTTACATGTATGTGTAAATGTCTAGAAAAACATAATCAATTTTTAAAATCTATTAATCACAACAATATGTTATTTTGAAATCAGGGAACAAATGCAGTTGGCACTAGGCAGGAATGAGACTAGAAATGTCAGTAATTTATATGTCAATTAAATGTCACTTACACCTCAGTGACTTATTAATTAAAACATGAATCTTATTTTTTGTAGTTTGATTTTTGCTTTACCCTAGGGTTGAGCTGATTTTGTTTGCAGTCATATGTACTTTGTAAATTGATTGCCTTTCCCCTTGCAAGAGTCTCAGTATAGCAGAGAGACGATACTAATCCTTTACAGCAGGGAGTACAAATTTCTGCCTGCAGTGTGGAAGAATGGTTCATTCTGCAATGTCTGTTACCCTGCTGTTTCATTAACAACAGGACCTACTGATGTGTGAAAGGTGCTCGAGCAGTTTATTATATAGGCATTAACAGTGAAACATGCAATAGAGGCAGCTCTGGCTGTAGGAGCGAAGGGCTCCCTGTGCTCAGGCAGCCTCAGGAAGGTTGTCAGAGCAGCAAAAGGATCCCAGTGCCAGTGCTACCTTCGTTAGAAACTGCTCTCTACGCCAGTTTTCTCCCTTCAACAGAGAAGAAAGAAAACTGTTGGAAAGACACATCTAAATAAATCAGCATTAGCTCTTGCAAAAGGAGACCATCTAAGGTAGGAAATGTTAAGTAGCCCTTTGAATGCATAATGTTTGCTGAGATGCAAGGCATTTCACAGCTTGGGAATGGTCTCTGGTTTGATGCCACTTGCATTTATCCGGGGCTGCTGGCTTGCAAAGGCAGATTAATCATCAGTGCGTTGTATCTGAATTTGGCTGGGTAAGTCTTGGCAGTTGACCTAGACTTTTTAAAACAGGCATCATTAAAATACTGTCAGCAAGCAAAGAAATAGCGATGCAAATGCTTTTTTTTCTTATGTTTTAGCTTCTGTAGCCCAGTTATATTGGTCTAGATGAATTCACTTCATCTTTCTCCTACTTTCAGCCTTTCCCTTTTTAGCCACCTCTTCTCTCCAGAAATACAGAGCTATGCATATCTGTATTTATTGTCTGAACTGCTAAAAATTCGCAGATTGTTAATATGTCAGGAGAAAACTATACATTAAACCAAACTCTTTACATAGCTTTTACTTATAAAAAATTTGTTAGGTTTATTGCAGAGCACTGAGTACCATTTGATGATAGACATATATTTTTACCAAAGTAAGGGATTCTACAAACTATTTCTGAATAACACGGAAAAGTTTAGGGTTTGAGGGAAACATTTTGATAGAGAGGAAAGAATTGACTATTAGAGGTTTTGTGAGGGAGCTTTTTATTTCTTTTCTCAGCTGCTTACTTGCTTTTCTGTTGAGAATTCCTCCCTCATGTATGGGGAAAGTCCTCAGTAGTGCTGCTGTGCTTGTGTGGGTTTGTGTGTGTTAGTTTTAGTGCATACTTTGATTTTTGAGCCTGTCACACTTAAGGTATCCATTGCCTTTCCTCATGCAAAACTGTAGTACCAGTTAACTATCTTATCTAAATTGACTGACTAAGGGATCAAAGGAGTGATTCCAGGAGTCACTCTGGTACCTCCAGAGCACACAGTCTGTCCCCACACTGTCTCTCTAAGCCGTGTGTTGCTGTGGTGATGCATTAATATCCAGTGCTATTTGCCAGCATTTGGGTATTCCTAAAATCTGAAATGTTGCACCTCCTGGATGTCTTCAGTCCCTCATCCAATGACTTTGTGTATTCTTTCATTCCTGGTGGTCCTCTGACTCACATCAGGGCAATGCTGCTGTTGCACAGCTCTGCAAAGCTCTGGACCCCTCCTGAGCCAGTCAGCAGCACAATCCCCTGCCTCCAGCTCTCTCCCATGGCCATGGCACTGGTGCAGCAGTAAGTGCACTCAGTGATAGCTGCCTTTGTTGATAAAGTATCTCCTGGATGCCCTGCCCCATGTGAAAACAATTCAGCGTGTCTGCTAATAGCAGAAGAGCAGCCTGTGACTCATTTCCTGTAGCTTTAAGATTTTTTCATCCTATTAACCTTCAGNCCCCCCCAAAGTAAGAACTTCTGAATGGTACATTGAACTGGAAATACATGGATTAGGTCTGAAAGTAGAAACTTCCTACTTTCAGGGAGGATTATTAATGTCAGTTCTGCATGTGACAGCAGCATTTCCACTCTCAGGTAAATCTGGTGATCTGGAATAGCAGTCCTTATTCAGGCACAGAATGAGAGACAGCTTCTCTTCTTAGATGTTTGCAGCCCAGATCACCACGTTCAGCTTGAAAAGAGCTGTGGCTTCCTCTGATAAATCAGACTGTTTCTCCAGGGCTGTTCAGTGTTGGTTGAGCTTCATTCTTCCCATCTGAAATGGGTGTGCTAAATACACAGCTGCAAAGTCAAAAATTAAGGGGAATATGTCTGCAAGTCATCTTTCTCCTTCTTCAATCCCTCTATCCTATCAAGAGTTGGCATAAGTGAGAGCCAGCTGCAGCTTGTCTTGGCCCCTAGGTGGGTTTTAAGGAGTGGGAAAGTGGAAAAGAAATAAAGGAGATTTGTTGAGCAGATGGAAAGCAGAAGCCTCTTCCAGTCTCAGTGGGTGGCAAGAAAAATTGCAAAGCTGAGAAGAAAAAGACAAAAGAGGCAGAACATTCACTCTGTTACAGAAACAACTGAATGCAAAATCAGTAGGTTTAGGTTGACAGACCATTTTGATTTACAAGAACATTTACCAAATTCTGTAGAAAAAAAATGCACTGTTGTCTTTTTCCTGATTTTACCTGATTGTGGCAGAGCTGAATTTGCTCCTGAGCCAGAACTTGTTCGTAGATGTCACAGAATAGGATTAAAGTTGTAACAGTGTTATTTTTTTCCTTCTATTATTTATTTTTTTTTCTCAGTTATCCCCCTTATTGTTTTTTAATTACTTTTATTTTCCCATGCAACCATTAGAAACTTCTTCTTCTGAGAGCCCAGTACTAGAGTAAGTTGTTACCACCCTGAGATAAATGTTCCTGTTGGTACATTTGGTCTGCACCTTATACCTGAAAGAATAAGGAGTGTGTGGGAAGCAATTAAAATGACTCAAATGTGGGTGAGAATTCTCAAGGCTCTGCAGAGCACAGCAGGATGAGCCAGAACCGAGACAATGTGAAATAACTGTACGTGTGAGATTGCTAAAGCTGTAGATAATGCTGCAGGTGTGTGTAGTGAACATTTCATGTGACTGTTTCTTGGCATTCAGTAGGATGATAAATGAACCCAGTAAGGAGAAGATGAGGAGAATGATTGATACAAAATATTACACTGCATTTACAGTGGTGTAAATCCTGATGAAAATGGTTCATTTGCCCTGGCACGCTGTTGAAGTGAGTCAGTGGTGAGTCAGGTCCACTGTGACTAAGAGAATTAGCGAGAGTTTTTCTCCACAGAACTCTGTCTTTAACTTCTGGTTCTCACACTTTTTTCTCAACACTGTTGTATGACATAAACAACAGATATTTTGCCAAATACCTCTGCCTTGACAATGTTGCCTGTCCCTTCAAACCCAGTAGATGATATGACAGCTGTTTATTAACTTAACCATTACTGTATACAACTATTACTGAGTAATTCTTCAAGTCCTTCTGTTGCATGTGCAAAACTCTGGCTTTGCTAGAAATGTGACTGGAGATTTTATGTGATTCCTCTTAAAGCTGGTAACTGAGCAGAGTATCCTATTCCAAGCACAAAGGTTATATTCTGAATGGTATCACTCTAATTTGAATGTACCCTTTAGAATTCAGTTTATGGAGTCCTTGTAATAATGCCACAATGTGGTTGCAGTGGCAGAGTTATCAGTGTGTGCATCCATTGGTAGCTCTTGATGGTGCAGTGCTGTGCCCCTTCTTCATGGTACCCCTGAGAGAAAGACAGGACGAATCTGAGCCCTAGATTTCACACAGCCTTTTGGAGTAAATGCACATTCTGCAGTGTGGGTTGGAGCACTGGCCAAGAGCGAGGGGGTTGTATTAGCATGTGGGAATAAGCAAGAACAACCCCTGATTGGGTTTGCCTAATTGGTGGAATAACTTGACAGGAAAATTTTCTAAATCAGTTCCGCGCTGTTAGGTCAGAGAGTTATTAGATAATAGCTAACGTAGTTCTGGGGACAGGAATTAAAACCTTATCTCAGCCAAAGTCAGGGAACTGCATTTATTAACAGAAATTTGAATTTGCCTTTATAAGTCAATGCAGTGACTGATTGGGCTATTTAATAACAAAATGCTGTATCTCATTTAGAAACTGTATTAAATTTCATAAAGATAAATATGCAGAGTTCCTTTTTATACCTGTGCTTCATTATCAGTTTCCTGTACATTCCTGGCACCTAAGAAAAAGCACAATTAATTCATATAATGTCTTAATATTTCAGTAAAAACAATCATTTGGGGAATGAATGAACAAGTATAAACAGGATGAATTAAATATCCACTAAAGGAGTTCCATGATTTTCCACCTTTTTATTTATGTACTCTGAAAAACAATATTCCCAGTGAAAGTACATGCTCATGAATGTTGAGTTTGAAATTATGGATAATGAAGCAGATATGAAATGATAGATAATGGGAGCAGAACAGAGCCAGCAGATTTTAAGGAAGTCTTCCACAGAGTGCAAGAACTAGAAAGGTGAGTTTGGTGTAGGACAGCCAGGATAGTTGAGGGGCTGGAGCACATATCCTGAGGAGATGCTCAGGGAGCTGAACTTGTTCAGCCTAGGAAAGTGATGGCTTTAATGGGACCTGATTGTGGTGTTCCCATACCTATGAGGAAGCCCTTGAGGATGTGGAGATAAACACCTTACTGAGGCACATGGTGGGAGGGCAGGAGGCAACTGTCTTAAATTTAAAGAAGGGAGTTCTGACTGGATAAAAAGGAAAAAAAAATCATTAAGGATAACTCCTGTCCATTGGAGCAATATTCTCAGAGGTTGTGCAGTCTCCATCCTTGAAGATTTTCAGTATTCAACTGAAAAAATTCCTGGGCAGACTGATCTGGACTGAGTATCAACCGTGCTTTGGGCAGGAGGTTGGATTAGATGAATTATTCTATCATTGTGTGGTCACTTGCACACTTCTTGGCTTTAAAGTGAATTATATTTCTGTTACCTGTACTATGAAGTTTACCTGAAGAAATAGCAGTGCCCTTCAATGAACAAATGAGAATGTCCATATGAATGGACACTTGGGAAATAGAGACAAAATGTACAAAAGAGAATAATTTATTGTCTAATCAAAGTTTTACACTTTCAGCCATCCCTGCATTGCCCAAGTATTTTTCCCCTTCCCATCCCATATGAATTGTAACTTCCCTCCACTTGAAAAGCAACAATAGTGAAGTCATTTGTCTTCTCTAAGATCTTTAATACTTCATTTCAGATTGAGAAGCTGCCTGATGGGAAGCCTTACTGACTGTCAGTGGTTTTGTGCTTTATTCTGTTTCCCTCTGCTTGGACAGGTGGTTATCTGGTGATGACACAACTTCTCCAACAGATTTGTTCCGTATGAAAAGCTTTTAACTAAGAATGCTTTATACCAGTTTTCTGTGGGCTTTGTTTGTGGGTCAGGCAGCTGCACCATGCCTTGGCATAACCAACAGCTCAGTGTTTTGTAGGCTGTTTTTCATTATTTCTATTCAGGACAGGGTACAGTTAGGACTCGATTTGGGGATTTTACAGTATGAGGTTGGCAGAATTTGGATCTACTTCAATAGACAACTCCTAGTGCCAATGAGGAACTGTTATAGCAAGTATATTGTATTATACACTCAAAATTGAAAATATGCTTTGATATGATTGAATCATTGCAGCAATCTAACCTTTTATCACTTCCACAAAATCTTTACTCCCAGCAATAAAAGATGTCAATTACTCCTATGCATTTTGATAACAATATAGATTTTTTTATTGTTATTATTTTTCATTTTTACAAGAAAAAAATTAATGATAGCTTTTAATTCTCAGTAAAAGAATCAGATAATTGAAAGTTTATCTGGTATATTAAAAAATATTCTGTATTTTGTATCTTCCCTTTACTAACAACTTCAACTAACTACTTCATTGAGTAATGCAGTGAGATGGGATGTACTTAGACTTCAGTGATGAATCAGGCATCAGAAATCTTGAGTCTTCATTCCAGCTCACACTCTGAGCTTTAGGCTGCTCAGTTTCTCATGTGTCAATCCATAAGCAATTGTCGCTCATCAACTGCAGTAAAAAATTATATCAATCACACTTCTAGAAACAGCATGAGAGACCAGACAAGCAATGTCATTGTGGTAGAGTTACAATTATTGAGCATATCATCTTTTCTATATTCTACCATTTCATCAGTTGTGGCAGCCATAGCCAGAAAATGAGCAGAGTTTTTTGCTGAGCTGTCTGCAGTAATGTAATATATTTTTCCTGGGTGATGACAGCTAATTTAAAACGTAAAGTTAAAGTTGTTCCTTTTAGAATGAATTACTCCAGTTTTGCTAGCACTGCATGTTTTCCAGGCCTGGTGATCATACTGCTCTGAGGATTTCGAATATCACCCCTTCCTGTCTTCAAATTGTGCTTTGAATGATGCAGTTCACACTTGTCACATCAGCTTTATTCTCCTTTTACTTAGTCCAAGCCCTCAAGTTATGAGACATGAGAAAAGGTGGTTGTCTGTACCTTGTTGCAGAGCTCTCTGGTCCTGCTTTAAGTGGAGCATGGGTTTGTCTGTCCGTGTGCTGTGGGTGTTGAAAATCACTTGGTCCCTGCGCTCTGGGCAAGGATTGCAGCAGGTCTGTGGCTCCCCTGGTGAAACTTTCCTCATGCTGATCAGCCCAGGCTCTTCCTTCTCAGCAGAGGAGCCTTCACTTTCACAGGAGTCTCTAATACCTAAAGGGAAAGAGGTAGAAGTAGTTCATAATGCTTTGTCTCAGAGTGTTGAGGACTGTTTTGGCTCCATTTAAATGACACACTAGGAGTGCAACTTGGTGATTGTGGAAAGCTGGTTCATGGTCAGTTGAAAAAAAATAGAATTGTTGGTATTGTACTGTATTATTAAAGCCACACTTTGCTATTCAGGTTTGAGATAATCTCAGCTGAAAATTAGTCTTCAATTTGATCTTCACAATAATAGTATCTTCACATCTGGATTCCTGGGCACAAAGACCTGGTGCAGTCTTGAAGCAAATGTAGGATATCGAGGAGGTTTTTTAGAACCTCTCACTTCAACCATAAGAGATTTCTCAGAGATGAATGTCACTTCTTTTGTGCTCTGTGTGTGTTGGTATCTTATTAAATACTGGGACAACAATCTGTCAAACTAAGCTTTCAAACTGTGCAAGGAAGAAGTAACCATATGGTTAGAAATTTGTTTGCTGCATTGAACTACTTCACATCAATATAAGCAAGAAGAGAAAAAATTAAGAGGCCTTTATTAAAACTAAACCAAAACCATATAATATTTGCTGCCCTAAGTTTATAAAATAGCTAGGTTCTGCTGGAACCAATTGTTCATTTATGAGACCAAGTCCCTGAAACTGAAGGGACAGGAGAAAAAGGCACTGATGAAAGCCTCCTTGGCATTTACCCAAGGGACTCTGTGATTCAGACTCAGGTCCTAGGTTTGAATACATTTTATGACATCTAATCAGGGTAACTGCATATACATATCAATAAATAATATTAGTTAATTCCTGCATCAGCTGCATAGTCTGAGGTTCAGCTAGCACCTCTCATTTAGAAATATGGTGTGTTCCTTTTTAAATACTTACAAGTGATGAAGTGTCTGCTATGTCTTGTCTTCTGTGCTTTGATTAGGAGGATAACATTAAAAAATTAAAAAGGAGTGACAAAAGCCACTGTCAGCACTTAGGCCTACATGAAAATTTTTGAGTTTGTGCCATTTTAATTCAGAGATAATTATGCAAAATTCATTGGAGTTCTCCTGGTGTGATCATCAGCAAATACTTTTCTCCCCTAATTTTTCTTTTACAGTTGTGTCTGTGTCATAAAAGAGGTCTTTCTGTGCCATTCTATAAATACCTACTTGATATTACTGACTATGCAGGTGAATTCGCTAAGAGAATTACAATTATATATTTGGTCGTACTGTTAAATTTATGGAAATAGACTTTGTTCTGTGATGCATCCAGGTTATCTGAGAATCTGTCCTGGCAGTTTATTTAAGCAAAAAAGAAATTGAATTCCGTTAGAGAATGTTAGGCAATTGTATCATCTGTGCTAAATCAGTTGAGTTATTGAGGCTATGCATTCCATTAGCAATGCTTGTGAATTTCCAAGGGAAATTGTATTTCTTTTCAATTTGATATGCCAAACACAAGTTTATCTGGTGATAATTAAATACTCTTCTGTGCTTAAACACCTGCACTAAGGCAAGCAATTTTAAAACTGAAGTTTAAGCTCAGTACTGATACTCTGTGGTCTAGTACTTTTAACAGTGTCATCACAGATAGAAGTGACCATCTTCCATATCTAGAATTGCAAAAATCACTCTGAAATCTGCACAAATGATAACATAAAAAGACTGAACTAGAGCAGAGCTGTTTTCAAAATGGCAATTCTAATTTCTGATGTGATGTGTTTCTCTTTATTGCCAACCTGAAATGCTGCAGCAGGTTTTCAGCAGTGAATCAAGTTAACAGCAGTGAAACTTGGATTCTTTAACCTAGATTTACTGCATTCCTATGATTGGTGTTGTGAATAGCAAAACAGACCCCGTGCACAGATTACATTCTTTTATATGAATGCCTCTGAAAGCTTTGGAATTTAGTGAATGAGTTAGAAAAGTCACCTTTGTAGTGACAGGGCTAAATTTCTAGACTGATAGAAGGGGATTTACAGTTCAGTGCTGTGAGAGCCCATTTGCATGGTGAAGGCAGTGGGGCAATAGTTGACAGCAGTTTTTTAAAGGCACTCACAGTCCTAGTAGCACTTTCAATGTTTTTCAGCTAAGCAGACATTCTACATGGACCAAAAATTTCATATTTTTAACTTCTGGAGAATTTCTACTGAAGTCAGGCTAAGCTTAAATTAAACCTAGTTTACTTTAGCTCTAAGCTGTGGAGTTGCTTGGTCTCCTGGCTTTTGTTCCTAGTGGAAATGGCTTTGACCTTAAGCAATTTTAACCATGGGCAGTTCTGTCTGGCATGGAAGAGTGTGGGGTCGAAGAGGAGAAGGAAGATGCCAAGATCTGGCTTTCAGTTCCATAGGGATTTTGAAAAATGAGGGGTGCTGGGAGCATGTGCAAGAGCTGTTTCTGGGACTTTGAACTCTGTTTTGTGAGTGACATCTGAAAGATGGGGTGGGAGTGCAGTTTGGAGGGACTGGCCCATGTTGTTCACTCAGCAGAGCACATCTCCATGAGTGCTGTTTTTGTCACTGGCTCAAGCCAACGTTGCAGGTAATTGAGAATTTAAAAATATGAAAATTAGTAAGTTACTAAGCAGTTCTGAGCAAATTGAGGGCTCAGTCCTGTTCTCATTCCAGTCAATGAAAACAGTGGTATTAGATTATGTGGATTAACCTCTGAACAGATGGCAAAACTCTTGGCCTGTCCACGTGAGGGTGTCTGTGCACAGTACCCAAAAACTGCCTGCTCTGGACTTACAGTCCTGTGGGCAGGCTGCACACACTCCTCATGAAAACTCTGTAGTAAAAGTTGCATGCAAGATACTTTCAAAGCAGCTACAAACATTCCTTGCACAGAATAGTTTTTGCTGAGCATTGACTGTCTATTCAGTTGATGCATGATGGTTGACATATGGTTGAGTTGTAAATCTGTGCTCAAGTTTATGCCTTCCCAAAGTCCTTGTGCAGGTAAGTCCTTACACTTGGTTTACAGGGAAAATGTGCTCATTGCACAAATTTGTTTCTATCCTGTAAATTCAGAGACTTAACTTTTTTTGCTTTGTGTAGGCAAGACCATAATTACATTTGAAAGCATGAATTGTCTAGAATGAAAAATTAGCATTATGGTTGTAGGAGACTATTGAACTAATTGTCATTGTCTAATTAAATTATTCATATTCTGGAGAATGAAAGAAAAACTGCTAAATTGATCAATATGCTTAATCATCTGTACCTTCTTTCTGAACAGGCAGGAGAAAAGCATTATCACCCAACCTGTGCACGATGTGTCAGGTGCAATCAGATGTTTGCAGAAGGAGAAGAAATGTATCTTCAAGGTAAATCAAACAAACAAAAAATAAAACAGTTGCACTTGGCTCCCTTGCCCATGCTATAGGCTTTCATGGGAGAAATTCAGTGTTACAGAAGGACTTGTGCAATAAGGTATGCAATGGGAAAAATGTCATTTAATATAAATATGAGCTGAAAACCTTCATATGTAGCAACTTCTAGCTCTTCTAAACTGATCAAAGAAAACTGCTTACACATTTAAATTCAGGGGAAAGCACCAGTAAAAATAAAGGCTTTTGCATATGTCTTTGACTGGCACTATCTTTTCAAAGGAAAACAGAAAAGAGAAACTGTAGGATGTGGGAACTGCAAGGCTGGCGTATTATCCTAAAATCACAGGCCTGCCCAGATCTGTGTTTACAACTTTGCAATTGTCCATGGTTTTCTAGAAGTGTACTTTGAAATTTTTCCTTAAGCTAGAAAAGTTAAACTTTGTTCAAAACACAGCAGTGGTCTCAGTAAGACCTAATTATGGTTTAGTACTTTATTTTAAATGACAATTTTATTGTCACTTTGGTTTGCAACAAGAACTAGCTTATTAAAGGGCATAGTGATACTTGTCTCTGCTCATGAATTTTCCCTCTGGAGCCAGAAAATGCTGCAGTTCTTCTAGTTGGAAAGGATCTTAGCAGTGCTAAAATCCCATATGAAATCAATGCTTTAAAAAAATACATCAAACTACAAATTTGTTTCTTGATTTCAAACCTTCTGAACAACCTTGTTTACAAGTCGATCTTCTTTTTAGATTCCATTTGTTGTAAGGATGGATATTTGTTAGGTTTTATTCTGATGATTAGTTCAAATAATAGCAAGGTATGCTCAGGTTCATTAATTTGGATCCATCTTACTGTATTTTCTGGTGCATGGAATGTTTACACCAGCTTACTGTCATACCCTTTTTGTCTTCACATGGACAGCAGTTTCCACTAGAAACTGGTGCTAATGCCATGAAATATCCATGATCAGTTATTTGGACTAACTCACTAGTTAAATAATAAAAAATGTTGGGGCCCAAGGTTTTATAATGTGTTCTTCATCCTCTTAATAAGCTACTGTAAAGTTACTGTGGGCATTACATGTTCCTTGGCAGAAATCTTCAGTGTCCATCCAAGAGGCAGCTTTTGGGTGGGAGGACTTTATTTCTTCAGTGTGAAAAAGTTTCCCAGACAGTGTTGCTTGGCTATAGACAGAAGTAGTTAGAAAAAAATAAAATAAAAATTATCTAAATACTTCTTAAATCCAATGAGATCATTTAAAGCAATTTATGGGACAAATGGGGCAATTTCAGATCCACTTGTAAGTGGAAGATCACTTAGCATTTAATTTAAAGGTGCTATAAAAATGTTTCTTAGTCATTCAGTAACAAAAAACTCCAGTAACTTAGTAAACATGATTTATCTGGGCTGTGCTTACAGGTACTCTGTTTTTTTCTTTTGCAAGAGTCTGGGTACATCTGGGTTATTTTTGTGAAATAAATTCTAATGATCTCCATCTGTCTTCTGGGAAATAGACTTTCTGTTTCTATCTTGCTTCCAAAATCCACTAGTTAGAAAACTATCAAACTGCTGTGAAAACAGAGTGTTTCCAATAACTCTTCTTGATACTCTCCACCCAGTATAAACCTTAAATATTTATTATTCAAAGGGTCTCAGATTCCAGTTTAGTCAGGCAGAAGTTGCAGTGCACTCATGCTGTTTAACTGTGGATCTTTAATCTGTGGCATGTCTGAGCTCAAACTGGCATAAACATAAAGGAACCTTCTTACTATTAAAACTTGCAAACAATTATTTTCTTTTATATCATCATACGCATTCCACTTCTACTGAACACTATTTTGAACATCATGGTCAACTTTCTGAAATCATTTTTTCCTTTGTGACTAGTGCAAAACTGTTCAAGTTTCTATCTCACACTCATTGTTTGCTTACATCTCGTCAAGATCCTCGTTTCAATACCTGTATGCAACAGAGAATTGGTTCATTCAGTATCTCCTGCTTCCTCCAGGATGGATAAATTCCCTGAATTTATGCAGTTCCTCAGCAGCTGACTTACAAGAGACAAAGATGTGGGAAGTGCAGGGTCAGAACAGTGAATAAATGATAGACAGACTGGATTTTCAGCTAGGGTTACATGGCACAATGCTATTCCATCCCACCACAGCTGCTGCTATGTTTGATCCAAGCCTGACTATTACAAGAATATCTACTATAGGAGTGCAGGAAATTCTAACTATATATAAAGAAAAAATGGCCATGAATGGTTTTCCAGAGATGTGGTGGCATCTCCATCCTTGGAGATAGGCAAAGCCCAGCTGGACTCAGCCCTGCAGAGTGGGACCTGCCCTGAGCAGGAGGGTGGACTGGTGGAGCTCCAGAGATCCCATATCACATTTCTTGGGACTCATTTTGGGGTTGATCTACCATATGGAAGTGCATGTGGCTTTCTGAAGTCTTTCAAATATCTGTGGTCAGGCTCACTGGTATTGGGAGGTTGTGATCTTGACTTCTGAAGGAATCCTGCACTAGCAGGGGAAGTAGTCAGTAANCAGCAAACAGATGGAAGGGCTTGGACATTTTTCACTACTGTAATTTTAAATGATGGGAATCTAGTTGGCTAATGAAATGTAATCATGTAATATAAATATTCTGCTTTTAGTCAGTGATTAAAGCTACAGATTAAGAAGAATGTTGACCTAAGTGCTACATATATATATATAAGCTGAATAAGGAAAAATGTGAACATATGGATAAGAAAAAAAAAGTTAATTTTTAACTTCTGTCTGATTATGATGTTATCAGTCCATGACCTCTTTTCATGTGGCTCTGAACTTAAAAGATCAGAGGACATTCACTTTGATTTTACAAAAAAGAAATCTCCTTGTAGTTTCTGTTTTATTATTTGTTTCTAAAATGTTGGCAAGCCAGCCACGATTTAATTTGATCTCTGACTTTAAGTACCTCCTTAAATTAGATGATTGTGCACCTCTCTGTGTGCAAGGGGAAAAGGGGGGAATTCTGGCAGCTTGAATAATTACAAGTTTAGCAGATAAATAAGCTTTCCCTAGGATATGAAGAATTAATGATTTTTTGAAGTGGTGGAATGAGTTGCAACTATCTCTTTTAATGTGGAGGCCAAGTGTGGGTTTTTAATTTCTGCTGTTCTCTGATGCTCCAAGTGGTATCCTTGGTATCCTTGTTCAAAAAATGCTCTGCTTTGGTTTAGGGCTTGGAGGAAGGCACATGGGACAAGTCAGAACAGCAGGCAGCATCCATAAAAAGATTGTTAAATCTGGTGTGTTAGAAAGTCCAACTTTGACTAAATTACAATTTGGAAAAAAAAAAAAATTGTTTGGGCTTTACCCTAAAGGATTTTGTCTGTAGTTTTTGCACTCATGTGTTTGGGAAGTGATTGCTCTGATGTTCTTTATGACAAGCTGTGAATATCAAATAATTTTCCTGAGCATAGCAGTTTTTCTTTTTCCTTAAGTTTTTTTTATTTTCTGATATTTATGATTGTTATTGAAAAAATAAAGCCAGAAGGAAGAATGCCATTTCAAAGAGAGTAGTAATGAACTTTTCAACATAACTTGTAAAGTTTGGAATGGGACCTACTGCATGAAAAATTTACTGTTCGACCTTACAGTTTGTTGTTTTTAAGTTATCTTCCTATATATAGCTATGTGAACAGCATGTAATTAAAGTCAGTGACAAAGGCAAAAGAAGAAAGTGGCAGCATGCTCCAAAACTTTGGAAATGGAGTGGAAGGGAAAAAGAAGTTGTGAAAGAGAGTGACAGCATAAAGAAAGATGATGGAAGAGTGAGATTTTAAGCAGAAGGGAAGAAGCTGGAAAGACAGGAGAAATCAAAGCAGCAAGAGAAAGTAAGGTTTATAAAAAGGCATGTAGGCAAAAGAGATAAGTAGAGGAAGAAGAAAAATGTACAGTATAGAAAGTGAGCTGACAGAGGCAATAGAGTCAACAAAGATGTGAGGTTTCATTGAAAAAGCTGGGAAATGATGTGGAGCAGCCATGAATGGGGATGCTAAAAGGAGTAAGGGATCATGAAGAGAATAAAGAACGTGTGTGAGATGTGGGGTGTCCCATACCCAATTCTTTAGCCACCAGTATCCTCCAAGTCCTTTTTCTCCCTTCATCACCCAGTTTGTGGAGGTGGTATTGGAGATTGCCCTGACCCAGGTGCAGGCCCTTGCACTCGACCATGTTGAATTTCATGAGTTTTGCATGGCCCCACTTCCCACGGCCATCCCTTCCCTCCAGCGTGTTGTCCCCACCAAACAGCTGGATGTCATCTGTAGGTTTGCCAAGGATGTGCTCAGTCCCACTGTCTGGATCATGGGTGAAGGTATTAAGCCAGTGTGGATCTTTGGAGAGCACCACTTGTTACTGGGTTCCACTTGGGCAGTTCAAAGAGGTTACTGGAAGTGTGCGAGGCTCGTGCTGGTAACTCCAGTAACCTTGCTGCCAAGGGAATGCCCTGACTGGGCTCTTCCAAGGGGTGTCAGGAAAAAAGGACTCATCCCTTGTCTGCCCTTGGAAAGACCCAGAGCTTGAAGAAAGCTCTGGAGGTCATCTTGTCCAGCCCCTCTGCTCAGGCTTGGCTGCCTTGGGCCAGGTGCCCATGACCACGCTCAGGACACAGAAAGAAGCTCTGAAGCTTTATCTGGGAATCCTGAGCTTAATCCAAAACTGTCATTTGACTTTAACAGGGTTCAAAACGTTGGAATAGCACAATTTGCTGAAGTTATTTTTCTCTTCTGTGTTGAGTGTCCTGTAGGGACCTCATGAAAGAGAAATATGGTTAGTATGTGACATCAGTGTACCAGTGACACTTTGGTGTTGTTTACGCAAGTTCTGGAAAACTGAAAAGTGATTTAATTATGCAGAGGAAGTGTTTAATTAGACTGTCTGTCTTAAATGATCATTCCCCAGGTCCTTTTCCATGTTGTGTTTGCTGTGAGTGAATGGCATGGCAGTGTGACATGTTTCAGACACAATGTAGGATGTTTTGATGGCATAACCTTGGAATAAAAATGTTGCCCCTGTATCCTCTTGTAATTTGACCTGTCTCTGATCCTGCCCAAAGGTTGTCCAGGCACCCCAGAAATGCTCTGGGCCGTTTTATTCTGAAGAGCAGGGATAAGAAAGCCACATGTAAAATAATTCTTGTATTTTTAAAGGTTAAGTTGATTGTCTGCATGTGTTCTTTAACTCCATGTTTCGAGCTCTCTATAATATGTCATTTTTGAGTGGTAAAGGTTGAATTAAACTAAATGTCTTGTATGCTTTTTTTGAAATACGAGTTATATTATCTTTGACTCTCCTGTATTTCCTATCTATTTCACTTCTCCTGCCATAGGAAATAAGGACTTCCTCTGAGAGTATTATTTCTGTACCTGCTTCAAGTACATCAGGTTCCCCAAGCCGTGTGATCTATGTGAGTATTTCCCAGTGGAGTTTGTTCTGTGGGATGGGGAAAACCTCATGCTTCCTCCTACAATTTAGCACATTATATGGAAAGTTAGTGTCTCCAAACCACTGCAGTTGGTGATTCTTCTAAAAATGAAATTACTTTCTCAAGTTTAAAATATTTGAATACTACATTTGCTGTAACAGATTTCTGACATTTTCTCCCTATTTTTTGTGGAGTGTTTGCAGCACTTACACTACAGCTAGAGCTGGCTTATACCAAAGCATGCAGAATACCACAGTTCTTTCTAAAAAGAAAAGTTTAAGTAAGCAGTACAGCCCACAGGTAGATTACAAGCTTAGATTTGAACACAACTTGTTTAAATTTAGCTCCTGAGCCTGCATCTGATTGCTTATGAAAACACTCATGCTTGTGATTGAAGGACTCTGGCCTTGCCAAATGCCAGTCCCTCACTCAGGGGACCTTTGATGTGTTTATGGTTTACAGAGAACTCCAGAAAATTCGTTGAGAGAATTTAAAATAAAAAGTATAATAAAGTGTTAAAATTTTTTTTTCAATACAAGATCAAAATTGCTGTATTGTAGTGTTCAAGGGCAAATTGTCAAGGCTGCCAGCAACAGGTAAAAAATGCAAATGTTGTATGATCCATACAGATATCTCATGCAGGGCTTCAGCATTTCCAGGGCTTTTCTTTCTCCTGGCGAAGTATCCCTCAGGTGTGCAAGTCCTCATCCTCATCACTTAAAACCATATTGTGAGAAAGTTGCTGGAGATGCAATTCACCTCCAGAGAGATTATTATACAAATATTGAGGGCTTTTATCTCCTATACTGAGACAAGCAGAAGGGTGCTTTGGATCCAAACTTGTCTTTTTTCCTCAAATAAAAGCTATTTTGAATACAATATGTGTTTTATCTGAGTAAGATTGAACTTGCAGTGGAACAAGTGTCCCTTCTCTAAATGCTTATCAGTGATTCTGAGTGCTGGTAATACCAGTGGTGTATTACCAGCCCAGAAATGTCATTGTGAAGACAATTCATTGTCCTGGGAGCATATTATCTTGTAAGCACTTTCTTTGGCCAGATGAGCTCTTTTGTTTCAGGCATGCACCACCTCATTGTTACTTTAAGCATGAGAATTCACCTAAGATTTATATGTTTTTAGAGACATTTATCTAACTGCAGGATGGTACTGTTTTTATTGATGTTTTGTGGTTGATGTTTTTATTGATGTTTAAATATGCTTCACTGGCAGTTAAAAGTCAAGGATGAACCTCCATTCTCCTTTAGTTTGTTTGTTTGTTCTAAAGGCTATCATTAAATCAGCACACAACTCTGATCAGTTTTTTACTGTAATATACAGCTGGGAAAAGAATAAAGTTGTCTAGCAAATATGAGTCAGTCAGAAAAAAAGATTCCCCAGAGGAGTGCAAGTTCTTGTTCTATCTGTCCCATCTCTCACTGCTTAATAATCTAAACTTCTTTTTATTGATTGATTGATTAAATCCTATTTTGGCTTTCACAAACAGGAAAATAAAAAGAATTTAAAACATGTTACTGACTTCTATATTATCACAGTGGTCCCTTGGCTGTCTGTTTTTACATGTGTTTTCTGTTACAGGAGTGTCAGGACATACAGACATGCTCAAGATTTGTCTTGTGTGCTTTTGTGGCTGGTTTTGCCAAACCTAAATTCTTGCTGCCACTGAAAGAAAGGTCCCACCCACATGTGGTCTTGTCCCTGTCTGGCCATGTCTTCCCATCTCCTCTCTGCTGCTAATACTAGTGTGTACACAGAGATATGCAGTCGAATTTGGGGCCAGACTGAGCTAAACAATAACCCAGGAAAAACCTCCAGACAACCAAAGAGGCAAAAAAAAAAAAAAAAAAGCCCAAGCTGTCTACATGACTTCTAATGCTAATGTGAAGGCAGAGCAGGGTGGGATGGTGCATGCAGGGCAGCAGCTTTCAGCACTAGCATAGATTCAGATCATTTCATCCATGGTAAAACCATTCCTTACCAGCTGGTGAGCTCTGTGAAGTATTTCATGGACAAAAGAGTTTGGAGAAAAGAGTACAGTCCTAGGAACTGTGAGTTCATGGTGCTTACACTTCCCAAGCCATCGAGTCAGAGCAATGCTGATCATTGTGGACACCCCCCCATCACAGGGCAGGTGGTTCTGGGCAAGGGAAACATAGGGAAAGGTGAAGAAAGGATTTTTTGACATAAATGTGAATGTGTTTCATACAGATGGCTTACTAAAGCCAAACCACTTCATCTACTGATAACAGACTTTGGTGTCTTGCCCAGAGGGAGGGCACAGGCCAGTGCCCTTTGAAGGTAAAGGGCATCTCTTCATGACCTGTAGGGATGACTTCATTATATCCAGACTGAAATCTGTCCTAGTGCTGGCAACCTTAATTAAAAATTTGTTGATTTGTAAATTATGCCATTAAATAATGTTTAAATAAAAGTCCTGCTTTGTACTTTGCCTAAGTTTTTAAAGACAGAATTAGGTGCTCCAACCTAATATATCCAACTGGAAGGCTTACAGTAGTTTACATGGCTGTGTTATGTGTGCTCTCATACAAGGAATAGAAATCACACTATATTTTTATGCAGATCATATTCACAATTACACGATTGTAAAATTACATATTCCAAATGAAATAGATACTCTATACTTAGAGCATGGTTTTACCAGAATCCAGAATACCCAATTACTGAAGAAATAGCATGAAACCTCTCAGCTGTAATTTGAGCTTTCCTGAGCAGATTTGAACTCTGTTTGCATGATTGAATGTAGGTGAAACAAGTTAAATAAAAATACAGTGTAGACTCAATGTTTGGAGAATTGAATGTTTAGAAAGCAACTGTATCCCTAAGATGTTTTTTCATCCAAATTTACCCACATTGTTTTATCTAAACTGAGAGGAATTATGTAACAAGGTAAGTTGTACTCCTCTGACAGATCTGAAATTGCACAACTAGAGGGAGAGCCAAAATGAATGTAATGCACATGTAAATATTTCCAATTCTGAACTTCTTTGGATTCACTAGAGTAATGGCTAAAAGCCTGGGTACCTTAACTGAAATCACAGCCTCTTTGGCCTTCCTTGTAGGTATAATGCTGCCCAAAGTATTTCTGGGACAGATGGGACAGACAGATTCTCTAGCTCTGCAGTACCTGTCTCTGCACCAGAGCTCTCCACTGACTTCTCAGCTGGGAGGGACTTATTTTCATTAAGGGGCTATTTCATTGCTCTTTAGCTTCTTAAAGGAGCTGCAAAGAAAGTGAGATCTGTAGATTGCTGAGGAATCACATACCTGGTTAAAACACATTTTTTCATTAGTTTTGAGGATGGGAATATGTGACAGTTATGGCAGCTTGGTTCTACTTTCTTATTTAAGAATAAACTTCCTTCTTTTCATATAGTTTGTGTTGCACAAATTCATGCATTGTTTTAGAAAAAGGGATAACTGAAAGTTGTCAGGCTAAATTTTTCCAGGTTTATTAACCTGATAGAAAATTCCCCTGGAAAATCTATTCAACTTTTCTTAGCTCATACTAAGAAAAAACAGAATTACATAAATTTTGGGTACTTTTGTACTTTTGCATGTGGAAAACATTATTAAAGTTTTATAGCTGATCATGCTGAGATTTTTCAGAGCACAGCAAGATTCACATTTTGTTGCCAACAAGACCTTATCATTCTGTGAAACTTGAAGTGGGAATGAGACCATTGTGCTGCCCATTTCTCCACTCTCAATGTGGCCAACTTGTCATCATATTTACAACATAGTATGTGCTGGGTACAGTTCTGGTGCAATTATCCTAAAGATAATCTGTGCAAATGTGGCAGCTTGATAATAAGTTACACTTTTGGAATATGTGTGGTAGGAGGGGAGCAGAGACCAGCCCAGTCCCTTCCCTCTGTTGGTTGTGAGAGTCTCATGAGAAGATTTGAACTTTACTGGAGTGGCATCTGTGATCCTCCATCATCTTGTGGTTTGTGACCCATAATTAAAGGCTGTTTAGACATAGTCAGGGAAGGAGATGAAGCTGACTGAAGGGGCAGGACTGAATGGGAAAGATCAAAGAGCTGATTAATATTTTTCAGCATCTGGAGAGTATATGCTGGAAGTACATATTTGATTACCTACTGCTGCTTACAGCAGGGAAATTCTGCAAACTGAAACCACTTCAAAATTCATGTGTTTTGCCTGAAAATGGTTACAATATCTGTCCCCTGTATCTGTGTGTGCATCCAGGAGTAAGTGGGATATAAACAGGGAATTGGAATGATACCATACTGCTCCTGTTAGCTGAATGCCAGTGACAAGATAGGAAGCAACAGTATAGAAAGGAAAACAGCAATAATATTTATCATTGTGTAGTAAATACAAGAGATTTAACTGTTCACAAACACAAAAAGTGGTTTATTATGATTTTGACTTTTCTACCTACATTTATCTTTCCTTGTCTGATTGCATCCTGCTTATATTCTTTCTTATTCTCACTGCTTTCTTTCCTCCTTTTCTTAGGCAAAGCTTGGAGATGAAATTCTTGACTACAGGGACTTGGCTGCTCTTCCTAAAAATAAAGCCATCTATAACATTGACCGCCCAGATATGATCTCCTATTCTCCATATATCAGTTACTCTTCAGATGACAGGCATAGTTATGGGGAGGTACTGAAACATGGGTATTTTTTTTACTACGAGTTTCAGGTTTTATGTGCATCATTGAACATGTTGCCAAAAACTATTAACATGCGCATTTTTTTTTTAATGCAACTGTAATAGCTCTAGTTAGATTCATGTCATCCATTCATTCACAATGCCTTCCAAAAAAACCCAAAAAATAAGAACAACCTAACCTAAAATGTTCATTTCTGTTCATTTCATTTTTTAGTTTGTAGAAATTAAAAAAATGCTTTCTGTGATCATTTTTTAAAAAGATGACATGTAATTAAAATGTTTTTTCTGTAGGAGTATGTCTGCATGCGGTAGGAAACAGGAGCCGTTGCTAATTATAATGCAAAAATGAGAAGCAAAGCCAAATGTCTTTCATGATTTTTTTTTTTGTAATCAAAGTGTACCATGTTATTTTGGTAACACAAGAATGGTATCACTTTCCCGTGTACAAATTTCTTTCAACTGTCCCTTACTTGACTTCATCCTCATGTCATGCATGCACTTCAACCTTTTCATATGCAGAGCTGATATGATACAGTTTGTGCTAATGAAATCTAATTTAACATAATGCTAACATACTAAAAACTAATACTAATTCTGGGCTTTGTGAAACATACTTATATATAACTCCTGTCATGCAAGTTAGCATTTCTTCTCTGACCTTACCTACATTTCATTTGACTTTCTTTTTGACTTTAGCTAAATTTTTACAAATTAAACCTTTACAATGTGCTAGATATGAGCAAGATACATTCAGTCTAGCATGGAAGTCTGCTTTGTTCTCTTTAGGTGTAAGTGAATGGGCAGAAACAAGTGCTATAATAAATAGTCATGATATTTATAATAGCCTTAGTCATGCTATCACTTGCACCTTTTACACGTAATCAGTACCACTAAGATCTCAGTTCCACTGTCAGGTGAAGTGTAGTGCATTTGTTAGGTTTTGCAGACTTTCTTCCAAGCCCTCTCTGCTCAGTGCTGAACCACGGTAGCTCCATTGTAAGGTATTCAAAAAGAATTAAATTGTATTTGGTAAAGGATTAAATTCAGTTTTCTGATTTCACAGAATTACCCTGAACCTGTGGAGCATAATCATTTCTATGTCAAAAATTGTTGGTGCTTTTGATGGTTGTGGCCCTCCTCAAGTGCCTGGTGACATCCAGGCTCAGCAGAGGTGCACAGACCAAACATGGACTGTGTTTGCAATCCAACATGCATATTTCCTGGTGCTCCAAATATTTATTATCCTTGATGTTACCAGGGGAAAAAACAAAAATCCTGTCACCCAGATTTCACCATCCTGGCTTCTTACCTGCAGCTGCAATACTTTCAGTCAATTTGCTCAAGTAACCAAACATGGTGTTTGATTTGGAAAGGAAAATGAGCAGCAAATTGTCAAATCACATGATGTTTAATTGAAAAGAAATACTGCAGACATCTTTCTTTCCCATAAAATAGTCAGTTCTAGTACTGATGCTGGAGGTCCTTCAATGCAGATTTAATTTGGGCTTGTGTGTAGTTTCAGGCAGTTGCTTAACTGGGAATTCCCCATTGCCCTTCTCTGTGGCACAGGACCGTCCTCACCAGATCCCAGGATTTTCTATTAGAAAAATTGTTCAAAGACTAATATTTAATTATTTATATATTAGTCCTTACATAATTAAAAACAGATAATAAGAAAAATTGTCCTAACTTAATTGACAGGTGTTTTTCCTAACTGTATCATGTGTTATACATGGATAGTGATATTTTAAGAGTAATTCTTCTCATGAGTAACATCATGCATGAATTTGTATCACTAATTTGTTGTGTGTTGCTGTTTGCAGTCACCTCAGTTGCTCTCTCCAACACCTACTGAGGTAATCCCCAATGCCTTTGTTCTCCTATTCTGACCCATTTTGTGATGCATAAACCTGGTCATATTGATAACCAGCAGTGTCTGAAATGTGGGGCTCACCCCTTGCCTCTACAATGCATGGGGTTTATAATTTATGATTTTCAGAGTGTTATTTGTGTTCAATACGTGCTCTGCTTCTGGATTGTCATCTGTATGCATCTGTCTCCACTGTCATCCATGTTTCTGCTTTCCAAAATAAAGGTTGTATGGTGGTCACTTCTTCAAATTCTGCTAAATAAATTATATTGGGAAATATGATTTATGTTTGCATTTAACGCTGCCTGTGTGAGCTGATTCAAATTAATGCTTGGCATAGACTGATTTTTTTTATTCTCATTTTTTTATTCCACAAATAGTTAAACTACTTATACTATTTGTGTACACCTACTTTTAAATCATTTGCACATACCTGAACTTCTAGGTCTGTGTATTTTGATTTTTGCATTAATTGGGCCAGTCATTGTTTCAAGAAACATCACTTTGGAAGCAGTGAAAGCATTTCATGTATTTTCCCAGTAACTCAATTACATATCAAAGGTCTGTCTAATTTCTCCATTATCCCAATTTTATGTATTGCAAAATTTTGGTAATCATGGAGAATTAAGGACTGTAAATCACTTTAAGAACTGGTTAACAGAGAGGTTAACCATTATAGATGTAATTTATTTGATAATTTAAAAGTAAAAGCATGTTTTATGTAATATTTGGTTACGTGAACTAGGTTGACTGTTCATTGCAGGGACACAAGATACACAAAGGTAAGGTCTGAAACAGGATGAAAACTTGGTGTTTTTGGAAGATTATAATAATATCCTGTAAATTCAGTTACCAAACTGCCAGTATTAAATTCCAAAAGTGGTACTGGTGTGGAGGTTGGGACTGCCATGATTTGTGTATACTCCCATGTTATCCAGCTTCTCCGTGCTTGCTGTCTCTTTTTAAGGAGTCTGTGATCAGGTGCTCAGTCATCATCATCTGCAAACTTGTCACCAGTTTTGTTGCAGGGATTTTTATTAGGGGAGAGTTCCACTGTGTCATACAATTGGGCACATCACTGACCATTAGCTGACACTCATGATATTTAAATATCATTGCAAGACTTTGTAGAGCTGTTGCAATACTGCTTGTAATTCTCTTCACAAAGGTTAGAGTGAGTATTGCACAATGTAGGTACATTGGGAAGGAAACATCTCGAGCTGGACGTAGAGGAGTTGGTGGCAGAATGCCTACAGAACACTGCACCATTGAGAAGGCATCATTTCTTCTTTGCTTTTTGTATAATTGCCTCTGAACTTGATATTAAAGCAATACTGCTGCTAGCCACTCTATTAAACTGATTTTCCACTTTTGAAAATGCAGCTGATAGGTCTAGAGTGACATTGAAGGGATGGAGCATATCTTGTCCACAAGAAAAATGTGATGATCTGAGAATATTGACATCTCTGTAGAGGATAGTCCCAAAGAAGCCAAATCCATCTAAAGATGAGTGTATGGCCATAATTAAGTTGTTCTGATAGGAATTTGGGAGATGATGGTAGGGCTAAGTAGGATGCATCATTTGTTGAAATGATGAATGCTCCAGTGGGAATCACACAGGTGCCTAAAGACATCCCCGTATTCATGAGAAGTGAAACCCTTGATACAGTACAGCATATCTTCACACTTTTCTACTGGAATAGGAGAGGGGAAGCATTTTTTGTGTTTGACTCTCCACAAAAGAGCATCTGCAGGTTACATTGGTTTGTTCTAATATGAAGTTAACTCAAGCCCATTCTCATATGTCTTAAAAAAGGGGAAATTTGAATTTGTTTTTATAGCTAGTTTACACAAAGTCACTTCCCCATCTATTTCACTCAGTAGTGCTTTTACTGTTAAGAAGACCCTACTTGCAAATTGCTGTTGCAGTTTAACTGGCTGCCAAAAGTCAGAGGCCTGGAGTGTGTGTACATGGTTTTAACTGGCTGAAGCCAAGGGTCTAGTGGGAATTGGATTGTATGACATGCTGATGTTACATGGGTGTTAATATTGGGTTTCTTATTAGGGTAATGACCATGTTACAGTGTGGCACACTGGGCATTTTCATGATGTAGTGAAACCAGCAAATGCTGCTTTTTGTGTTGTCTGTAACCATTGTGCATCTATTCATATGGGTGCAAAGTGACCATAATACTGTCATGCTGACCTGAGCTCATCTTCCACCCACTTTTATTTGTTCAACAACTTACACTGTCCTGAAACAACACTTTTTGCAGTTCTTTTCAAATTAAATTGTAATTTTAAATTTGTGCCTCTGCTGACTTTCCGGGCAAGATGACCATTCTCTGGTACTTGGCAGAGCTCTTTCAGTCACACTGCAGGTGGAGGTGCTGAAAGCCACCTCATTTCACTAGGATTGTGTGGAATCTTAGGGCAGCATCAGCTCCCATCTACACAGCCCAGAAACACGCAAGATGACATGTTCTGCCTGTTTGGGAAGTTTCTTCTCTTCCCTGATGACCTGTGTTTCCTCTCTTCCTCTAAGGGTGACCAAGATGACAGATCTTTCAAGCAGTACAGGACATCAAGTCCGAGCTCTGCTGGCTCCCTGGGCTATGGTCGGTACACCCCCACCTCCCATTCTCCTCAGCATTACAGCAGACCAGGTAATCACAAAGCAGCCTTACTTCTTCTATACATTTTTCCGTATAATTTATGTTATGTTGTAAGCAGAACTGACTTCAGCAGACAGGAGTTTAAGGTGGAATAGCAGTTCATTGCAGTGATTTATTTACAGTGAAAAGCCAGTTCCATGGGAAGAAAGGAAACAAGTGCTTCAGGAATGTGCACGCAAGAAAACAAAACAAGGCAGTTAAGAAAAATTGATTTTTCTCAGACACAAGATAGGAGGGTTTAAGTGATTTAATCCTGGTCTCCTCCTGCCTGAAGATACACACTCAATCCACAGCTCTTCCAAGGTGTGGCACAGTAGCAGTGAATGCACACAAAGCCAAGAGGGTGATTGAGTGACTTTGTGTTATGTTCTTGTACCACAGGGTCGTGGTTCATGTCCCCTCTCCACTGTGCAAGAGCTGGAGGAATGACTAATTCTGATGGCTGGATTTTGAAGGCCAGGTTGCTTTAGTTGAGAAGTTTACAGAGTGGTTTTTGCAGTTTTGGGCTGCAGTAGCAGCTCTGTTGGTGCTCTTGTCACACAGACAGGAGGAATCATCTCCTTTTGACCTTTGCATGGGAATGCTTTACAAAATTCATATTTGGGCTGTGTACAGGGTTTTATCCTTGGAAATTATCAGTGAAATTGCTCAAAATTAGTTGTATTTTTCCTCTACTTCATCATTCAGGTGAAGAACATAGAGTATTTATATTTTTTTCGTTGTCTTTTAATTTCATTGGGGATACATTCTATTTCTAAACTAGTTTGGAGATTTGCGATTTCTTAATCTTTCCAGAGGAAGTGAAGATTTTAGAGGCAACAGAAACAGTTTTTACAGGAATTGAATATTTGTACTACACAAAATCTTTGACAAAATGGAAATGAGGTGGAGTATAAAAAAATCAATTAGATTGACAATCTCTGCTGAAGGTCTGGTAGCTGTCACACCTAATCTTAGTAGCACAATGTTAAAGCAAGAAGGAAAGACAAAAGGAATTCCAAAGAGATTCTAATACTTTAAAATTTCAAAGATGACTATCATAATTGCCATTTTTAATAATTGCCACTAGTCCTCCAAAATATGTTTTCAGGACATTACTGGAGCAAAGCAGAGATGACTTAAGAATATCTTTCAAGGCATCTTAGTGCATATCTATCACTCAGACCTCAAATAACTTCAGGATGTTTCTTCAAATAGTTAAATGAGCCGTGCACTGGAGTGCCCTGGTGCATTGTGAAATAGATCCTGCCAGTGAGCAGCGCCGACACTGAGAACTGGACCCGCCCGTGGCACAGTTCTCTGCAGAGACAAGGCTCTTCCCATTTCATTCCATTAGATCCATTCTGAGCATTTCTCATTCCCTCTTGCAGCTTTTTAACATGCAGGTTTTCCCCTGAGTGCAGCCATGCTTTTCGTGGTGCCTTTTCTGGAATATTTTCTGATGCGTCGCAGCATTTTGGGTGATGCCCTTTCTGCCTGCAGAAAGCCCCGTCCCTTGGCCAGCCCCACAGCCTGGCCACTGGCATGTTCTTAGCAATAACCAGAGAAAGATGAAGACTTAAATGTAAACTGTATGTTTTCTAAGCATCAGGAGGAAAATGTTCCTGAAAAAAAAAGGATGGCATTGTAATTTGTGGCTTTCAGTAAGTGAACTAAATAGTTTATTTTCACTTACTCTCTGTTGCCCCCAGCTGGTACTCACAGTCTTGGTACCAGTAGCTGCATCTCCCTGCCCCAACACCCAAGCCTTACATCTACATTCAGACATCATTACATCCCTTTCTTCAAAGGTAAGGTCCAGGAATGCAAAACCGTGCTGTGATAATGTAGATTTATTCAGCTGTGTTTCACTTTTATGTCTGTGCAAGCATGGCTTCCACTTGGATAAAATTTGTCTTAATTTTGTGCAATTGCTTCCTTGATGTACTGTGTAAGTTTTACAAAGTGAGTGGGTATGGGGTGTTTTATTTTTGCTTTTTCAGTGAACGTTCAGTGTCTTTCAAAAGGATAGAGGGAAGGAATTAGCTTTTATAATGAAACTGAGGAAGGGAAATATTTAAAATCTGTTAATTCTAAAATACCTTTACCTTTTTTTGGTGATGCTAAATAATATAATAAGCTTACACATTTGATACAACTTAGAATGATCAATTATCTAACCTTCCAACCTACATTTAGATATTCTTTGTATTACTTGTAGCATTGCCAAAAATTATGACAGCTGGTTACATCAGTGCAGCTGCACTATCAGTTAATCTGTGCCTATAAAACAGTTATAGATATAAAATATCTTATAAAACTGTAACTGAATCTTTTCTCCTTGCCATTAGTTTTTTTGCAGTGGATATTAATGGATGAGACAGTTCTGAGGAATGCCAAGAATCTTTGGAGCAAAGGCTTTTTTTAGTTAGTTGGTTAAATCTCTGAGAAAGAAGGCATTCACACACCAGATTTATCTTCCCCTGAGTCTGTCTTCTCCAGTAACAGTATGAACTGTGAGGCCACATGAATGGCAAACACTTTCAATGCCTGTTCCTTGACTCTTATATACTCTCTGATTTAGGAAAGTAAAACTGTTGTTCTTAAACAACCAGTAAAGAAAAGGGAATGACCCTCTGCAGAGCCAGTCTTGCACATTCACAAGTGAATAGCGGGTACTCATTGCCTCTGGAATAATAACTAATGCATCTTTCTTGGGCCCTGATGCTTCCCAAAAGTCAGCTGAATTTCACTGGGATAAGCAGGAACAGAATCAAGCTTGAGACATCCAAATATGATCCTTAAGAGAAAATTTTGGAGCAAAGAGCTGATGAGATTGTTTTAGAGGCTACCTGCAAAGCTCCTTTCCATGACCAGAAGCAGTCAGCCTCCCACACATTTCTTGAAAGGCTGGCACAATCCCTGGTACTCTCTGAGGCACTGCTTGTACTGTTGGTTTTTTTTTTATCTGTCCTCTCATTTTGGATGGTATTATCCAACCTGATGTACTGAGTAAGAGAAACCTCTTTGGTGTGCTGCAGCACACGATTGCAGGGTATGGAAAGCTCTTTCTCTCAGTCCTGTTGGCAGCTGCTTGGCAGCACTCCTGTGCAAATGAGTTACTGCTCAGTGCTACCTGCTGTTTCTCAGAGCACCAGCAATTACTGAGTGCTGCTGTTTGGATGAAGGAGTCGTCAAGTGGTAGCTCCTTGTGCCCAAATAATCATTAGTAGTGTGATCAAAATTATAATATTTTGCAATTCTGTGGCACATTTTTATCAAGGAGCTAAAATATTTTGCAGACAGTACCTTACAGTGCCTCACAGTGTTCCTGTGAGGCAAGTGAACCTCTATAATTTTCCTAAGTAGGTAAGCCGGAGCCCTGCCAAGGTTGAATAGACTATGCACTGGTTTACACTGAGTTCATGTCTCTGTCCAAAATGAGTCAGGAGATTTGCTTCATCCCCTTCAAGGTCTCTGAATTTGGAGTTCCAGAATGTGGTTTCTTTCCTTAAGGAGCTTTTTGATGGTGTGGATGTGCTCTTTTTTTCCTTCAAAGTGATTAGTTTGGGAAGAGTGGGATTCTAGAAAAAGTTGTTTTTTTATCCAGACCAACCTTAATGTTGACACTTCAGTTTTAAGAAAGTGAAATCCTGCTTACTTTAAAAAAAAAAAAATCCAAAAATAATACACTGCTTTACTATACTAGAAGTAATCTTTTTAAAACCAGTGCTCCACATATGTCATAAAAGAGATTTCTTTATGCTTCCAGTAAACAGATACATTATTACCCTAGGGAAATTAGGACAAGCAAAATCTTCCTTTTGATTTCACTGAGGTTGCCTCATATTCTTCCTGAGAATGACAGGGTTCATAATTTTTTCCAGTGACAAATATGATTACTAAGTTCCTGTTCTTCTGTCAGTGTTCTGCAGTCTAGCTCTCATGAAGCGTGGTGGGATGAGATTTTATTTATCATGAAGGCAAATGATTTGGTTGTGTGCTTTTAAGGATTTTTGTCTTCAAAATAAGTCCTGTGACAGTCTCACTTCAAAAAAGCTTCACGGTCCATGGCACTGTGAGTCATGGGTGTGATATTCCAAGCACCTATGCTTGGTGTAGCTGTTCCTCTTGAGGTGATGGAGTCTTTGTGTGCTGAGCCCTGCTGAAAAAATGTTTGCTTAAAACATCATGGAAATTATCTTGCCTTTCTAATGCAGGAGCACAGCTTCCAAAGCTCTTTTTTTTTAGTTTTGAAAACTTGAAACAAATTAGTCATCAAACTTCAAAATTTTTTTTTTAATTTACTGCACCATGGGCAGAGATATTAAAGGGTCCAGATTTGTGTGTACGCTCGGACAGCTCCCTTATTAAACCAGTGCTATCTGCTTGTTCTTCACTCCTGAACTTAGAGAGCTCTTTCTGTAACTTATTATAAAATTTCCCATCCTCACAGATGAGATAAAAGCTGACTAAGAAAGAGATATAAGCAATATTATACTTTTCCTGACAGTCCCTTGAAAATGGAGCATGGTCTGAGCCCTGGTTAGTTGGCTCTATACACACACAGTTAAAAGTACAGCCTGCCCTGTCAGCAACCAGAAGACACAAGGAAGTTTTTGTGGTTTACATTCAAGTTCAAAGTAAGCCTTCCCAAATTCTTTCCAGGGAAGAGTTCAGGACTCTGGTTTTTTGCTCTTCGCTGATCAATAGAGAAGATCACAGCCTGTGGCTGCTTATGGCAGAAGGCAAACCCAAAAGTTTGAAAAATTGCTCTCTCTGGTAGTTGTCTTTTCTCTGAGAATTTATTTAAAGTTCTTCAGCCTATACTAGGCAAACCTTGAAAGAGATCATTTATTGGCAAAGTCTCATTTTAGAGATTTAAATTATAGCCTAGCTTAAGTGACTGTCTGTAGTTCCTACTCATTCATTTTCTACATGGGTCTTCAGCTTGCTTTGTTATGAAACACTTATTTTTGTATGCAAAATGTGAAATACAACTACTCACATGTTGGAAGGAAGCAGTGGCAGAATTAGAGTTCAAATGTACATCAGTTTGTATGAGTGGGGTCCAAGTAGAACCTTTTCCATCATTTCATCCTTAATTCTTCCATTTTGAGCAAGTTAGAGGTGATGGCTTTGCAAACTGCTCCCCACAGATGATCCTTGCACTGAGCAATTTTTTGATTCCGCATTCCCTGGTGCTTGCACTTATATCTTCTGTTCCTAGAAGTTTGTTCCTCTTAATTAATGCTTCCTCCTGATTTCTTGCTGACACTCTACCCTATCTCTGAAGAATGACTGTCTGTGTGTGTACGATACCAGCACCTTGGGTCACTGCTCAATGAAGTGATTATTCATGCAGTTCATATATGAATAGACATTTTAATAATATGCTAATTTTAAGTAAATGAGGAATTAATACACTGTGGAAATTGATTAAGAACTTTTTTTTTCTGTTTAAATTATAAAACTCCAATAACAATATCTTATTTGAGTTAAGGACATGACAAAATTTTTAAGAATTTTGGAGATGTAAAGGAACTTATTTTTGTCTGTATCTACCAGTGATATTGAGGCTTCTTCTGTCTAATAGGGATGGGCAGGAATCTGGGCAGCAAGCAGCAAAGAAAGAGGGAATTCATAAATGTGGAATGAAAACCTGTCCCCACTTTTTTCTTCCAAGAGCAAAGTGGGAATGAAGAAACTGAATATCTGTCTGGTTTCTTGTCTGAGGACTACTTGCCTGCAAGCACATGGTGATGCACCAGATTCTTAGTTATTCCATAATTTTTTCTTAACATTTTGGAAGGACCATAGGCTATCAGCACCTGTAGTTGGAGTTTCAATTTCTCAGCATCCCAGATTACACTTTTTCAACAAGAAATCACTGTTACTGAGTGGTCACAGCTGAATAGCTTTTGAGTTTTAATTTTTCATCTACTGTGAACACTGACACAAAATTTAGGATGGATTAGGTAGTCTATTGTCATGAGATGACACAGCACCCTCTCCTGACCTTGTCTGTCCTGTCTCTGCTCCTGAGCTCGGTGGCACTGTCCCCTTGACCTCGGTGGTGCATGGCAAGGCTGGCTGTGGTGACATTGGGATGGCCCTGCACCCTCTGCTTGTCAGCAGAGACCACCTCCACAGGCATGGCCTGGACAGCTCTGGTAACCCAGTGGCTCTGTGGTTATGAACCATCCCCTTCATGAGGGCAGAACTCAGTTGCAGATCCAATGCCCTGAGCTGCTGCACTTTCTTTACCCCAGGGAAACTTGCTACAACCTCATCATTACTAGCCATCAAATTTGTACTTCATCCACACTAAAACAGTAACAGCAGATTTACAATCATTTGATGTAAGAATAAATGTCATGTTTGCTTCCAGTTGCTTAACAGTGCTGTAAACTAAAAGGATTTTACAAGTCCCAAAAAAGTAGAGCTTTACTTTTTTGTTTGCCAAGCAGCACTATAATGCCATAGAGTGTGCTTCAGGGAAATAAGCCAAGAGGAGATGAATGGCACCTAATAAGCATTTGACAAAACCAGTGGAAAAATGAATATGGAAAAATCCTATGTATATCTTGAAATTTGGTGAAGTGACTATGGCATTATAGATCCATGACTTGATAATCCAACCTTGTTTGCCTAAAAATGCTGTGGCATGTTACCTGTGGGAAAAGTTTGCAATTGAAAGCTGAATTTCAACATCTCTTTTTGTCACTGATATATGCAGAATTTTTTTACTTAACCATAATGTTTATATTTTGGTCTAGTCCTGCTTTGAGATAATTTAAACACTACTGAATTATGTATTACTAGTTTCAGGGGCAGGCTACAAGCCATAGCATTAAACTTTTAAAACACTTGATCAGTAGATTATTCAGTTAAGGCTATGCAAAACACATTGCAAGATTCTGGATGTTATTATCCTTTGATTTTCTTTTTTAAAGCATCGTTAAAAGAGAAATTTTCACTTCAAAGTAGGGCATCTTAATCTGATATCCATCAGATAGTAATTTTTGATGAGGTATTTGGAGTCTGAGCCAATATACTATGCTGAAAAATAATGGGTTTTGCAAAAACATTTATTTAAAGCTGTTGGATTAACAAGTCATTCTGAACAAGCTTTTATGCTTGAAATACTCTACTTTGCTTTCCATTTTTCTTTTATCTGCTTTCTTTGCTCTTCCCCTTGGAGGCAGTGAAAGTGGTCGGAGCACTCCAAGCTTATCCATGTACTCTGACAGCAAATCTTCACCTTCTGTCTATCAGCAGGCTCCTAGGCATTTCCATATTCCAGGTAGGCATTAACTGCTTAGCTTTTGATCTTCAATTTCTAGCACCTGTTTATTCTCTTCTGAATGGTTTTTATTTTTATTTTTTGGCATTGGTTTGTGAATTTCAAAGTGCTGAATGAGAAACTGTCTACTAAGTGAATATCTGTTGTTAAACTTCATCTCAAAAATAAAAAAGAGCTGTGTACTCATGTACCTATATGTTAAAAAAATGCTTTACAGAAGGCACAGAATGAAAAACGTAATCAAGAGTATCAAGTTACAGCAATGCTGGGTTAGTGTCTGAACAAGATGATCTTAGAGGTCTTTTTCAGCCTTAATGATTCAAAGATCCTATGATTTATAGCAGCGTAACTGCATAGATGTATTGAATTTGTGTGCAGAAGGAATGACTGAGGGGGTTTTTGTTGTTTGATTTCTTTTTCTTATCAGTATATTATCTGAGTTTAAGTAATACTAACATAAAGTAATTTAATTTAAGTAGAATTAGCATTAAACATTTAAAAGAATCTGGAAGACTGAAGAACTGCAGGAGGTTCATTGTGGCTATCTTTGTGTATGTTTTCATATACATATATGTATACTGTTTTCAAGTTCAGTTGAAGCACATTAAACTTACATCCACATTGTTTAGCTTTTTGAGTGCTAAACACATCTACCTCCTCACTGTAATAGTTTTTTTATTCACATTTAGATTCTGTGGTTAATGTTTCTGTAAACAGACCACAGTTAGGAATCTAGTATCTGCTCAGGTCCATAGTGCTGAGTAAATCTTATGTCTGTACAATGTGATTTGGGAGCCCTAGACTGTGGCTCTGAGGGCTTCCAGAAAACTCCTGGAAGGCCAAGTTAGTTGTACAATTCAAAAAAAAGACTAATTACAGGATTTCCTAAAAGAATGGTTTGTATTTCCAGTATAAACATTCATATCTGAACATGTACACTTTATTTGTAAATAATGGAGAAAATCCTTTTCCAAGTGTGACAGTTGCAGTGGTCTGTTGTACTCCTATATGAATTTTAAATAGTGGCAACTGTGCCAGTTTCTTTTTGCTGTCTGTGAAGTATATATTGGTAGTGCAGATAAAACCACCTACATATCACCAAATGGATCCCACTCAGGTTGTCTTAGAGCATTTTGAGGGACTTGGGGGGGTTATGTTGCAAAGGTAGGTATAAAGGTTTTCAGTATATGATGGATAAAGTTACATTCTCTTTAATAGCCAGTGAATGGCAAACCACTGAATAATGTGTAGTCTTTGCTGAAGTTTTTGCATTGTTATTGTTGCTGAGAGGAGACAAGAGCTGTGTGGTCCGAGTTGCTTGCTTACTCTTTCATTCTTTCCTTTCTCTTTCCTCTTCCTCAGACACTGGCGTAAAAGATAACATCTATAGGAAACCTCCTATCTACAAACAGCATGGTACAGTCTGCTTTTCTCTGTTGCATTTTTATCTATGTCTTTGCAAAAAAAATATGTATTGACTCCCAAATTTGTTTGCTGTAGTCTTTGCATTTTATTATGTCCATATAATCTCAAATAGAAAAGGAGAAAAAGTAACTTGAAAATTAAATAGCATTTTGTATGACATGATATCCAAGGATACAAAATTGGAGTACTGGTATTTTGATATGTTGTGATGATTCAGAGCTGATAACAAGTGCCACATAAATTGCTGTGCTATGCCCTGACTGCTGTTCCACCCCCTGCTTGCCCTCTCCTGCCCCTCTGCGCCTGCTCCTCAATATAAATCATTAGACACAACTTCTTGGGCTGAGCAAAAGAAAACACAGACAACAAAAAGAGTTGAACATTTTAATGGTGTTTGGAAAAATCATGAACAAATGCAAGGTAACAATCATCTGGTGTAAATCAGCATAGTTTCACTCATTTACAGAAGCTGATGAGAGGACTGCTATCCTGTATCCCGGCTGTGTCATTTAATTTTATGCATCCTTTTGGTTTGCAAAGAGGATTCTGAGCAACAGCTTTATATTTGCAGACTGGGCATTTTTATATCAGCTTGCTGTCTGTCAAAGTCTGGATTATGTCAGTTTTGCACTGCTGTAAGGAGTTGTCCTCGTAATCACTGAAGCGAGCAGAGAATTAAACAAGCGAGTCAGCAATCTCAATAGGTTAAAAAGAACATGCTGTTATTTTTATATGTTTTAAACTTTCTTTTCTAGATTATAGATGATCTGAAAGATAGTGCTGGAAATACTTTTTTTTTTTTTGTACTAGAGGGCAAAGCATAATTTACTCTAACTAAAAAACCCCAAAATCCGTAAAATCCAGAAACAATAACAACAAAAATCAATAAGCTTTCCTTCCAATAAAAATAATATAAATGAAAATAAAATTTAAAAATATTTATCTTTTGTTCTGGAAGGACTCCCAGCTAAAGCATGAACACATGATTCAGCTCCTCAGGCTAATGGGACACTGAACTAATTCATGCAGAAAAGGAGCCAGAGAACATTCCTTTGTTGAAGAGACCAAGTTTGAACAAACAAGCACAAAAATGTTCTTTAAAACAAGAAGCACAAGAAACTCTTCCAAAACATTTGGCTTTAAAAGGTTTTAATTACATCAGCAACCAACAGATTTGCTGTAGCTACAGCTTCTGTGTTTCTATTATAAACAACCAACTTCAGAATGAAAAAAAGGTGATGGAAAAATGGGACACGCAAGAGATCAGGCTCAGAACTGGGGTTGGAAAGTGAAGAATGGAGGAGCCTGCATGGTTGTGTGTATGTGTGTTTGTGTTTTAGAAATATTTGAACATCATTCAAAGTTACTAAAAAAGTTTTGAAATCACACTGGGATTCATGGCAGAACTGAGTATCCCTTGTAGTGGTGCAGCAAATGCTCAGTACTGATGAAATTGAGGGCACTGGATTTTTCTGCCAGCAGTGTGTTGTATGAAGCCTCAGCAGCTTGGGAAGGGCTGGCCTTCATGGCCCTCTCTTATTTTGGCTGTAGATCCTCTGCATCTCTTTGAAGTGAGATTCTCTAAAATCTCTGAAGTCAGATACTTTCGAAATTTCTGAAATCTTGAATCAAGCATGGAGTTTTTTTCCTTTGAAAACATCAATGTCGTGAAACAAAATTTCCAAAAATGCATCAGATCCTTTGTACGGATTTCTGATGTAAATGAGTGCAAGATCTGCACACATAACCTGGAATAACTTGTTGACTGGCAGTTTGGTGTGTGCTCCCAAAATATCTGTGAACCACATTTAGGTCCGTCTTGCAATGTAGGGCCTTTATTCATCGTCTCTCATATTTGAATATTCCTTCCTATTTATTCCTCAGAGAAGCAACTTGACATCCAGAGAAAATATCCTTGTCAGGATGCTGCAAGATAACGTTGAAAACCTTGTGTTTTTTCATAATGCTGTTCATATTTTCTAACCTAGCTTGCTTTTTTTTTTAAATTGAAGCAGCCAAACCCTCTACAGTTCTAGATTTTCACCTCTAATCTACAGATAATTTCCTTGTGGCAATTTGTCATTTTTTTGCTACCACCTCCTCAACAAAACCAGTTAAGGTCTGGATGTGAGCCATGTGATGGCACCAGAAATTGCATCAGAATAATACTGAAATGCTTTTGGTGGTGGCCTTTCGCCTGTGTTGTTTAGATGCTTGGCAGATCCTCTGCAGACATGATATCTGGGGAAATGGAGAAGGCAGAGTTTCTCCCAACTTGCTGAGAGTTTTGCAGCACTTCTAGTGGTGCAATTTATTCTCCTCTCCATCTCTGTCTCTAAGAATCTTATCTGAGCCTTAACTTTTGTATTAATATACTCTTTCTCTTAATAATTACGTTTTTTGTCTACATTGCATTACACAGGGCCATTTTTCTCAGGCATTGCAGACAATCCCCTTTTTATTCATTTCTTATGGGCTTAAATTGTGCAATGTCCTTCCATTATTCCAGTTTTGCATCAATAAAACTGTCCCCAAACTGCCCAGGGGGGTACAAAGGCAAGTAGGGCTCACATTTTAAGAAGTTACCTGAAATTGTGTGAAATTTGGAACAAAACTTTCTATAAGATCCTTGAGTGTAAGTTGGTGTCTGGAACAATACCCTGGGAAATAAAAGGGAGAAATACATTCTAGGGTTAGGAACTATCTAATGAAGAGCTTTTAGGTTTTCAGTTTTCTTCTCAGCAAATTGGAAAGTTACAAGAAAATCACCCAATGACAAAATATCAGCAACATTTTTGGGGTAACAGTCTTTAAGAGTGGGGTAAATATGGGAGTATTAATATGGACAGAAGAGGAAAATACAGTCATAAAAATTGATAGGTCAAGAATTTTGAATTTTAGAGTATGACACAATCTCTCCTGCAGATTTTATAACGAGGCAATGCCAAGTTTGTTCATAATTTTCTTTACCATGGTTGTCTGCCCTCTTTGTGAACCCAGGAGAATCAGGTCTGCTGACTACAAAATATCTGTGTGGCTACTTGTACTTTCATGGTGATTGTAACACAGAAGGGGGAAATGGCTTCCCTGTGAGTGGTGGCCATAGAAATTTGTCCCTGAGTTATGATGTACAGTTAATTTATCCACCAATCATTCCCCAAAAGTAGTTTCTTTCCCAAAATGCAGGTTCAAAATCCAGCAGGAACAGATTCTCTAAATTCACTGTAACCATGAAGGATAAGTATTACTGTAATGATTCTTTTAATTAACTCTGAAACCATATGAAACCATAACTATGAAACCATAGCTCTACACATCAAATTTTCTGTCAAACTCTATTTTTTAAAATTTATTTTCTCTTCCCCTTTAAAATATTTGGAACATAACTAAAGTCAAAACAGAAGACAAAAATTAAGATGCATTCTGTTCAAATGTTTTAAATTAATCTTACAGCAGCAAGGAGGTCAGAAGGAGAGGATGGAAGCTTGGATCAGGACAGTAAGAAGGTAATGATCAGAAGGAACAAAAGGAAGTATTGATCATTCTTGAAGTAGCTGTTTTTTAAAACACATTCATATGTGAAGGTATTCTTTTAAATAATTGAAATAATCATTATTACTTTTATTATTTTTTCAAAAAAGACATAGAAAAGCTTAATCTCTCACTGGCTGGGTGGTGTGGGGTGAGGCAGGACGGGTTTTAAAATGTACATTCTACAGTAAAGAAAAGTAAGGCTATTGAGAATAATAGCAATAAACTCATGGATTTTCACTCAGTCTCAATATCTGCATTGGTGATTCAGCTATTCCTGCAGACTTAGGGTGCATATTAACCTAGAAGAAAAATGTCAAGAGCAAATTAAGTATAAGAAAATTACACAGGGCGTACTATAAAGTGGGGCAGCGCAGTGGGCAGCTTCATGAACAGAGAAACTATCCTGAGCCCAGCTGAAAATAAGAAGTTTCTGGTAGATGTGATGTCTAAGTCATCATATTATTTTATTATTTACTAAAGGATGGTACAAGCTGCAGGGAGCATAAACAGACAAGCAGTTCACAAGGCATCTGCGACAGCTGAGGTGGGAGGGCTGCCTTCAGGTGTTAAATCCTGTAATGTGTAACAGGCTTTTCCTCTCTGCAGCTCAAGAGCAGCTGGCTGATTCTGAAAGGGGATGTGGACACCAGAACCAACTCCCCAGACTCAGACACCCGGTCGCTGTCGATTGCTGCCGGCAGTGACCGGGCACAGGAGGGCTCAGCCGCTGGCTCCCGTGAGTGCTGTGCTGCCTGGAGGCG
>VZTB01012894.1:228092-258786 GCA_013397245.1 Thryothorus ludovicianus | reverse complement strand
CCGCTTGCTCTGCCATTGTGAACGTTCAGTGCCTCCAGGCTTTGGTGCTGAAACTATTCATAGTTTCATATTACTGAAAGAAGCAGCATTGCCTGTGTAAATGAACTGTCATCTCTTTGGAGAGCAGAGATTCCTTACCACAAAAACCCACTCCTCATGAAAGTCTCCATTTATTATGTGATACCTATTTTCAGTAGACAGGGTGGCAGTATCAAGCAGATTTTTCATTTATGCTAATTAGTTCTTGACACAAACTATGCATTTTGAATATTGATAGAGCCATTGCTTCTCTGTCATGATACACAGAGAGATAATGTTGCTCTCGAGATTAACTTAGGCTTTTTTTTTTTTTTTATCACTCACAGTTATACGGTCACCAGGTGGGAAAGGGAATAATTTTGTAACTGAATACTGGCCTGGAGACCATATGCCCGTGCTAGCTGTCTGTACCAAAAGCATGTTCTACACATTCCTTATTACACATTTCAGCAAGTCAGAAACATCAGTCCTGGGTCAGAATTTTACTTTTAAGTTACCTACATGACAAAAAATAAGTTTAATGAATTTTAAGAGATAACTGGGACATTCCTCTCCCTGCCTCCTCCGCTTTAGACCATGCAGCAGCAGCAGGTCATCCAGGGTAAACAAGTTGGGGAAGCATTTTTCCAAAAGAATGCACCCAATGCAAGTCATGTCTGGCAGCAGGGCTAGGATGTCAGCCTTGTGGGCATTTTAGTAACGTGGTAGTTGGCTCCATCAACTTATATTAAGGAAATTATGGCTTAGCTATGCAAGGAAGAAGGAAAACAGATGCTACAAAGTCTGTCACAAGGCTGTAAAAAGATAAAGAAGAAAACTTATTTTAGATCGTTGATATCACTGGTCTAGCTTAAAGGGATTTGATAACTTAATCCTCACTAGAAATCACAAATGTGCACGGTGTATTGCAGGATTTGTTGTGCAGGGGAAACCAAGTCTGACCACCTCACACACTTAACATCTGTAAATCGTGGCCCAGGAATGAACACCTAAACCTTTCATTGACAAACACACATGGGGTGTGTCTGGAAGCTTTATGGAGTAGATCTGATGCTCTTCTACACATTTTGAGAGCCCGATCCTTCAGTGCAGATTTTAAGCAGGGAGAAGTACATAGCACACTAAGAGCTGTTATACAGGAACAACATATGGTGTTCATTTTTTCCCTGAGAATGTTGCTATACCTGTCATTCTGCTTTACTAGCATTTCTTCCCTATTTTTGATTTTGGGAAAATGGAACTATTAAAACTAGAAATGCAATAGATAATTCACACATCTGTGTCAGGGTTAATATCACATTTGCGCCAATACAGGTTCTGTTAGTTCATTTTTCCTTGCTTTTTATCAGCATTTCTTTGTCCCCCATGAAAGCTGACCCCATTACCCAGTTAGCAGCTACACAGAAATGACATTGAGGAAGTTTTATCTTCCTGAAATTTGCACTTTCCCTTTCATTATGCTTTTCACTTACCTGAGTGTTTTAATACCTATGGACATCCTAAGTAATTCCTTTTCTATTCAGTGTTTCCCTACTTAGTTCTGAATATTTATTGTCTGTCATATGCCCCTGTTGGCCACAGAAGAGT
This sequence comes from Thryothorus ludovicianus, assembly GCA_013397245.1. Taxonomy (NCBI): domain Eukaryota; kingdom Metazoa; phylum Chordata; class Aves; order Passeriformes; family Certhiidae; genus Thryothorus; species Thryothorus ludovicianus. Next base: position 257,160 of record VZTB01012894.1, on the reverse strand, counting down.
AGCATCTCTACCTCTTGCACTTACTTCTGCTTGAGAACTCTGGCTTTCAGCCCCATCCCTGTGGCAGTCAGTGACTATCAGAGAAACTTGTTAGGTATAGGTTTGGTGCCAAGTGGTTACGTGCAGAGTGGAGGGAGTTAGCAGGCTGTGAATTGGTGGTGATGTTTGCAGATACACTGAGCAAAAAGCCCTGCGTTTTTCTGTACAGCCTCTGAGCAAACCAGAGAAGGGTTGTTTTGCTGTGGGAGACATTTTGCCTCATTACATCACTTTAATGCCCAGAAGAACACAACTAACAACACAGCACATCAGTGTGAGGCTTGTGCAATCAGCAGGTGAGAGGGGAGCTTGTATCTCCTTACATCCACTTGTGTAAATGGGTCTCATTTCTGTATATGGAGATGTGTAATAGTTAATCATTTACCATAATTCACGATTTTAAGTGTTGTGTATTTAGGAAAGCAAACATCTGTGAAGGCATGTAACCCTTGCTGTTCACGTGTCCATGATTCAGACTGGGGTGAACGTCGTCCTGGACAGCACAGAGCCATATCCCTGCAGAGGGTACTGCTGTTCGGGCAGTGTCTGATTGCAGAGGAAGGTTGCTAGAGCTGCATTTCGGGCTGTTCGGGCTCCGTGCTGCGCTCCGGTTCTGCGGGCGGCCGCGCGGTGTCGCCGGAGCCGCAGCGAGGGATGGGGTCTGCCCTGGGGCAAGGTCCCTCGGTGTCTGGGTATTAGCGACAGAACAAGACTCCCTCGCCCATCTTCTCTGTAGCCAAAAGGCCAATGGATTGATCCCCACACTGTCCAGCACGGCAGCTTTTTGCAGGCAGGAGCAGAGATGACGGCTTTGTAGCAGATGCAGGCGTTCTGGCACACGGGGGTTGCACCCTTTGCTCTCTGGTGTTTTTGCTTTGTAGCCGATGCAGGCGTTCTGGCACACGGGGGTTACACCCTTTGCTCTCTGGTGGCACTACCATTCACATAACAGGCAATTACAAGCTTTTTGTTTCGTTATTTTTTCCTCTCTTAAATATAAGAACTGTAGTTGCCCTTCTCTAATGATTGGAGATATTTGGCTTGTAATTCAGTATGAGTTTATTGCTCCCTGTTTAAGCACAGTAAGTGCTTTGAATTTTTTTCCATCATGACAGTGATTCACTGGCCTACCCTTACTCCATTAGCTTTTCATCTTTTCTCAGTACTCCACTTTCTTTTCCATGGATGAAATACTCCTTCAGTGCTGGAGCCCTACCTGGGTTGTCTTTCACCTTTGCTGAGTGCTGAGTACTGACACAGTGCAACTCCCAGTGATCCCATTTCTTCTTTCTTTGTTCTCCTTTTATTTGGATAGCTGGAGAAACTTTTAGTATTTGTTTTAATATCATTTTCAGTGTTTAACTCAGCTTGATTTCTGGCAGTTTTCAGTTTATCTCAGCACATTTTGAGCTCTCTGCTGATCCATCTTTTGCTTTTTCTTTCTGCATGCTTATTCCTAATAATCTCCTTGGGGTTTTTATTAATCCAGTGGGGTCTGGATTCCCTTCCTGCATTCCTCTTTGGACACAGACTGCTGACAATTTTGACAGAAAGAAGTATTGTGCATTCAGTTCTTTGAGCTATCTGACTTTTCTAAGACTTTGCATCATTTTATATAATTTCCTATATTGGAATCAGGAATGTTTATTACACGTGTGTTTGTTCTTCTACTGTTTAACTTTTAAACTTTCTTATTAGAGTCTTAGTACTAAAATTAAGGCATTTCAATTGTCTCATAATGACCACACACAGTTTCCTCACTGTGTTACATCATTTATTCATGATAACACCACTTGCCAGTTTTCTTCATCTTAAAACTTTCTTTCACTTGGGTGTATACACTTGGCTGATTTACTTTATCCACTGCTATATCTTCATTTTTGCTTTTTTCCAAGAGAAGTTTTACAGAAAGAAAAAATGATTTTATTTTTTTAAGCGGTAGGGTATCAACCCATGTTTTTTAAGAACGCACATCAGTGTGAGGAACTCATATAGCACATTCAGAAGTGATGATCTAAATCCCTTTAATCCTGATTTCAAGTCATGATTTAACACCAAGCTGGAAGGCAGAGATTTCACAATCTCTCAAATCACAAGCTTTGCATCAGGTAGGTGCATGAGGCTTCCATAAGCCCCCACAACTCCCTCCACATTGTGCCCCTGGCATGCTGCTGTTTCTAGATATTGTTGCACAAGTTCGTGCACATGAAATATGGAGAAAACATGACCATAGGTCAGTTATATTTCATCTCATTGATAGAATTTTTGCATTGATCTTGTAATTGCTGTTTCTGGATGTTTTCTTGGATTCCCTGTTTTAGTTGGCTGTAAAAGATTTGCAATAAATACAGCTATTCATTATGTCTTTTACAGGATTTCCATATTCTAAGTCTGCTTCTCTACCTGGCTATGGAAAGAATGGCTTACATCAGGTACGTACACATTTAAATACATTCTCCAGGAAATAAGGTCTCATAAATAGACAACTCAGTAACTAGTTGAAAATCTACTCAGTAATAACACTTCAAAGGTGTTTTGGCTGCCAGCCCTGTCTGGCAGATTAATTTCCTCTGTGGGTTACAGTTTATCTCTCTGCAAGACCAAGACTGACTGAGGCTTCTCCTTTTGTGTGCATCATGAGCATTGGGAATCTTGATTCTCCTCCCAAAACAAACGAAGATTTAAAACATACAGGCTGCAGATATTAATCATAGGATAACTTGAATTAATGATAGAGACACTTGGGCCCATAATTAGGCAAGTAATGATCTTAGAGCAAAGGTAGAACAGCTCACATCCATTGCATTGCTTGAACCATCTCTGGTTTTTCTAGTATGAATGTGTGTCAGTGTGTGGGGTTCACACACAGCCATTGTACTTTTGAGGCAGGGAAGGATCAATGAAGACTGAATGACAAGCAGAAATCTAGAAAGAAAACTGTCTAACAAAATTATGATCAGAAGAGACTAGGAATTCTTTTTTTAATCCTTTTTTTGCAACTTTTATTAGTTTTTAATAAAAAGTAAGCTTTGACAATGTGGCCTCTCTCTGACATCTAGCATTATGGATTCTCAATTCATGGCTCATACTGTCAGGTGAAAAATCACTGTGGTTTATAGTATTGAGCTGTCAATACATAGATGCATGTACACCTACTTTTGAAGAATTGATTTGCATCCAAATTGCATGAAGAGGACCTCGTTGACATTCTCTTCTTTCTCCAAAGGAAGATGTGAAACCTGCAAAAGTACTTGAGGAGGATTAAACTAAGTAACAAGAGTCAAGCTGAGAGTCATTTGGAAGGAGCTACAAGAAAGAAATTATCAATGAGTAGAAAACGGGTTTTTTGGTAGCTGCTGAAATGTCCATCCCTTTGAGTTAATATTACAGGACTAATTATACCTGTGTTGCTTCAATACCTGTTTTCTTAAATTCTTCTCTGAAGAAAGGAACAACACTGAAATTTTATCGAATAATATTTAGGAATTTAAAAGGATTCATATAAAACTTATCCCACCTGTGAGTCAAGATAGGTTTTTCTGACTTTTCAGAATGGGTTTTGCCAGTAACCTGAAGTGAGCAAGACACTGGCTTGTGCCCATCACTGCACTGGTGAGGCACCAAAACCATCCCAAGGCATCCCAGAGATGAGGCCAAAGCACTCAGGACGCCTTGCAGTGTGATGGAAAAGCAGCAGATGGCAGCATCTGTCCCATATAAAGAATCACAAACCTGTGTAACAGTTGAAAAGGTTCCTCATCCTTGAGGCCAAAATTCCCCTTAGAATGGGTGTCCTCTGTTTGGATTGTGGGTTCATACCGGCTTTTATGGTTTGTTATTTTTAATCAGCCATCCTAGTGCTGCATAAATAAAACCCAAAAAGCAAACAATAAGGAGCCTTGCAGGTTATTGTGGGCACAGCATTGATAACCTGGCAGGCAAAAATGAGACTTGGAAAGAAAACAATCATATAATAGTGCTCTTTTTGATTTCCTGTACTGTTTTTCATCATAGCATTTGTCAGCAGAGGAGGAAAGGTTCCTCTCAAACAAAGCACGTATATGGCACATGTAGAGCCTCCCTGGTCAGTGGCATCAGCAGTGTGAAGCAGAAGGAGAGAAGCTGCAGTGCAGCAGAAGTGATTTGTGATGATGGCAGTAACACATCAGCATCACAGAAAAGTGACAGTTTCAGTGTCACCTTGCTTACTTGAGCAATTAGGTCACATTTGAATGAGACTTATTTCTCTGTCTCTCACGTGAGGATCTCTATTTTGGTTCTATGTCTTTCTTTTTTCTCTCAACCATGTTCAGAGAGAGAGGTTTGTGTATTTTGCTGCTACATTGTTTCTTTCTTTCTCTATCAGCCTGAAACTATGGGCCAATATGAAACGGACCAGGAGACAAGTTGGGGAATGAAAGGTACATTTTTTTTTTTGCAGTATTATTTCCACTCCCCTTGTGGTTTTTGTGTTTTTACCCTTTGAGGATTTTAATTAATATATTGCCATAAAGGTTACTATTCTGAGCTCTTCCTGTAGTTCACATAATAATGACTTGCCAGAGACACAGCTCACTGTCATGTTTATCACAGTGAATTTTATTTTTACTTAGCCCAACCTAAAGGCCTGACAGAAGTCTTGCATCATAGGGTGGTGCAACCAGGCTGAATCAATATGAATCAATGTTGATATGTGGCAACAACCTTGTGGTTGTTGGTCTCATATCAAAGACAAGAGGAAATTTAAGGTATCTTTCCTTCAAAGTCTAGTTGGAAAAAGTCCATTGTGCTTCTTGATTGTGCTACAGTGTCGTTAAAATGTTCAGAGTTTAAAAAGCAGAATATATTTGCAGTATTTTTTTTATTGCAGTTTTAAGTGAACTGTGCACTTAATATGGAACTTGGGTTGGAATTTTCAAAAGAGCTGAAAAATTTTATTTCCAAGACACTTTAACTCATTTTAAAAATCTTACTCTAATGCTTCACTTCATGACTCTGTGTTGATAAAAATTATTGAATCAGTGTTTGAATAGGTTAAAGTACAGTTTTGAAAAGCAAACTCAATCTCTGATTTAATTTCAGAACATAAAGAGGTCTGTGAAAACATTTTGGCTATCCTGGTTGCATTTAATCACCATTGTGAATAGATAGCATGGTAGTCATATCATATATAGTCATACACTGACCTAACTAGAATTCCCTTGTGCTAGTGTAGATCCAGGAGTCATTGTTACCACATCCCCAAATCATCTTTTCTTCCCTGTTGTTATTCCCCCTGCAGTCAGCCCAAGTGCAGGGTGTCAGCAGCTTGTAATATCGTATTATCTCAGTGGTTTTCATATATGTTTCCAAACTGACATGCCTTTAATAATCCATATATTTTAACTATTTTCAGTAAAGAACAATAAGGGCAGGAGATTTGGATGACAGACTGACATAACTCTGCACATAAGCCTCCTGTAAAAAGAGATACCCAATTTTGCCAGACACACTCACCGTGTAACCCAATGGCATCGGGAGATGGATTTTCTGTAATAAGCCTTTGATTTCCAGGACAATTGCTTTGGTAATAGACAGTGTTACAGGCATTCAGGGCATGGGGGTCAAATTCTTACTGTGCATGCAGCTATCCAACAGCTACTGAGAAGAGAGAAATGTAGTAGCATAGCACATTTGTGATGTACCTTAATGTTCCTTGTGGTGACACCAAAAGATGGCTATAAATTCTAAACTGTGAACCTGTTCTCATTCTTTTGCAGAATACAAGGTAAGAAAGGCTTTTCCAACACTGGAAGAACAATCAGATTCAGCACTTCCTAGCAAGGTTACATGGGTTCCTTTCTTTTATTTTATTTTGTTAATTTTTGTCCCAGTGAAATATTTGTCAAATCAGGATGCAAGTATGTACCGTTTTTTAGTAAGTTCCCCATACCACCATTTCCATGCCTCAGAATTGGATTCAGCTGGAGTTCATATGGTCTTGTCTTTTTAACAGATTTATCCTTATGAAACACTTATTGTAACAAACCGAGTTCGTGTGAAATTGCCCAAGGATGTGGACAGGACCAGGCTGGAGGTAGGAATGATATTTGCTCAAGAGTTTTTCAAGCATTTCTCCTGTTTGCTTATTGTGCTGGATAGCCCTGTGCCTCAGTAAGAGCAACAAAGAAGAGAGAGGAGAGGAATAACATTATGTGTTACATTTTTTTTTCAAAACATGTCAGTATATAGGCAATTTAACTAAAAAATTGCCAAAAACCTAGAAAATGTCTGACCAAATGATGCTTTTCAAAGATACTGATGAAACCCATCAGTTTTGGATGATTTTACAGGGTATTGGAAATTCAGGTGGGGAGTGGGAAAACGTGGAATTTGTTTTGGTCTGAATTCATATAAAAAACATCTTCATAGAATAACCTAAATTACAAAAAGGCTTCATTTATTCTGAAAATACATGGACCTTCGTTTGGTCCATTGTCTTATTCAGCCTCTCCTTTGGCTGTGTGATCTGTGGCCACTCTGCTACAGCTTTGCTGTACCATCCACATCTCATTTAAGGTAGAGAAATGCAGATATAATTTATCATAACAGAAAGCTGAGTTTCCAAAGATCACATCCTGAAGCTGATGTTCAAGCAAAATTCCCAAGGTTAATTTTTTTGACTCATCAGTGACAGGACTGAATAAGAGTCACCTTAACTAACCTATTTTTCAGTGAACTACTATTAAGAAGGAGAGATAGCTCAAAAATATACATAATATTTGACTTCTTGGGAGATCTATATTTTAATAAATTTACTGTATTTTGAACTTGATAACATGGCAATAAAAGAAGAAAAACTATATTTTTAAAACAAGAAAAGAAGGAAAACTTTGAAGGAGCATTAAAGATCAGTTTTTAAAAACAATTAATTTACCAAATTTGCATGCATGTAGTCTGTTTTGAAATTGGTGTTATGCTCTTGAATACTCGAATGTGCTTGTCACTTGATTTCCCAACAAGTAGTGTTGATTTGATTGTAAGGAGCAGAGAGCCTCAATTATGTGCTGTTTAAAGCATGGTTTATAGCAAGGCATGATAGCAATCCTGAGAAGCGTGATGAGCCTGGGATAAGGAGCAGGGAGATGCAGGGATGCTCCTGTGGACATATCCTGTAAAGGATTCTTTCATACATGTATGTACACACGTGTGTATGTGTGTGTTAAAGAATGGAGTCTTTGTTTAAACACAGCAGACTGGTCTGAATAGCAAATGCAGCTCTAAATTGCTTTTTTAAGACAACATATAGTTTGCTTTGGATGGGTCAAGCCTGCCCTGGCTGCCATTATCTGTAACTCATACACCATCCTCAGCTGGGATTGCTGTTTGTTTAACTTTGGGGCTGTTCAGTCTGCCTCACACCAGGTGCAGCACAGGGCCTGTTGGCTCAAGGAGCCCAACCACTTCAAAGATCTCACAGAGGTTTGCAAAAAAGAACAATAAACAAGATCTGCTTCAAACCTGCACCAGAAAAGCAGTGAGGGGACGAGGCCAATCCTGCTGATTGCTGCACTATGCTAAACACATGTGTCTGCAGGAAGGACTCCTTTGTAGACTTCTCTTACATTCAATAGGAATTGGTAGGTTTTTTTTACAATTAAATTAACAGAGTTTTAATAGCACTATTGCTACTGTAAGAACAGAGGCAGTTGCTCATCTACACATTCAAGCCATATGCAGAATTGAGTGACAGGCAGAAAACATTGCCTGCCCTGTCAGCCTCCTCCCCTCTTTCCTGACCTTTTCTTCTGTATTACAGAACTGCTGGAAAGAAGTAGCTTTGCATAGAAAAGCAGATTATCATTATTTCCCTTTTGTGGCAGAAGTAGAAGATAGTAACTAAATTATTGACTTGTGCACTCAGCAGATTCCTGGCTTGGGCAGGATTCGGGACTCAGGGAGATCAGGTCAATATGGGTTTATAGATTTGCACAGGAGCAGACCAGGCTTGGAAATGTGGATACAGACAAATGTCTGTTAGTAGAGGGCCCACTTAACATATCTTGGTATCTTCAGGCTTTTGAAGACAGCACTGGGAATACTGAAAGTGTGTACTGAGGTTATATTTCGTCCTTTCTTGAGGTCCATTTCACATGTGCTAGAGGGTGTGATTCAATGCATGGGATCTCTAAGAGGCAAGTGCTCTTTCCAATCTGAATTGGTTTCCAGCTGATGTTCAGTTTTCAACCTGCACATCCAATGTCACTTGTGAAAGGGCTGGATTTTGCCCACAGAAATGGTGGCAGTGCTAAGTCCATGTATTAGCTAAACTTTGGAGTGATATATCTAGGAAAATCTCCTAAGAAAAAAATCCATGTCTAATACACCCGTTTTATTCTGATTATTTGTGTGGGCTGAAGCCTCACCTTGCTGCAAATCAGAGCAAGCTCCTGGGTGTGATGGCTGTGGCTGGGTACAGGTGGTGTCTGTGAAAGAAGACCCAGAGCTGCTGTGCTTCATACCAGCTATCAAACCTGAAAACCCTCTCACTGTGTCTGTTCTGTTCAACAGAATGTCTCTCTCAGACGTGATGTTTCTGATTTCCTGATCCACTTAGGAGCAATAAGGTTGACTAAATTTGCATGGGGTAGATTTATTTAGCAGCAGTCCCACAATTTGACTTGAAGCAGCCTCCTCTTTGTGAGACAGTTTGTTTTGAACTTTGAATGATCCATCATAGATGTCATGAAGGGGCAATATTGTTTGCCTATGATTCACTCTTCCAAGAAAGTCTCCTATATTGAGTGTTCCTATGGTGAAAAGTGAGCTCAAGTCAATGATATTAGCTCCTGGGGTCAAAGTAAGGGAGGCTACAAAGAATCCTTGGCTAATGTTCAAGGACCACAGGAGGGTGGGGGTTTAATGGGTGGTAGTGTTTTCCTAACTTCACTCCCCTTGTGAGTATTTTTTAGATTACACTGTTGTGCAAGAAATGTATTTTAAGGATTATAAAAAATATTTTCCTGTAAAAATGCATATTTTTCTAAGCCCAAGAGGTATCTAGAGATTAGGAAGGCTCAACTGCTAATAAATGCATTCAAATAATAGTCATTCTTTCCTCAAAAGTGCGTGTAACTGAGCATAGAAACACTCAGCATGTTTTTGTTTGCTTGTCTTAACTCAGCAGTGAGACAGAAGTACCCTGTTCCTTGTGCTCTTCCAAGGAGATGTTTGTGCCAGCAGTGAACTAATACATGCAGCACCAAGAAATGGTTATAATGAGCAGCCTGCTGATCTTTAAATACGTTACTGGCGCTTCGGTTTTTGAATAAATAGCCTGGATCTCACTTTTGTATAAGCTGATTAAAAATGCAAGGAATTTACAGTAGATAAGGATTTGGCCAAGGAATTTTTTTAGGAGTTTGTCTCTACCACAGTGCTGTTTATTGTAATGTTAGATGAAAAGAGCAGCATTCCCATGAGCTATTCTAGCAGGAAATGGTGAAGAACAAGTTCATTCACAGAACATGGCAGAACAACAAAGCAGTACACAGGAGTGGATTATACAACCTGGGTGGAGGAGAGGAATTGCACCCTCACCTGTCTGCAGATGACAGGAACTTGAGGGAGCTGCAGCTGATGCTCAGGGGAGCAGAGCCTCTGTTCAAAGGGACCTGGCCAGGCTGCAGGAATGGTTGACAGACACTTCATGAAATTCAGTGAAGGTAAATCCACATTCTTACACTTGTGACCAAGTATCACTATTCATCAGAACAAGATGGGGGGAGCATCTGAGGAAAAGTGGCTGATGATGCTGATGGAAAACAAGCTGAAAATGAGTCAGCAGCTCACCTTCCTAGTAAAGGGGTTATAGGACAGAACATTCCCTTCCCTGCAGGTGGCACTGGAAAGCCAAGAGGCAACAGTCACAAGTTGCAGGAAAGGAAATTGCAAGTGGATATAAGGGTAGTGCACTGAACAGGTTGCCCAAGGGGCTGTGGAGTCTCTACCCCTGAAGGCATGCAGAAGGCAGCTGGACAAGGCCTTGGGAAATATGACCTGTTTTGTCTTATGGTCTTTAAAGTTGTCCCTGATTTGAAGACCTCTGTAAGTCTCTAATTTGCCTAGATTGGTATATTCTGTGAAGATATAGTATAATTACAAAACGTGATTATTTGGTGAGTTTGCTGCTATAGCATTTGAAAAAATATAGGCAATTTGGTCTATCTTGGAACTTGTTATCAATTTTTTTTTATTTTTTTTTTAATGCAACAGTTAAAATATAGGTGTCCTGGACCAAACTTCCCCATTTTGGACAACTTAAGTCCTGAGTTTTCAGGATTAAGACATTACCTTTGGATGCTACACATTGGCACATTCCTTACCTGCTCCTTCTCAGAGGAAGTTGGGCTTACTGACATTTTCAATTATTTTGAAACATCTTTGAAGTACTTGAATACCTTTGTCATTTGAGCCTCAGGCTCCTAAAAACATGCACTTGATACTTATATCTTAGATTGGCCATTGTTTGCCTGTTCTTCAGTCACAACAGTGTGGTTCAATGCTTGCACACTCAAATTGATAGTTCATGCCCAACTGCATAGATTTATATTTTTTTCTCATGCAATTGTTTTTATCACAGAGTATAAGATTTCTTTTGTGGTCACAGGCTGGTAGTTTTGAAAGCCAATATAGTTAGAATTTTCTGTTTGGAAACCGCGTTTTAGTGTTTTCATTTGATTTCCTTATCTTAATGTATCTTAGTTTTTTTAGCAGTTTCTTTTGAATGTCAAGGCTTAAAAGCATTATCCATTCATGCCTATCAAATGCAGTAGAAAGTAAATTATTCCACTTTTTGTTCGAGCCTGTTTAACTGAGACAAGTGAGCTTTGTTTAACTGAGACAATTGCTAAGGAAAAGGTACTCTGGAATGCCAAGTAGCAAACTTTCATTTGCCACCTTGTTCTCTTGTAAACAGAAATGAGAGATTTAAACATGGGTGCGGTCTTGTTTGAACAGAGCACTCACTTTAAGTCAAACATGCTTTTCCTCCTGGAACTGCTTGTCTGGATTTGCTTTAGGGATAACATTTTTTCCACTAGTTTTCGTTCAACAATCACCCTGGGTTCCAGCCATTTGGGCTCCAACCATTTTAGGACTTGTTTCCAGTAACTGAGCCTGAATTTTTAAGAGCCAAAGCTCCTGGATGTCATTCATACAAGTAGCATTGTGTGTCCCACCTCCTCTGGAGCTCAGATGGGGAAAACGAGAGCAAAACTGGAATGCTGTGTGTTTTACAGTTTGCAGTTTGGGGCTGGGTTTGAGGTTGTGGGCTCCCTTCACAACAGAGCTCATATCCTGGGGTGGGAAAGTGCAGGTCACTGACTTCGGTAGAACTATTTCACACTGTTTAACTTGAAAAATAGATGTGTGGTGTTTCTCATTCTAGGCGTGCGCTTGTGTTGTGATCAGTGATGCATGTTAATATCAGATTTCAAAGCCTTTTACAAAAGGAGCCATTATAAAATGAAAATACGCATTAGAATTGATGTGATAAGATGTGAAAAGTAATTTCTGTGTGAGTGGAAACACTGTAGGAGTGAACATAGATTAAATGTGGAAGTTCTATATTACAGATGCACTAAAATCCAAACTAAGGGAAACTGGAAAACCTGCGTTAAGAATAATGTATTTTGCACCTAAAAGAAATTAAATTCTCAAAACTCATTATCTGCTTTATATTTTCATAATTTATTATGGATTGTGAGTTTTCTTAATTGTACAGAATTTTTTATCAGCCATCAGCTGGAGTTAATCGCTTATGTCAATGCCAATAATGAAAAAGCTCACTTGAATGACAGGATGGTGGCAGAGATTATCATCAGAGATGCTCTGTGTGGATGCTGTTTAGATAACATATTCAAGAAATACTCACATCATCCCAGCTTTTTGTACCTTTATGGATGACTCAGCTGGGAAAAACACTGACTATACAATGCTCCTACAGAATATTTTCTGTGTGCCTTGTGATATTTCCCAGGAGGTTGGGTTGGAAGTACCCTGCAGTGGTAGTGCTGAGTGGAATTCAGCTTCTCTGTGAGATTTCATGATACCCTGAAATACTGAATGAGATCCAGGACCCTGCCGAAGTGCTTGGGGTGATATGGGCATGGGGAAGGGTCTCAGACTCCTCCATTACACTGCTGTCCCTGGAAACCTTCCTGGGGACCCACATGGCTGAGAGGAGGGGGAGCTACAGCTCCTGCAAGGCTTGGCTGCCCAAGGGCTCTGACTGATCTGGGGTAACTGCAGCTGCCTGCTGCCTTATCCTCTCATCAGCAGAGCTGCCCTAGTGATCTTTTGGTACCTTTTAAAGTTCATTAGGTGGCAATTCATGCCACTTCTTAACTTTCCCTCCCCAATCACATAATTACTTAATAGTTTCAAATATTTATTGAGCGTGAAGCTTAATTAGGCCATAGATGAGCATAACATTCAATACTCCTTTGGGAATGTGGCACATGGCTAATTACAGCTTTGTAATTAGTCATGCAGCAGGCTTAGAAGAAACCTCTGAAAAGCCTGCTGAGCTCCAGCAGTGCAACAGAAAGGGGTGAAGAGTGAAAACCTTGTGAAAGTAAAACGAGGATGCAAAAATCAATAGAAAAAAAAAATTCCAGCAAATTTCGATTGGCCATCTGAGAGCTTTATTTGGGCTGACCTTGAGATACATGAGAGAAGGGAGTGGAAGGGCAGTGAAGAAGAGAAAAACTGGAGAGGGGAAGAAGCTATTCTTTTCTAAGTGCTGAGATACTTCTGCAATCCTGAATCTTACTACAGGAAAAAGGTTGTATCTCAGCAGCAAAGCTTGTGCACCAACTTGAAAAGCTAAGGCTTGGTTATTTGCATGAACACTCACCTGTGAATAAACGTTTCTCAATAAATCCCTGTTCATTTTGAGTATTTCTCATACTGAAATCTCTGGAGAAGATCCCGTAGCTCTTATTTCTGGATTTTGTGAATCAGAAGTTGGAAGTGTTGCAAGGACTTTGAATAAAAGCGAATTGAAGTAGACAGCTACTTAAAATTACACTCTATAAAACAGAGTGCACAGTAGTGCCTGAGAGAGACTGACTGACTCACTACAGATTCAAGCAAAGGCAGTGTAGTGCTCAGCTGTCATTTCCCATGAATACAGCAAAATAAAGAGCAAAGGAGAAACAAACCTGAGGTTTTAAATTCTAGGAATTAGGACCTTGATTTTTCTAGTCTTCAACTCATTACCTGCTGTCATCCACTGAGTTCTTTTTTTGGTTCAATATTGACTCACGAGGAAGTAGGATATCCTCTGAGCTTCCTACATCAGCAGGTTTTCACGTGAGGGCTCTCTCCTATCCAGTTACTGACACAGAGATGCTTGTGAAGCACCCCCTGGTCACCATGTACTGCAGGATGGGTGCAGGTGAACTGAAATTTTATCTTCCTGTGACTTACTCATGCTGATGCCATATTCCCAAGTGTTGGTTCTGGCTAGGGTGGGGTGGCTGGTGTGGGGCTGTGTTTTGGATGTGTGCTGAACACAGGGTTGATAACACAGAGATGTTTTTGTTATTGCTGAGCAGAGCTTACCCAGAGCCAAACCCTTGTCTGCTTTTTCACACTTCACTCTGGCAGAGAAGCTGGAGGTGAACGGGAGGCTGGGAGGAGACACAGCCAGGACAGGTGACCCAAAATGACAAATGGGATAATCCAGATCATGTGATATCATGGTCAGTGTATTAGTGAGGGGTAGAAGGAAGGGGGAACATTTGTAGTTTTTGTCTTCCTAGGTAACTGCTATGCATGATGGGCCCTGCTCTCCAGGAGATGGCTGAGCACCTGCCTGCCCATGGGAAGCAGTGAATTAATTTCTTGTTTTGCTTTGCTTGTGTGTGTGGCTTTTTCTTTCCCTATTAAACTGTCTTTATCTCAACACATGAGTTTCCAGCTTTTACCTTTCCAATTCTTTCCTTGATCCAACTAGTGGGGGAGTGAGTGGAATGGCTGTGTGGGTTGCAAGCTGGGGTGAAACCATGACACTGTGTATTAGTTTTGAGCATCTCTGAATTTCATTAAAAACTAAATTATTCTTGGGGAAAAAAAAACTCATTGAATTAAAGATTATAACTCTATTTAGAATTATTACTGGCTTTTTAGCAGACCACAGAAATAGAGACAAGCTTCATTAATTTATAGTGAAAAGCACCACTTCCTTCTGAGATAACGCTGTGGAGCAAGTGTTTGAATGTGCAATTAATTACTTTTGTTCTGAGAGAGTGAAAAATGAGGTCATGTCTGTACTGCTCATTTTAATGTTCGTGTTTTATAGAAGATGAGGATTTTCTGTTCTAGTGGTTGCAATGCAGTGGAGAGGTTTAGCTCAGCTCTTACTTAGTTCTGTATAGCTTAATAAAAGCCTCAGATTAATACAATTTTATCAAAACAATAGGATGCCACAGTCCTTTCTATTGTAGCAATATCACACTCAACTATATCACAAATGCACATTCTGATGCTGTGAGGTCCAGCAATCATAGTAGTGAAGAATCATCTTTAGACTGCTTACCTTATCTTTTAGCAAGGTTTTCTGGTAGCATCATGTTAACATCATTATGCAGCTTCCAAAATGACCTCACTTACACACAGTGAGTTCAGAGTGTGGGCAGAACAGGGCCTTGGTAGGTCCTCTCTATTCTCCTCGGTGTCTACAACATGCCAAACTTTGCTGTTAATGCAGAGCAGAGAAGGAGATTGAATTAAGCTGCCTGAATGTGGCCGAATTGTCACAAAGGGAATTAGGAATCACCTACTAGCACACTGTAAAACACCCAGACTTCCTATGTAAACAAGGCCAACTCTAGTAAAAAAAAAGAATGAATGTTGCTTCTACTAGTAAGTTTGGCCATTCATTCCTTTAAAGGCCCAGTGATGCATTTTTAACATAGCTGGATATTTGAAGCTGATCCATTACTGAAAAAAGAAAGAGGAAATCATATTCTTGGCCTTGTAAAGCATAGCTTCACACATATTCTCTCATACCTCAAGATGAATATCTTTCATATTACCTGCCCAGTTTTCAATTTCCCTTCTTTTGTTTGACTAATGAGAGAAGGTAACGCTTCAGTTAAGTCAAATTAATATTCCAGTAGCTGAGAAGAAAGATGAATCAGTTCATGATTTCTTACTTGTGCATTGTTTCTGCCTTTGGGTTTGAAAAGAGCTCTGGGTTTTAAAGCTTTAAGGAAAGAGATTAGGAAAGTCCCAACAATAGTGTAGGCAAAATTTAGCATTATATATACGTAGAAAAGCCTGACCATAAATTTCTCACACTGGTGGATTCACCTGGGATTCCTTCAAATATTTGTAGATATTACCATATTTTATCTTAGTCATCATTCAGCTGAGCTGATGAAGACATACTTTTAATCTTTCCTCATAAATCAAACTACAACCCATGATTACGTCCATTGCTTTTATCTGAAGCTTTGCCAGTTTGATGACATCTTTCTGGGACCAAGGTTTCATTCCAAATTTGAAGACAAGACTCAAGTAATTTCTGCTTATAGGGTCAGTCCCAAATCTAGAGCCCATGGTGCTTAAGAAGGGTATTCTGAAATCTTCTAAGATGCAGGGACAACATCAGGAAATATGTTACACTGGGGACAGAGTGGCACTCTCAGAGAGAGTTCACACCAAAGAGAAAATGTTCCCTTCTACCAGAATTATATTTGCACATGGATAAAGCATTGATGGAGTAAGAATTGCTACTATGGAAGTCAGTTTGTTAGTCCTTGAGATGAGAGCATATGCGGAAGAAAATTAAAAGCAAAGAAACTCTCTTAATTGAATGGATGTGGTGAGTGAGCTTATACTTTCCCCATCTCAGTCACTTTGTCCCTGGGCTGGAAACAGTCAAATGCTTTCAGACCAGACAGCACCAAATGAGACCTTCTGTGAGGAGGAAAAAAACCAAAACCTTAGGTATAAGACAAAGAAAACGAGGGTATACAAAGAATGAAGGTGGTGTCATCTGGGCACAGGCAGAGGGGCACAGTGCACAACTGATTCATTCTGGCTTGGATAGCTGCATGTGGACCCAAAGCTCACTAAGCCTGAGGGCAGAGCAAAAGGATAAATGGCAAAGTACAACATTGGAGAGGGAAGGGGGAATTGCTTGTGCTGAGCTGAGTGGCAATTTCATTGGGAGGGGAAGATGTAAAAGAAAATGTTTGTCATCCAGGAGGAAAGGGTTGATCCAGGGCTCATTGAGATTTCCTCTGATCTGATGAGACCACAGCAGTTTTTCATAATACATGGTGTAAATTACCTCAGGAAAAGAAAAATGGTGAAAACATAGTCCTTTTAAAGTTTTATGTAGTTTTCTGTGGTTTTGGAAGACGGGCAAAGTAGCTTTACCTGCAAGGATATATAGGTTTTCTCATTTTCTCTTTGAGTAAGAACTACAGTTTGCCACTGCTTTTTTTCTCCTGAGATATCTCAAGCCTTCACAATCACAATCTAGAAAGTAAAACCAAATAAAATATTACACACTTTGCTCATCCAGACTTCTTTTTTCAACCTTACAGCCTACAGCTATGTTCCTTGTTGTGGGAAATTGCTAAGTTAATTGCATTTGTTCACTGGATTATCAGGAAAATATTCTTTAAAAAACAATGCAGAGATAAGTTACTTTTTCTTTCTGAGCCCAGTAGAATTAAATCCTTTGAGTGAGAGATTGTTTCTAAAATACATTGTCAGATATTGCTCCTTTTCATGTGAACAATGATCTCCTTTGCTAAATATGCATGGTGTGTTTGTTCCATGCTATGAGCAGGGCTTATGGTGGGTTGCTGTCATTAGTCAAATGAAAAGTGAAGGCTCAGTTCCAAGATCTTAGTCACTGTTGTTCTGAATATGTGGAATCTCAAGGGAAAAAAACCCAAAGTTGTACTTTCTTAAGAAACAAGAACCCATGGTAACAATGAAGTATTCTTACCATTTCTTAAGTTTTCTTGAGTAAATTACATTACAAAGATGAAGCCTTTCTTAATAAATTGAAAGTGTAATTTTACTTCCAAGTTCATTTACATATTTACCTTTTCTGTGTGGATGCTAATAATTGCTAGGGAATTGTTATCCTATCTCCTTCCAATTCTTCATCTTAGATTTCTTCTTGATCTCTCTCTTTTTTTTTTTTTTTTAATATTAAAGCATGAAAACATAAAATAGAAGCATATTTCTTGACATTTAAAAACCCCCTTCTTTATCCAGCCTGAACTTTTGACTAGAGTCTCTCCCCATGGATAAGCACATTTTGGATTTCAGAATTTAGCAGTATGCTCTCTCCTTTGTCACAAGGTTGCTATTAGTGGACCAGTGTGGTGTCCACTGCTCTCATTAAAGATCAAGGTAAAACAATTCCAATACTAAAATTACATTGTTATTAATCTTTTTAAAGTCCTGGAATAACTTAAATTTGTCTCAGTGTGCTCTGTCATCAGGCACCCTGGATGAACATACTTTTTCCCAGAAACCATAGCTTCTGCCCAGTTAGAACTATATTGAAAAGATTATTTTTTTAAAAAACTACTGCCATCAATAATTTCATTTTCCAGCTACTCTGAGCTCATTTGGTTTCAATGCAGTTTTTTCAAGAAACAATTTTGGAATTCAGATGCAGCCCTAATGCATTATTTTGTGGTGTATTTTAAAACTTAGTGCAGAAATATTCCTGTGCACAGACAAGCTTAATGTTATCTTTTGTATTTTCATTTTCAAGAGGCATTTGTCTCCTGAAGAGTTCCAAGAAGTCTTCAAAATGAGCATTGAGGAATTTGATCGTCTGGCACTTTGGAAGCGGAATGACCTGAAGAAAAAGGCCCTGCTTTTCTAAATCCTCCTGGATAAAATATGTGCTTAATCAAAACAAAAATAGTCTTGCCAGAACTATCACATGCACTTGCTGTTGAACCATTGTCCAGCTTCATTGTGTTAGTATGTGTCGGGGAAACAAGACAGATTAGATGGTAATGTGTTGGGATACAGAGAATTTGCTAATCTTGCATTTCCAGCTGGTTTTGTCAGTAACTCCTGGTCCTACCCAGTTTACAATGTGCAAAAAAATCTAGCTTTAAATTTATTGTTGCTTGCATTTGTTACATGGAAATGGAAGTTCTGAAAGGAAGAGAAAAAAGTATAGCTCTACACAGGAAATGCATCCAACATTTTGTTCCATTCAGTTTTATAACACAATTTTTACAAAATCAAGTAATTATATATAGAAATTTTCCAGCGGGGGATCGGGCGCTATTAAAAATATGGTAAAAGCCAAAGAAAAGCATATCCGCAAGCAATTATTGCAATTGTTTATCTGTGGTACTTTTTAAGAATGAAAGCAGAAATATGGAAGCACCTTAATTCTACTTCTTATATTTAAACACAGTGTACTCTTTAAAAGATCATATTTGTCTAGAAGGTAACTAGCTATCTTTAATTACAACACCAGAGTTTTTATTTTATGAAGAATATATTGTGACATAAAGCAGTTATAATTACTATAATGTATACAGACCTACTAAGATTTAGTTCCATTCATCAGGAAAACTGAAGCCTTATACAAAACTGGTTTAAGAGTGTATTGTGCCAGTTGACTGTGTTTTCCTACTAGTTTGGGGTGTTTGAAGAATGGTTTTTTTTACATTTCATGCTGATAAAATACCATGTAATCTTACTACGTAGATAGATATATCTATCTATAAAAGAATTATTTTCATTAATATATGTCCTAAGTGAAGGCATTCTTACTTTCTCAACTTTCCAGCTTTACACAGTAAGCCATGAGAACTGTGGTGGCATTTGGTAGAAGTGAAAATGGAACAGTTCAGCATAAAATGTAACAAGAAAAGCTTGGTGTGCTCTATCAATAATACAGACAATTAGAATAAAATACATAAAACCCTCATGCATTACTATTTGCATGTTTCTGTACAAGTCAATTTGAAAAAAAACCAAACTGTGATATTGGTGCAGTACCTTGAAACTATCTTAAATAACAAGCAAAGCTAACAAAATCTAAGCATTTGATATGTGTTAGACCTTAATATCTCTTCCAGCTGAAAGACTGTATTAAATTTAATATTTTCATTTGGTCAGAGGTATGGTTGCTGACAACGAATGTTTTAAAGTGAGTTGTTAGTTTTGTGTGATACTAAATGAGCGTTACAAAAAGTACATTTTTCAGCCATGTGTCAGTATTCTGCATTTTTATTGCCTTGGATGTTTGTACTCACCTCCTACTTCACTATGTCTTTTCGCATTTCCTTAAGGTAACTGGTTAATATATGCACTACAATACACTATTTCAACTGACCCAGCATTGGAAAAATCATAGCATTGAACATGCCTTCTTCCAACTAACTTTCAAAAGTCCATGCTGTTGGAAATAAATATTTTCTCATGACCTAAATGTTTTGTCTGATGATACAAATGTTTAAAAGAATTCATTAAAACAAAGACGTAACTGAATGACTTTGCTAATGTGTGTATAATTTTTTAGATCATATTGCTTCTCTGGATAGGGTCTTCTCATGATACTAATGTAAAAAAATATGTAATTTGCATTAAATTTGGTCACTGAGGAGAGCACTGAGTGTACTTCTGAATGTCAAGTTACTGTGAAGTTGGTCTTGATTTAAACCATCCATCAAGCAACTGTCACATCTCACCAAGAAAATGTTGCTTCACTGGTGATGTACAGAACCATCAGCCTGTGTAGAGACCCTTCAGCCAGCTTCAAATGAGAGCCCTGATCACACACAGACCACATCCATAATGCTCTTCAACCTCAGAATAGCTTGTTGCATTATTTTGTGAAAACTGGCAGCCCGTTATGAATGGGCCAATCCTAAATGTGACCAGCAGGGTCCATTGCAGCTATGAAAAACTAAATCCAGGAGAACAATTGGTTGGAGAACTTTTATGAGGAAGTTATGACCACTCTTCTCATCCACACATTCCTGGGACATCATATTGATTACAGGCATCTTCTCAGTGATTAAGAAAATCACAGATTGATCAAGAAATCCATATATCAGTGCAAATCAGGTTCAGTATGGATTTTTGTAAATAATTTGAAATTTTCTTGACCACAGCAGCTTTTGTACTGGTGTAGGATTCAACTAGGCTGTAAAGAAAAAGTGCATTACTGAGCACCACAGGCAATCAACGGCTCTGTGCTGCTCTACTGTTTCATGCACCAGCAAATGTGTGAGTGATGGCAAAGGAGGATGGGGAGCTCATGTTTGACCCATTTACGCTGTTTTGACACAGTTCATCTGTTAAAATGTCAAGCCTTAAAAATGTCTCTTGAAGGTCCTTGTCCTACCTGAGTTAAGTCAGGTTCAACTCTTGTTTGGGGGTCTTGTTCATACCCCCATCTAGACTTTTTAGCTCACAAGCATCAGTTCTTATCACAATGCCCAACTCTATTAGGAGTTGTACCCCTTCCTCTTTCTGTATTTGCAGACAAATTCCTTTGTCATTCTGTGCTTCCTTTTATGGTCAGTGAAGAGAAAAAAGGCCCTTCATTCACATCCTAATGTTCAAAATGTGAGATAAATTGCCCCTATCATATTCCTGTCCACTGAATATAAAGAAAGGCAATCTCTCTGCAGAAGTACACTGTCTAATCTTGGATGAAATTAATTCTATGCCTACAGTCTTTTGGGGAAATAAGCCAGTTTTTCCCAAGTTGGTGGAATACCAGTCTTAAAACCATTGGCAGTTCCTAGACCATGTTACCAAATCACTTTCAAGCAATCAGGAAACTACTTTGAGTTGCACAGATCTCACAAAACTCCTTAGCACAGTAATTTTTTGTGCTCATTATACTATTCACTAAACAGGCATGCATTCAATGCCAAACGCAAAAATGTTTTAGAAGACAGTCAGTTTATCAACTTACGTTTCTACTACCAGCCAAAACCAAAAAGGAATTTTGGCTTCTATACCCAAAACCCTCACTGACTTTAGATGAACAAGTACTCTTGTGTGTCCCTATTTCATTTCCATGAAAGTTTGAAATGGTCTGTAGATGTCTGTTCTGTGCAAAGGTGGCACAGCTCAGTAAGTTGTTCGTTTTTTCCAGTGATACATGCCAGTGTATCACTCTATATTTAAAGCATCTACTGTCATATGATGCAGTGACCTATTCAGTTATGCTCTCTAGCCTAACTAAATTCACATTTACAGTATGATATTGTGTGCTGGATTTGGCACCAGCCAAATATACCAGTGTAAAAGGGCCATAATTTTAGTAGCATTGTAATTTACTTCACTGCTATGTTGTCTGTACATCACCTAAACTCCATAAACCTGAACATGGTATGCAAGAGAATACAAGATTTCTTGTTTCCTCTGTTTAAAAAATGCAAATTGGAATTTCAGTCATGTAGTTGTCTTTCAGGAACTTTGAGTGTCTAATTAAATGTGGATAGACTGACATGTGCGTAGTAAATATTCAGGTTTCTTTTAATAGGGTTCCATATGCTAATCTTACATAGTATTATGAAATGGAAAAGGCATTCAGAGTAATGAGATAAAACTTTGCCAGAATGTTCCATCTGATAGTGTAGTCTGGTGTTGGCAGAAAAAAAACTGACTCTCTACAAATCATAGGCTGTTTTTCAGACAATGCTCTTTAGAGTTAAGTTACTGTTCTATAGTCTTGTTTTCAAGGACATGCTGCCTTTCAGCATTTTTGTAAGTATGGATGTGGCTATGCAGCTCTAAAGGATCAATATAGCTCTTGAAGAAACTTATTTTGGTATGTATACAAGAAGCAAGGGAATCCTGTCAGAGATTTCATTTTCATTCTTGGATCTGAGCTGTGTGTCTCAGCTGCTCCTGTCAACCCTGTGTATGACCTAATTCTCACCTCATGTATTTTAAAGAAGACATGTCTCAAACTCAGCAATGAAAGAGCCAGCATTTCATCATCACAGTCTTTGAGAAAAAGGAATATGTGGGGTTTTGTGGTCGCTGAAAGAATATCTGACCAGCAATTCCAGATAGGAAACCAGACATGCCAGGTTACAGCTGTCTGAGAAGGCTGGACATTTTTTGTCTGACCTTCTTCTATTTCTTTTCCTCATGGTTCAGGGAAGAACTCTGAAACCTGTAATTGCAGAAACAAGAAAATACATAGTTTTGAGACAGTACCTGGAATCTAATAACCCTCTGAGACAAGGCTAATTTTACATGGGCAAAAAAGATATAGTTCAGACCAAGAGAGGTGCCTGGTCTTACATGCTGCATTTTGATTTTAAGGAGTCATCTATTTGACATTTCCCAAGTGTGACCAAGACAGACCAATTATTTTACTAACCTTTTCCTATACCTGCAGGAAAATGCTGTTCTGTTATTTGCAGATGAGCTAGATGAGATCCCAGGCACTTCTGTCTGGCACTCAACTCTGATGCATGAGCTTCAGAGTGTCCTTATATTCATACTCTCCTGCCTCTTTGATTTGTCTGAGGAAAGGGAGAGAATCATATTTTAAGCTTCCTAAGACCTCAACTAACCTTTGACCAATGTGATTACTTGATAGGTCACAGCTGTGGCTACCATTTTCCATCTATCTTAAGTATCTGAAAAAAAAAGATGACTGTTATCAATATCACAATGACATGCCACTCTCTTGTACATGTAAATTTATACTGGAGGTTTGCATACCTTCTTCATACCCAAGCTGCCTCTGAGGTATGGCTAAATCCTTAAAGGCTCATAGGAGGTGCTGGCTCAGGCTTTTTGAGTCTTTGTATCCCTTCTCACTTTTTGTAGTCTGTGAAAAGCCATGTTAGAAAAGGTGGTACTCACTAAGTGAAAAGCAAGCTCTCAGTAGTTTAACTCCCAGGTGATGAAGCACCCACAGCAAATTGCAGTTTGTTGTGTTATTGGAGCAGGTTGTTACTCCCTCCACCATCTCTTTGAGTTACAGCCCAGAGAAGTTAGTTCTAAATGATGATATTTTTCATGATTTAGGACATTTTCTTCCTTCCCCTTGGTGTTTGACATCTGTGCACACAGGTATGGGTGAAGAGGTAGGTTCCATACATTTGGACAGATGTCTGCAGCTGGCACCCAAGGAGCTGGGTCCAGCCGGTCCTTCCTTGCCAGGCTGGACAAGCAGCAGCTCCAGAGCAATCAGGAGGAAACCAAAACCAGGTGAAAAGCCACGTGTCCCACACAGGTAAATGTATCATAATTTGGGCATTAGTGTCCCAGCTATTATGTTTTGTTACAAGTTGATTTCTGGTTTTGAATCTGGTTATGTTTGTGTCATGGATGATTTGCTGTTGACCTGTTTTTCCATTTACTATGATACATTATTTTATTACATCCTCTACCTCGTTTCTCCACTAAAAATTGCAATGGTTTTTATTTCTTCTGAGATTAAAACCTTTCTTTGCCCTTGATAGTTTTCTCTCAGGCCATTGTACCTTGTGTTTAGGAATGGTCTGACAGAATAAAGGCTTCCTATTTGCCATATTATGTCAAGCAATGTAATTTTTTTTTTTTGGGGGTGGGGAGGAGGTGGGGAAGAAGAAAACTAAGAATGTCTTTGACTTTTTTTGTTACAAATCTACATTATGCTAATGCCTTGCTTGACCTAACCTCACTCTTGCAAATTGCTGGGGGTTTTTTCCATCCAAGTGGACATGATTCTGAACTCTGACATGAGTCATTATTATTTCTCACACTAGTACTATAAATTTTTTTCTATTAACTGATAATTAAGAAGGCACCATGATTGATAGCAAATTAAACAACTGAGGTTGTTAATGGTCTGTCTGAACTTCCTTTCAGTTCCCTGACCTGGAATAATTCACTTGAGGATCAGGGTTAAAACTCTTCATGTCATTTGACAATTTTGCTAGTCAGACTTTAAAAACAAAAATTCTCTCACGTTACAGTTGTGGAGCATAAACACTTCAAGCTCCCCATTTTTTCCCAATTTTAAACTTGACATTTTTCATCTGACAATTAGTTTTTGACAGATGGAAGTGCCAGGAGGACTGTATGAGTTGCAGTATAAGGATCAAATTCTTCAAATTGCAATTTTTTGTCTTAATCCCATTTTTGAGGATGATAACTGATTATTTTTATAGTACAATAAAAATAATATAATAATCAAAGACTACTGAAATATTTTACTCCATTTTAAATGGCACAGGAGACAATATAATTACAGAATAGAAGCTAAAATTTATCTTTCAATAAGATTCCATTTTTCACCCAATGTTGCTCAAATTCAAAGAAAGCAGAGGCAAGAAGGCAAGACTTAGAGGAAATCTTCCCCTATTGTATTCAACTAATATAAAATTCAAATTTATAAGAAGTAAAATTAATATAACAGGATTTTTTTTCCAAGTTAGTAATACTCAAAGGCAGAGCTACTTTTCAGTGATACTAAAGGTTTAATATGCATTTAATAAAAGCATGTTAGCATAGTATTTTGAAAATGTCAGTAACTAAATGCTAATCCCACTGAAATCACTGGCATTCATACCTGCACCAGAGCGCAAAGGTCAGGTTATACAGAATTCCTTCCACACTGAAATCAGAAGGAAGATTTGTTTGTTTATTCAAACAGAATATAAGTGGAAAGTAACTATTTTTACCTACACATTAAAATTCTATAAAATGTATAATATCCTTTTTTATATATTCCCTTCTTTGCCCTGATTCAAAATCAAGAACCTAATTTAAGGTATTTACATCTCTGTGAATTTACCTGCAGATATTTTTGTTACACAGATGACCTGTCTGTGTGGAGAGTAAGGAGAGGCCTGTGCATTACAGGAGAGCATCATAATCCCTCCTCTTGAAGTTTCTATAATGCACACTTTTTCAAATTTGCTTTTTGCACGAAGGTGAATGGCATTTCTGCTGTTGAAGTCCTTTTGGGACATATATGTACTCAGCACTATAAGATTCCTGAAACAAATTTTTCAAGTGTATCTAAATATATTTACGTTTTCCCCCAGTGGACCTGGAAATTATGTGGGACCCACCCAAGAAGAAATGACTCATGATACTCTTTTAAAAAAAAAAAATCAAAAAAGATGTTGAGTATTAGGTTGTTGATAACAATAGATTCTGTTGTAATAGGATCACAGTACATGACAAGAAAGGGAAAAAGACCCTATCTTTATCAAGAGCTTTTTTCTATTTGTAAAAGACATTTCTTTTTAGCGTGTAAATGCTTTGAGTGTCTGAGACAACTGGAGAAACAGTGATGTTTTCCTTACTGAATAATTATGGTTTCAAAGTAACAGAAGAAGATTTCTTTCCTAAAAAGTCATAACTTGCCTCCTGCTTTTGAAATCCTGCCATCAATATGTTTTACCGCAGAGAGTGGCAGTTGCTGGAATGTCACTCCATCTCTTGACAGCCCAGATTGCACGGCATTTTTGCTTGCTCTTCACTCTTCCCTGAGACCATCCATTCCCCCTGGCAGTGATGGGGGCAGGAGTTGGGACACATCAGGAGACAGCTGCAGCAAGGCTTGCTCCAGGGAGCCTCAGCTCCCCTGCCTGACACACCAGTGTCACAGGGCACTCCGGGGTCTCACAAGAAGTCAACATTTTGCCAATTCTAGGCTTTTTTTGTCTGCTCGGCCCCCCTTCCAAAGAAAGGAAAAAACAATTCAAAGAGGCAAGTCTATTTTGCAGTCTTTCTGATACCAAATATCAAGAACATACAGGCTTTTCTTTACAGCTGCGATTTCATTTTAAGGTACTAAAAGAGAAGAACATAATCTTGTACAGGCACCTTGAAAGGTCTTCCTGGAAAGTATTGAGCAGACTTTCAGGGCATACCAGTCATCACTCACAGCATCTAATAGGTTTTCCTAACACTTGTTTTCTCAATAGGATGTTGCTGAGTTTTTGGGGCCTCTGAAACGAGTGAGTTCTCAGGTTATGGACTTGGTCCAAGGCAGATTTGAAGTGGAATTGAGTGTATTTTTAAAAACTGACCCATGCTTCTAAATGCCTGACATGCTGTTTTCCTGCCTTTTTACATTACTTGAGCCAAATCTAAATTGCTTGGAGTACCTTACAAGACATAAATCACAACAAATGGTTGGAGATTTTTTTTCTCATGCTTGTGTTTCTCAGATTTCATCCAATGTTGATTTTCCAAGGGGAAAAATATCTTAAAAGATGCATAAATAACTCTTCTAAGCACATCCTAAAGATGATAAATATGATCTGTCATTGTCATGACTTTTCTGTTCCAACACACTACAGATTATCTGATGGTTAAAGTCCCAGTCTTGTAAACAGCTCTATTTGGATACCTTACTGCTGGGACTACTTGATTATTTTAGTTTTCTTTGCTCTGATTATTTTCTTTTCTTTTGAAAAGTGCTAAGAAGATTACAGCAAGATAAGAGATCCCTATGACTCAGCTTCACCAAGTCTTGCCTAAAGCTTGTGAAGCTTGTTTCTACAGTAATGAAGTTAACCTTGATAGAGAGGAACTGTACAGTGAATTATTGTGAATAAAGACACTTTGGAACACTGCATGAATATTTAGCCTTAAAGCTAAAAAATGCTTTTTCAAGCTGGAGGACATATTTCAAATAGGGACATTTACACAGATTTGCTTTCTGCTATTTTGTGTTAAGAGATGATTAGTTTAAGTTTATTGAGTGCAAAGTATGACGTACAGTTACTGTGGACCACAGATTTCCTATTAATGATGTG
The DNA here is from genome assembly GCA_013397245.1 of Thryothorus ludovicianus. Taxonomy (NCBI): domain Eukaryota; kingdom Metazoa; phylum Chordata; class Aves; order Passeriformes; family Certhiidae; genus Thryothorus; species Thryothorus ludovicianus. Next base: position 230,332 of record VZTB01012894.1, on the reverse strand, counting down.
ACTCCAGTTTCCATGCAAGCAATTCCTTAGGAATCATTTGATTTATTTTGATGATATTGTGTTCTAGGTGAATTATATGCTGTTCTTTTTAATTCTATAAAAGAGAATTTGTATTTAAGTAGTATCATTAAAGATTCATGGGAAAGAAATTCAATGAATCACTAAGTTGTATTTTGCAGCTGAAGTAACTTATGGAATGCATATGTACAAACTAAAAAGTGAGGGAGTAAAGCCATTTTGAAATGTAGCATTGTGAAAACTAAGAATTCAAATAAGAAAAAGTATTTCTGAGCCCTTCAGCCTCAAGAGAGAGTTTGTCCATTAGGAGCAGCTTGTGCTGTCTGATGATTGTCTTCATGATTTATTATTTAGTCCCTGTGGAGTTACCACCACAAGACATGAAGTCTTTACCAATCCCTCCAACAGCCTAAGGACAAACCCTTAAGTTATCTTGCTTTGATCTTACAGAGGGCATAAAGTGCTTATTTTCGTGCTGGTCTTGTGATGACTCTCTCTCATCTGTGTTTCTCTGCTGATCAGCTTCCTAACTTCTTCAGGACATTTCTGTGGAAGAAATACTCTGAAGTGTTGCTAGAACCAAATGCCCCGTTTAGACCACAGCACATCCTAGGGCAGGCAGAGGCTGAAGTGTTACTTAATGTGATGTGTGCACCAAAATTAAAAAAAAAATCATCTAGAGGCAGTAAAGCCAGCAAATACTGGAAGTGCTCACTGCAAGCATACAAATCAGTGTTACTGTGCAGATCACCCTGCATGTGCCACAGCAGCCAAGGGCTGTGCTTTTACAGCAAAGCACTGGATTGTTCTCCCTAGAGATCATATTTTACAGGTCATGATACAAATTAAGTAGCTCGAAGAGTGCAATAGCTGCAAGCAATTGAACTGTGGAGAAGAGGAGCTATGGTTTAATTTTTTCAAGACCAGCTAAGCACTTTACTATTGCCTGGAAAATCACTACTTCTAAGTACTCCAAAGCCCCCACTCCCAAGAAGCAGAATACAAAAAGGCAGGTAGGAGCAGGCTGCTGCTGTAATAGCTCTTCCAGCAGGCAAGTCCTTCCCTGCCCATACCCAAAGGCATACAAGAAAGAGAACAGCTGAAAGTGAGATTTTAGGCTAAGTAGTATTTGTTGAAAAGGTTGGGCTGTGAATTCAGCTCTCCTGTTTTAGACTACAGAGATCTCATGCATATCCTAAGTGGCCACACAGTGTACATGCTGACTAAATAGAATTTTCCCTGGTCAAACCTGTTACATTTGGTGTCACCTTCTTGGAATGACTGAGGATGATGAAATAGGACAGAAGAGCACATTAAACCTGGCCAGAACAACCCAAATTTTATTAATCAAAATTTAAGGTGTTTAACAAGTTGCATACCCCATGGTATAAAGTAAGCTACAAGCTTGTACAGAATTATGCACATGCATGCCCAATGTTCCCCAAGTATTTCTCACAAGAGCACACTTGTGCATCCAACTGTTAGAGCTGAAGTTGCAGAATAGGGGTTCTGACACCCAGCTGGACTAAAGACAAAGTTGCCTTAACTAATGTTTTTCCTTTAGTGATACTCTTCTGTAACCTCAGATTTCCAGTTTCTGTATGGACATGGAGGAAAGTGAATTAATTTCTCCAAAGTTGGAACATGTTTACCCAGGTTGCCCCTATGCAAGCTTGCCGTGGTCCAGCAATTTTAGAAACTGAAACCTGCAGGTTTAATCAATATAAACCTTAGTCTCACCTTGATTTAGTTGTATCAAGCTAAACTAAGATGATGGAACCAGGTGTTAAAGCCATGTTGGGTTTGTGCATGACTTTATACTATTTCAACAAAAGAGCTTAGATTTTAGATAAATGCAGACATGCTCATTTATGCCCCAAATCCATGATATTCCTCCAGTGCTCAGTGCCCAGGTCACAGCATCTCCCGGGCAGGAATGGTGAGGGCATGGGCTGCACCGAGGCTCCGACTGAGAAATTGCAGTATTCCATCATTCACTCGGGAAACAAACCTCCGACTGACTCCAGGGAGGCTTTACTCAGGGGCAGGAAGCCCAGGTTTGACCTGCCAGCATCTGCCTTGCAAGGAGCTTCGGCTCACCTGCCCCTGCCCGGGGGCTGCTGCGCACACCTGCCCCATCCCGCCCCGCACACCTGCCCCATCCCGCCCCGCACACCTGCCCCATCCCGCCCCGCACACCTGCCCCATCCTGCCCCGCACAC
>VZTB01012894.1:204950-227945 GCA_013397245.1 Thryothorus ludovicianus | reverse complement strand
CCCGCCTTTGTTCCGCGGGCTCCGCCTCGGCGCTGTCCCCTCCCCGCGGGGCGGGCCGGGGGCGGTGGGAGAGGGTGGCTGCTGCTGCCCGGCTGTCCCCTCCTCGCTCTCCCCTCCCCTCGGTCCCCGCCCCGCCGTCCCCTCCCGGCGCGGCGCTGGCTGCGCTCCGCGGCAGAGCGGGGCCGCGGGAGGAGCCGCGGGAGGAGCCGCGCTCGCCGCTTTGTGCCGGCAGCCGCCGCAGGACGGCCGCGAAGGTAGGAGAGGGCTCCGGCCGCGCTCGCTGCCCGCCCGCCCCGGGCAGCATCCCTGCCGAGCTCCGCGGCGGAGAGCGCTGGAGGGAGGAAGAGGGAGGGGAAGGGCTGGATTCAGCAGTGAGCTTTTTCAGCCGCTGCTCCGCTGCTGCTCCGGGCTGCCCCGTGCTAGGAAAGCTGTGGGCTTACTGGGGAAAAAAAAAGCTAAAAAAATTTAGAAAAGAAAGAGTCTCGCTCGTTTTCTTGGCCGGGAGCAGCGCATGGAAAGAGCTGGGAGGGAACCCGGTTATCGGGGGGCGGCGGCCCCTGCCCGGGCTTTGGAAAGGCAGGAACCCGGCCGAGATCCTCCGGAGCGCAGCGCTCTGTCCGCCATCCCGAAACTCGCATCCCTTCCCGGGAAGGCATCGCCAGGCTCTGTGCCGCTGCAAGCTTCCTTATTCTCTGCCTTTTGGGGTGGGCAGAGGTGGTCTCCCTGCAGGCTTGGCCATTTGATCCTGTTTCATCATAGCCGAGAGATTGCATCATGTTACAGTCCTGGAGTCAGTCAGGGCAGAGGCGAGCAGAACCATCTTTCCAGATCCATCCCTTGGCTCCCCGGGCCGACCCTCTCCTTGATTTCCTGTTGAACGGAGGTTCGAGCTGAGGAGCAGCCTGCCATTGGAGGCTGGGGAGGACAGGTCACAGCGACGTGGTTCGATTTCTTCCACTGAGAGATTTTTTGGAAACTCAAGTTTGTCGGTTCTACGCGCGGTATGTGTGTTGTGTGCAGGGGTTAGAGGAAACTTGCCAAAGATTTAGGCGGTAGGAAAATAATGGGCGGCAAAAGAGGCGGATAAACGGCCAAAAGCAGGAGTCGCTCCAGAACCTGAAAGCTCTGGAGTGGAGATGAGTAGATTCAGGCAGGCATCTCTCGGCAACCCAGGCATTCACCTGCCCTAAAGGACAGTGCAGCTGAGTAAACACACTCTGAAAGGCAAGACAAGGCTCATGTGAGAAGCAGAGAAGTATTTAGCTCATCTCCCCTCTGGATCCTTTGTGATCAGTTTGATGCAAGCGTTTGATGTGCCTGTACCTGCCCTGTTTATTGTATTACTGAAGTTTGCAGCTGAGATCCAGCTATGAAATGATAAATCTCAAAGCCAGAGAGATCCAATTAAACAATGTACTTCAGTCCAGGGCTTCTTAAGACGACAGATTCTGCAGTTCTTTGTGCAGCTCTTTGTATTGTTCCAGGGGAAAAAAAATGTCATGCATGGCATGGCTTGGTTCAATTCTCAGAGGTATCCATAACAATTAATGATTATTCCATAGCTGGTGTCTCACCCTTGCAGGTGCTGTGCTGCTGTTTGCTCCAAGTGTTACAGGGCCACTCTTAATTCATGAAAATAATAATGTTATGAACCTTTTTTGTGTGCCTTTTTGAGAATGGTCGGTGCAGGGGCACAAGGGAACAGCTTGGCAGCCAGATGGATCTATCCATCAGTGCTCTCCTATATGGGCACTTGGTGCCCTTCCATCATCCCTTATGCCTCCTGGTGGTTTCCATGGGAAGAACTGCACAATTACTTTCTTGTTTTGAACAAACCATTTTCTTTTTTAGAACTGGTGTAAAAGAAGAGCAAATGCTACATTAGAGCCAAAGGGAGAGCATCCTGTTTTTCTGGGGCTATAGGGCACCACATGGGCTTAAGAAGAATTTGAAATGGATTTGAAAAAGAAGGATCTACGGTTTTCTTTGTGTGTCAGCCAGTGATTTCAGTGGCAAGCCGGCAAACAGAACAATGAGGAGATTCTCTCTGCCTTTGGTGATATATGGCACTGTTGGGTGTTTCCTAGGAAATTTGTAATCAAAAGTCAAAGTATTTTGTTCCTGTGTCTTGGGTAGATTTTTAGATGAAAGGATTTGGAAGGTTGGTGGTGTTGAAACTGGAATATTGAAGCAGTGCCAGCGAGGAGGGGGTAAAATGCAAGACTTCAATAGATAACCACTCACACTGTTTTAAAATTTTACAATATTAGTGAAGGATGATTTTTCTTTTCCCCTCCTAAAGCTCTCAGAGTTGAAGAGATACTGTCTGAGACATAAACCCCAAATCAAATACTGAGGTCTCAGTGGGACAGGCTGTATTTGGTACACATATGACTAATTGTGCTGTTCCTTTCAGTGGTGCAAAGACAACTTGCTGTGAGACCAGGAATTGTCTTGCCCTGCTGCCTGCTGCCATCTCACTTGTGACATTGCCTCAGGACAAAGAGCCAGCAGTTCAGGGCTGGTTGATGCTATCTGGAGTCCGCTGATTTAATTTCCATCCATTTTCAAAAGTTTTGTGTCTGATAGGTCAGTCAGTGGGAGTGTGGTGTCCAAGAGCCCGCCTGGTTAACTGCTTTGTTCAAAGCTGTGCTCTTTGTTTCATGAGGAGGGGTCGGGGAGGAGGAGGAGGAGGAAGGGGATGTACTTCATATTTATTTGCAGGAGATCTCCTGCTGAGGTGGGAGGGTGAGATGCAAGGACTTGCACCTCTAAACTCCTGTTCAGTTTAGCCCACTCTGTGCTATTATGAGTTAGTCACAGTGAAGCATACTGTGGCAATTTAAAAAAAAAAATTATGCATCCCTTCCAGCTATGCAGTTCAACTGGTTTTCGATGTGAATGACACCTAGCTACTGGTATGGCTCTGACTTTCCTGACTCATCACTTCATTGACAAATAGTGTTTCATCTGGTGTAGAAACCATCTGGGCTGGGGAGGTGACTGTTAGACACTCTGTAGGTATTATTCCAGATTGATTTACTTCTAATGTAGAGTGTTCTTAGGCTCACAGTTGAACTCTTAATAGCCAAACCCAACAAGAGTGATAGAAATGTGGAAGTCAGACAGAGGACTGCAGGTATTGTGAACTCTGAGCTTTTAGTGAAGGACTGAAAAAGCCAGATCTTGAATGTACTTCTCCATCTGTAAGGGTTGTCTAGGAGAAGTTAGTTTTAGGAATTAGTTTTCCTACTATGAAGTGCCCTGAGCTGATCTTGGAGCAATTTAAGTTTCCAAGACAGTACCAGCTGTCTTTTTGGGGAGTGTCTGCATGAAGCCATACTGAGAGCAGTCTGTCAGCACAGTCTGAGCAGGTAGGAAGACACGTAGGTGCAATGGCACGGGGGTGACCCTGAGCTCAGAGTGCAGGGGTTACACAGCACGACTGTCTGCCTGCACCAGCCTCTGCACACAGGAGGGTCTGCCATCATCAGTGCTCTAAAACATTATGTGTAGGTTAAATGGCTCCTTCTCTACTAGATGCTCTTTCAGGTCCCTCTGAACCCAAACCATTCTATGATACTCTGTGATCAGAAGTTAACTCTTGACTCTGCAGGTCCTAGAAGACGCGCTGCTGTGAGTAATGGTACTGAATATGTAGGAACATCACTAACATAACTTGGGTTTGTGCATTGGGGGATATCTCAGGTAACAGTCTTTTGGGACATAATCTCTCTATTCCGGAGATGTGGCAAGAAATTAAAACCAGAATGGCAGAACTGCCATCAGTGTCCCCTTTGCCACTCTAGCAAAAAGTCAGTCGTGACTTAGTGTGCACAGTAAGGTTTGGCTGCCAAAGGTCAAAGGAGCACCCTTAACACAGCAATGTCCAAATGAGCTGTGGTGGTTACCTCTCACAGTATGCCTTGGAGAATACAGGAGGCTGTGAAAAGGATAAATCAATCTGTTGTGTATTTTGCTAGTGTTCATCAAGAAATCTAGGAAGGAAACACCTAAGAGGATTTTTTTTTTTTATCAGTTGGATCTTGTATAGATGCTAGTCTTTACAGGTACTGGTATTTTAAAACCTGATGGTCTGTGTTTGGCAGTAAAAGGAGCAAAGTGATAGACCTGTCTTTTCTCAATCTGTTTCCTAAACTGAAATATGAAAACAAAAAGGTAAAAAAAAATCAGTGTATTATTCCTTTTATGGTGACATAGCTGTGGGATTTTTTGACTGTCTGGGGGATTTCTGCTGCCAACATCTTTCTGCCATTATGTAGTTCTGAGCTGAGTGATAAAGACTATCTTTCTATAAGACAGATGTTGGTAATGGCCTTATTGTGCCAAAATCTTTGTGAGTACAAAATGCTGAATAAAAATATTTCCATCCATTAATAATGAGTGCCAGAAAAGAGTACAGAAATGTTTCAAATTCAATCTGTAATGTAGCTGATGTCTCAAAGATAAGACCATCTTTACCCCCAAGAAATACAGCACTGTATGTGAGGTAATTGCTATGAGTTACACTGAATATTTATTATTCATTAGGGGACTGTCATTATATCATGCTTGTGAATTCCCCAAAGTCTCTTATCAGTGTCCTCATCACATCTCAACATTTATGGAAAATAGGATTTTGGTGTCCCACTTGACTGACTGATGCTCTGGCTTGCTAGTAGCCACTTCAAGTGAGCATGCTTGCCTTGTTCATTTAAAATGAATAGACTTTGGGAAAGGAGCTTAGTTCATATATTCCCATTATCAGAGATAGCACTCCTTCACAGGGAATATGTTGTGGTATGTTATCTCAGTTTTGCAGAAGAGCAAAAGCTATGTCTGTCTATGAAAGCTCTTTCATAGGCAGCTTTCATGCTAAACTGCTCTGCACTGGATAGATTTTTATTTTTTTTTTGTCTATTAAAGGATGTTTAAATATATTTTTGAAACTTATCTAGTCTCTCATTGGTTACACATGCTTATGACATTCCTGTTAGAAATTGGAAGAGAGGAGAAGGCAAGGTAAGGACAGATTTTCCCTGTTATTACTAATTAGCAGATCCAGATTTTATTTTCCTGTACCATTTTTTGCCAGGAGCAGCTGCAAAGGGAGAATTACACTGTGACCTTCACAGCACTTGCTAGTGCTGTCATCAATCAGATCTGGCAGGAGCTTTATCACATCTATCAGTGTGCCTCATAAGCCACATGCTGTCTAGTCTGGGGGGAAAAACAAACAAACAATGGGAGCTACTGTAGGGTTTGTTTAAAATAAAACAACCAGGAGTGAGCTTTTCCCATATGTGCCAGCTTTGTAGGCAGATTTCCATTTTTTGCCGTGTGCTCTTGGGCTGATTAATAAAAGATGATGATTGTAAAGCAGTGGAAGAGACTTTCCCTACTTTTCAATGGCACTGGCAGCTCATTCACAAGCAATTGCAGCTTCAGCCTTTCTCAGGCAATGCTCTGCAGTTCTGTTCCAATCCTCAGCATTATTTTTACAAAGATTCCATTGCAGTTAGATTAATTTGGGTGTTTTTTTACATTGGTAGATGTTATAGAATAAATAAGTCTTTTCAGACTTCTCTGATTCTTATCTGAAATTGCAGGCTACTCCAAGTCTCTTCCAGAGGTGCATTCATAATGTAGCAGCCAAGCTCTGCTGATCAGCTGCAACATCTCTCTTTTCAGCATGTAAAACATTATTAACGCCCTGTAATTGGCAAGTTTGTTTTCTAGTTGATTGCTTGGTTTTTCCTATTGATCTTGTTCTGGGTATGGAGTTTTACTAAAATTTAAAACATTTTGTGTTCTTACACTTTTTCATTGCTACACCAAGTTCGCTGCTGTTTTCAAATCCCCTTTTTCTCCTTTTCTTGCTATCTGCAATAGATAAAACTTTCTCACTTTCCTTTCCTGGGCTCAGTGCAGTGACAGTTTGACAGGTTGTCACTTTGTGCCTGACTTGCTTTGCAGGCACAGTCCTTGCTGACAGGTAGATGGAAGAGCATGAAGCAGTGGGGACAGGCAGAATTGCTGCTGAATGTGTAATTCCAGCTGCCTTCATGGTGCTATGTGTGTGTATCTGATATATACAAATGAGCATGTGGATAGATAAATAAAGAGTGTGTATATGGGTAGGTGATTTGTTAGAGTTGCCTTTGTCACAGAGGTTTTCTGAGAAAAATGGCTAATTGCTAATAAATAAATGAATGTACTGTTTTACTGTTGAATAAATGATTAAGGTCTTGAGCTTCAAGCTGTTAGTGTTGATGGTCAACAGCAGGGTGTGATCTGTAATTTCTGTTGTTTTTAACCAGCCAGTTCTTGGCAGAAGCCATTTTGGTACCAGGTCTGGGCAAGGAAGTTTGAAATTCTGTATGAAATGAGCAATAGCAGGTGCACGGAAAATGCACATAAAATGTGAAATACATTTAGCAAATGTACTAAATATCTACTCTGTAAGGAAAAAAAGAAATCATGTGAACTGGCCAGCTAGTTATGGAAATAATTACTTTTGTGTTTTTCCTCAGTGTGTGCTGTGTCAGTTTGACAGTCTATAGCCCCAGCTGCTGCACTGGCTCCAGGCAGTGCTCAGTCCCTGCAAACCTGAGGGACAAGCAGCCTGCCCAAAACTGTGCTGCCTGCTGCCCATCTTCTGGTTCCAGCAGCCAGGCACCACGGCTGCACAAACACTCAGTGGAGAGGTTTTAGGAGTCCAAAACCATAAGCAGTCCCATTTCAGCAGCAGAGTGAGGAGAAGAGGGAAAGCTGCCAGCAGGAATTGGGCTGAGATGCTGAGTCTTGTGTCATTGTTTGGGGGCTCCTGGTTCATGAGGATGCAGCAGACCAGCTGGCTGCCTGCTGTGGGTCAGACCAAACAAAAAGTCATGGTTTCAGCCCTGAAAACGAGATGGGCCATCATGGTGACATAATAAAATGGCAGGAGTTGAAAATAGGAGAGATAATGCAAAAGGCAGAGGGATGAATTAAGGAGCAGGGCCAAGTGTCCCAGGACAGTGGTGTTTGGGAGCTGAGCTGCAGAGGGGCCACTCTGATGGTGTTCTGCTGCTGCATCTTAGCATAGATCAAACAAAGAAATTGCCCCTTGGAGAGTGGGATTTATTCATAATGCAGTCTGTGCTATGGAATAGGGTGAGATACTGGTTTGTCACTGGCTGTAAGAGATCAGGCTGAAGAAAGTAAATAGCTGTAAATGTTAGGAAGCTCAGTGATTCTCAGCTCTGTTGATACATAGCATAATCAAAAGAATAACCTTTGGAAAATCAAAAAATCTGGTTCTTGGAAGGGGGAAAAAGACTGAAGAGCTTCTGAGAACATACAAAACTCTTCTCCTTGCCTGATCCCTCTTGTCTGCACCATGTGTTTGTCATTAGCACCATGAAAAGTTGTGAGTGTCCTTAGAGGGGGAATGATGGGTGCATAGTGGGTCCTTCAGGAAGAACTGGGAGAGCTGAGAGGAGACAAGGGGCTAGGTCAGGCCACAGCATTTTGTTTTGAGCTTAACAGGAATGAAATCCACCCTGAAGAGTCTTGGGGAAAATTCTGGATGAGGGCCAGTATGAATAATGCTGAGTGCAGATGGGTGGGACCCCACCTGGTTACAAAAACAATGCTATTTCCAAGGTTAGCTATTTCTGCTGAAAAAGGGGATATTTAACAAGTTAAGTTTCATTTAAAAGGAAAAAAAAAACAGTTGGAGACCTTAGAAAAACAAACTAAAATCAAAAAATCTAAAAGTCTCTCACTTCAGAAATAAATGAAAACAAGCCCCCAAACATGCAGACAGCTGAAAGCACACACTGAAAACCTCAGATAAACAAAACAAGTGTCCTCTGGGAAAGGAAGAGTTGTTCCCTCTCTGGGAAAGTTTGTCTGTTCTTGTGGCTTGTGAACTTTTCATCTTCTTTGGGACTTTCTGCTGTCCTTGGTTTGTTTTTTTCAGCTTCTTGGTCTTTTTTCCCTGGAGCCTAGAAAGTGTTTATGCGAGCACTAGACTTTAAGTAAATGAATGATGAGTGCTGTTCCTCAGGGGTTGGTTTTGGGACCAGTCTTGTTTTTTTGTCAGTGACATGGGCAGTGGGATTGAGTGCAACTCAGCATGCACCGGCCTCTACTCCTGCAGTTTGTGGCCATCAAGACACCTTTCCTCTTGAGAGCCACATCTTGAGCATCATTCCAGATCTCATCGCATCATTCCAGACCTAATCTGGAGCAAACTATGCAACAAGCCCCAAAACTGCAACAGTTAATTTTAGTCTGATTCAAGTTTCCATTAGCCTCCTGTTGACTGCTGTTCCTGTTTGTCTGCAATGACTGAGCCTCACTGCCTCTCAACATTGTAATTTCCTTCACATCCCTTTGGATTGTCCTCTCTATTGTTGTTTGCAAAACACTGAGTCTAGATTTTGGATATGTGGAAAATCTTGCTGAGAGCTGTCCCCCCTTTGACCTCATTTTTTTCAGATCTCTCATTTTTCTGTCCTCTTGCTTGTAGTCCAACTATGTAACTTTTAAAAGTGGTCTGAGTGTAAAAAATAAGTTGTAGTGAAGACTTGTCTGTAAACAGTAGCTCTCTCTACAACCCAAGTGCAAGTAGATATATGTGTAGAAGGGCCAAATGACTAACTGTCCCAGAGAAACAGCTAAAATACAATTGGGCTGAAAGGAAAGCAAAAGTTGTCTTAAGGAGGTATGATGTTTGGGGATTTATAGACTTCCTCAACCGTTTTTAAATACTTCAAATTTTTTTTTTCTACCACAATAACATCTTTTAAAGGGTTATGGAACTAGCTCTGCTGCTCGTGCACATGGGATTCCTGTCTGGTTTATGGTCAGCACACCTACAGGCTCCAGGATATAAGTGCAAACTCAGATTGTCCTGAAGTTTATTGTACTTTATGGGAGCAAAGGGTGAAATCCATCTTCAAGTCTTGGAGTTGTTTGGGCTAGCTCTCCTGAAATACCAGCTCTTACAAAAACCCCAGCTGTTCTGGGGTTTTCTGCCAGCTTTAAAGAAAAGCAACCAAATAAAGAAAAAAGTACTCTGTCAGATAGGGATCAAACCTTAGCGTGTTTTGAGTGTGCTTTAAGTAGTCTCAGTCTTTGCATTGACACTAGTTAAGTTCTTCTTTTGCTTCAGGGAGGTGACTTGGAAGCAGTATTTGTGAAGGAGTCCAGCCCTTTCCCTGCACTTTGCTGTAGGGAAGGGCTGTTTCCTACTGAGGTCTGTGTTTCCCAATGTGAGATAGGATCTGAAAAACCCAGAGCAAGACCTACAATGTAAATGATGTGTAAGTAAAGATACATGAAATGATGCTGCTTTCCAAGGTGTGATTGTGGAGTAGTTCTTGGCCAGGAGGCATCACCTGGATGGCCCCTCCTCAGCCAGGACCAGAGGTGCCCAGAGACAGCACGGCAGGAATATGCTCAGGCTATAGTTTGAGCTTTGTATACAGAGCAGAAGAAGCACAGCCCTTCTAGCAAGTTGTCATCAGTGAATTATAAAGCACTTGGTACCTTAGAGCAGCTCTTTATATGTTAATAACTCATTAAAATCTAATGACTTCATGAAATTGGACAAGCAGTAGGAACTGGAAATGGCAGATGTTTGGGGTGCAAATGGAAGGAGAGAGCCCACAGGCTGCCTGAATGCTTGAAAGAAACGTATAATAAAGTTGTAAGGATTTTGGTACCTCTCATCAGCCCTGCTAGTGCCTCATCACTTCTGAGATTTCAGTACAAACCCACAATCTTCTCTAATGAAGTGCAAGGAAGGGAGAGAAGCATGTAAGAATCCTTCAGCATCTCTTCCATTTATTTGTTTTGCCGCCCTGCTTTTTAAGATTTCTTTTTAACTCTTGCAATGCTAATGAGTTTAGGAGCACTCCAAAATTCTGGGATAAACAAGCTTTTATCTTCTTGACCTGGAAGCCTTTCTGACACAATGCCAGGTGTTACATCCCTAAGACCTTTTGCTGCAGTACCTTTGAACTGTGGTTTGCAGGGGTTACCTCACCTGCCCCAAGCAGTCTGCAGCAAACATCTCACCTGCTGTTTTACACTCCTTACATGAGTGGTGCCACTCAATGCTCTGCTATTTGCTATTGAAATTACAGTTAATGTGCCCTTCTCCCAGTGAGCTGGCAGAGAAGAGCTGTGAAGGTTTTCTCACTGGTGTGGGATGTGCTGAGACCCTCCACGTGTGCATGCACTTCTCTTTGAGTGCCTTCTCCAGGGCCAGCTGTAAGAGCTGACCATCCTGGCTCAGGTCAGTTCATGCCAAAATAATCCTTCCCCTCTCCAGTTCAGCTGCATGCAGTGCAATGAAGCAACAACAAGTACATCTATAATTCCAGAGGGCTCTCACCAGCTCTAGGAGGGGTGGAGTGAGGCATGGCTCTGTGTGTACCCTAGCACTTCATGGGGTTGTTTTGTTACAATCAGTAATAAAGAGCATTTTTGTATTGTTCAGAAGTATAAAAGTAATATTGAGCAACTGCACCTTGTGATGAGAGTTGCCAGGGTGTAACTACATAAAGGGCATGGCAAGAAGGGTTTTGTTTGTGTTGGAGAAATTGTTATTAGAGGCATAATTCTCCAAAATTGTAGTTCTTGGACCATCTAAAGTAAGCCTACCTAGGAAAATATTTCTTTTGCCACTGTTTCTTTATTAAAGTGAGAATTTCTTCCTGGTGAGATTTTTGTAAGGAGGAAACTTCACATGCACCAGTGGAAGTTGTCCAAAGCAAAAGGGTAAAATACCATTTCAAACTGTTAAGTACAGAATTAATAAAGACCACCTGGAAAAATAAATGTTCATTGGTTGCTGATTTCGCATGTAAAGTACATTTTCTTATGGAATTATTATTTATACTGTAGTAAACCAAATACAAAATTAAATAATTTTATTCTGTTTTAAATTTAGCAGTATAACCAGATGATGCCTCATCCTTCCTACACTTAAGAATTAACATGCTTGCCTACAGTAACTCTTTGTCTGCCTGTAGGCAAGTGAATTTTTGTCATTGACTAATACCAGAAAGATCAGGGACTTGGGACCCTAATAATAGGGCTGCTGAGAGACACTGAACTCCAGCAGAGAGCCCTTTGAGTGGAGTGAATTGAGAATTTTCGTTGTCTGCTGCCATTATTTTGTTTTACATTCTGCCTGTCTGCCAGCTTGTTACTAGTAACAAAGGTTATTAGAATCTGGGCTTTTGAAAATCCCATTGTTTTCCTTTCTTTATCTTATCACACCGTGGAATTATGTCACTAAATTCAAATTCTGGCAGCAGTAGACTTTGTGTCCTGAGTGATTAAACATTTTGTTAGCATAAAGTTGCATGGCTTCTAGTTTAAGGATCAGAGGGCTGCGTCCTATCTGCTCAGTGTGAGGGCTAAGAAATAGCATTATTAAGCTAGCAAAACAGCTGTAAAATGTGTATGAAGACTAGCAAGTGGATTAATTTGGGTAGTTTCCTATTGCCCTAGCTTCTTTATCTTCCTAGAGAGTTTTTTCTACCTTCTTCATACATGCATCCATTTTCAGAATCTCTCAAAGAAAGAACTGTGTATTCTGGATAAATAATGTGCCACTGCTCTTTTGCTATGTAGTCATTACAGGATTTCTACTTGTTAGGTCAGGTTGATATTATTTTCTGGATTACAAATAGTGACTTCTGAAGATTTAGAATGATGTCTTGTGACTGATAGCTGCTTTTCCAAATGATCATCCAGCAGCATCTACTCATACAGGGCACTTAGCAGCATAGAATGACCTTAATCTAGCTGCAGGTCCAAAGATGACAATATATCTGCTGGACTTGAAAAACGTTAAACTGGTTTGTCTGCACACTTGAAAATATCCTTCCCCAAAACAACCATATTAGTTATTGTTGATGCTTTTACTTGTTCTTAAGCAACAGTCTGCTCCATACTGGAGATATTTTGGATCCATGTCTGAATGGTACCCTGTCCTCTCTATATGACTTTTGCCATCCTTTTTTTTTTTTGGCCTTGCCTTACTTTTTGATTGAGCACCTGTGTCTGTTGTTAATTTGTATGTGTGATGAGTTTTGGATAGGGTCAGTATCCTGGCAAATTGCTTTAGAAGACAAATGGTGAGCAAGTGTCCCCATTGTAAGAAATGAGACTGAGGTGCTCCATCATGGAGATTTTCAGTCCCTCAATATAGAATCTAACTGATGGGCACTTGTTTGGGTCTGCTTTCTTACCAGAAGACCATGGTTAGAAATTATGTAGATAATTTCTACAGAATTTTTTCAGATTACTTTCAATCTCTGTCCTACAAAGACAGAATGCAACTTGATATGTACAATCAAAGGCAAAGTGAAACAGGAGGCAACCAGTTTGGATATTGATTAAAGATATGAATGATTGCAAATAATAATATGATTTTTGCAACAGGATGCTTATCTAAATCAAGTGTAGAAGAGTGTAGGGGGATCCAGAGGGGTGGTAAAGGAATATTTAACTGCATTAGTGTGCTCTGGGGCTGGAACTAAATTTTTATGGCTGAACTGGTGTTGGTAGGTGAAGAAAAGCAAAGGTACTGAGTCCAGTGCAAGCCTTGCTTTTCTGTGGGACTTGAGGGAATAGGCATGCTGTTTATTAAAAACATTTTCCTTACGTCTGTAGTGGCCTGTCACGTTCGCTGTTCTTAATAGATGGGTGTAAGCTACCAGCCAAAAGTGCTTTATTTCCATCCTCCCTTTTCTTAGGACAGTGGGATGAAATCTTTGATTTATACATTACATCTGTTATGTTTTTCACACCAGTTTTGAGGCATGGAGAGAAAGACCATGATGAGTCTATGACAGGAGGAAGCCAAAGTTAAAGTGAAATGAGAATGTATTTTTATGAAGTTTTGTTACAGTTACCATTTTTGAAGATTAGCATTTGGAAATGTGCTTCTTAGCTAAGAATAAACAGTTTGTTTTAATCTATTCACATCTAAATTGGAACTCAACTATTGGTACTTGCAAGGCACTAAGAAAAGCACTCAGACCATCTGTTGAGAAAATGGAAATGTGAAACTAAGTGTCATTGTATGTTCACAAGTGCTGCCTGTCCCTGGAGCTTGTAGCAGCAGCCTCATGTGAATGCTGAGTGAGTCTGAAACTGAGGAGGCTCTGTGGGATCTCCACTGTGGCTCTCTGTGGTGCCAGTTAATAGGTTCTTCCAAAAATGCAAGTCTAGATATTTCTCTCACTTCTGTTCTCAGCCAAACTGGTTAAGTGCAGTTAAAACATGACATGAAAATGAGAAATAATAATAGCACAAGTAAATATATGTGAGTAAAAGACATCACTAAACAACTTTCTTACTGTATTTAAGTATGTAATGATAAAGCTCTTTTTCATTTTCATTTTAGTAAGCATGGGATCAGATTTCCAAAGGAAAGGCATGTGAAAGCTGATAGGCACTTAAGAGTGGGATGCATTCAGCCACACATGGCAGAGCAGGTCTGCAGCTGAGCTCCTTCCCAGCAGACCTTCTGTACAATCAGGGGATACAAATTGGCTTCTCTAGGATGTAATTAATCTGATCTACTCTAGACATCTATTTTAGGAAGCCTAAATTTCTCCATTGACTGCATTGAGCCTAGGGCAACTAGCTGAGATACAGATGACTGCTTTGTAAGCACTGGCATTGAGTCAGAGCAATGTCACTGCTAAAGCTCAAATAGCCTGCCTCAGCTTTCCACCCTATAAAATGAGTAATTCTTCTGAATTAAAGGAATTTATTCAGGAGGCTTAAAACAAAATAATCGTTCTTTGCATTTGAATATGTAAGTGTACTCCTACTTTGGGTTTAGTTAGTGCTTACAAAAAGATCTGTCACAACATCTTTGCATGGCTGTTTCAGGGCTTTGATGGCTCATGGTGTTCAGGGGAAACATCTTTGGAAAGAGACTGGAAATGCAGGAGGGATAACAGACACCGATTCTCAATAAATGAGGTTTATGATATAAAAGTCTTAGTGGTGTTCTTCTGGGCATTGCTATATAATTTTCATTTTCTGACTTATGAGTAGTTTGCCATATGGGTCATGTATAAAATTATTTGCATACCAAATGTGAGTTCATTCAGCTGTGAAATTTTTATTTAGGTTGCTGTTCTCCGTGCCTAACTAATTAAGATGTTGTGCATTTGAGTAACTGAGGTTCTTTCTTCAACAAACTAAAAATAATTAGTTTTATTGCCATTGTTTAAATTTTTAAAGCAACAAATAAAAGTGCCATCAAAATAAGACATGTTCTCAAGACAGGAAAAGAAACTGATTGTGTAGAGGTTTGGAAGCCATCACATGGAAAACTACAAATAGAATTTGGGAACATTTTTTCCCTTGTGTCTTTGAAAAAGGGGTGCACTAGAGTTTGTAATTCCTGTGAAGTTAAAGTATCTGCGTTTAACCAATAATTTACTAATCCGTTTAAAGATTAATCAAAACAATGTCAGGGATTTGGGATTTTGTTAAGAAGCCCAGGGAGGACCACTGGCTTGGATTTATTTCCAAAACCTGATTCTTTTATATTTCAGATTTGGCCAGGAAGTATAGATATAGATAATTGAGAAATATGCCTTTCTTCAGCAGAAATTTATATATGAAATACTGTATTGTAAGGTTATGTCCCTAAAGACTATTTTTTAATCAAACTCAGTTGTTTTGGTTTTTTATTATATGCTATATCATATTACATATTGAATACATTTTATATATTTATCATTCTGAAGTGGTGTAGTAGAGCAATAATTTCCATAGGAAGTAGGAGAGATTTAAATAGAGATGGCTGGAAACTGTAAACCTGCAACAGCACTCAAATGACTCCAGTGGGAAATGAACACCTATAAAAATGGCTTTGCCCATGAGATGCAGTCAGGCAGAGGTTGTTACACATGCAATGTGTAGCACAGTGTGTTTGCACTGAATCCAATGGAAAAGTTCAGAGATTTCAATATGTCTCTTACCATGCCAGAAGTGCCAGTGGAGCTGCAGACCTCTGAAGATGCAGAGCACCTTGTGAAGCTCCTTCATTTACCCCTAAGGCAGACAGGGCACACAACCCATGTTCTCTATTTCTCTGTTGATATTTGTTTACTGGTATCAGCCTTTGTCTGACTTCTTGTTGCTCTTTAAATCTCAAAAATAGTTCAAACACTTAATAAGCTTAAGCTTTTTTTTGTAAGGAATGTAGTTCTTCATCGCTGCTGCAGGCTGAATAATTGCTGTGTGGCTATGTGTTGCTTGTATGGTAGGTGACCTCCCAGGAAGATTCATTAGTGTTTGGAACATGATGATTATTCCTGCATTGTTTTACCTAAATAGTTTTTGTTGAAAGAAAGAGATAAGTTAAATATTATTAAAAGTTGGAGAGGTGGAGTGTATTTTAGAAAGTGCTGTTCATAAACACATCACATTCACTCAGTGCCGACCACCACGTGGTTGCTGTTTAATTTAGGCAAGTGTCCAGTTATGTGTTCTTTACAAGGGCTTGTGATACATTGAGCAGCTGGAGTTTATGTTAGCTTTCTGTATTAACCAGAAAGGCAAGGTAGAACTAAATGAGAGCATCAAGCCTTGGTAAGCACTTCTGTGCTTTCTTCAAAACTGTATCCGAGATCCCTTGCAAAATACCACAAGGTGCTGCAGATGTTGGTAGGAAGAGATGAGAGGTAAATATATTTACACAACTCTCCTTACCTTTCTGTTCAGAGAACTGCTGATTTCTTTGCCAGGTCAAGACTTTAAATGCAGCAAAATGTAAAGGACTGGGCAGGGATTAAGAATTCTAAGTGCAAGGAGGAACTCTATGGAGATGCCTCCCTTTCACTATTGACCTTGATTTAGAAGAAATTGGTTTGTACCAGCAACCATATAGCACATAGCTGTTTATACCTCTTCACTTCACAAAGATATTAATAAATACAACATTGGATAGGATTTCTTGACTTAAAATTAATTTGTAACTAGTCTTTTCCCCTGCTAAGCAGGTCTGACCTAATCTAGTGAAATGTATTGCAAGTGTAGTTCTAGAGTAAAACCACATACTGTCCAGCAAGCCTACACTAAGATAGGCTCTCAGTTGCAAAATGGTGGAAACTTCTAAATTTTTTAATTCAAGGAACCTTATTTGCTGATGACAAATATATCTGGGGAGAATTGACCCCAGCTTCTTTAAAGATGACTAGCCAGTGCCCGTCACTCCTTTTGTCACTATTCTGATATTCTACAGAATATGCTTGTATTTATCCATCTCACTGTGTGTGTGTATTTATATTAATTATACACCAGTTGTTCTTGGGTCGGTGTGGAGAAGCCAGTGCTGAGAAAGGACACTCAGATCTGTGTCTACCTGCACTGCCTCATCCCTGGCACTGAGATTGCTGTGTGACACCCCTGGGTCTTTGCAGGGGGACCTGATGCTCCTCTACTTAATTTAGGGACGCTTGCCCACTGTTCCTGGGTCCTGGTGAGGATTTTCAGCTTTTCCTGGGCTGTTGGATTTTGATGTAGAAACAGAAGCACTAAGTAAACTAGGCAGTGCTGCCAGTTGCTGTATTGGTTTAGCTGAGTGTGAGTTGTGGGGTAGAAAAGACACAGGTACTTAAACTGTGTTATGGACAGCTGGTTGTACAGATGAATATATATAAATACAATACATGTATTTATACATATATATACAACTTATAGACCACATATTGTACATGTACAAATATATGTATTTATACGTGTATTATATATACAATATATAGAAACATAATGCATGTAACCCATTGTAGGGGAATTCTAAAAGCCTCCAGGAGAGATTTCTTCCTATTGCTTCAGATGTATTTCCATTTTTCTTGTAAACTGGAAACACCAAAATTTTCTACTTTTTCATACTCCATCCTTAAAGAGTCTGGAAAGTATATTGGTTGGGTTTTTTTTTTTTTTTTTTTTGGCATTGGGGGGGGNGCAATGGTGGGGGTTTTGTTTTGTTTTTTTTTTTGTTTAATGCTTTCATTTGCTGTGCTGCTTGTGGATTTCAAAACCTTGCCAGCAGGTATTTTTAAAATTGGTCACTCCTCCTGGTTGTCACATGTCAGCACAAATCAAAATACTTATCAACTGTTTTTCCAATAAACAGCTTTATTAAGTTCATCTTCCAGTGCAAGGTTATGTATGTAGTCTGATTCTGTAAGGGTTGAATAATATACTTGAATCTTACTTCTAGGAAAAGAGACTGTAGTAGGAATTATAATGTATTCAATTTCACCTGGAGAACAATGTCTTGAGGGTTAAAACATATCAAAAAATTAAATAATTCCCTTTGGAATGTGAGATGCATATAACTGTGTGCATTCCTCTGTTAGAACTTTTGATTATCCAGTTGCATTCTCTTCTATTTAATTATCAGGTAGGAGCACAAATCATAAAATTTAAAAAAGGCAAGGATAGTTATGAGATCCCATTAGTTTGTTATTTATGTAAGGAAATATAGTCTCTACTGATGTTGTATTTATTGACCTTAAACCAAATTTCAGAAGGCAAAATAAACAATGTCCCTAATGTAAAGCATGAAAGACTACAGGACTGTTTAATATTCACAGAATTATTCAGAATGAACTTTCCCACTCTTTGCATGGTTGCCTTGTAGTCTTTAAAAGCACAGTGCTGAGTTGTTATCAGGGAAGATAATGCTTTCCACAGAGATGCAGGATAACACCCAGCTAGGAATGCACTGCCCCAGGGAGGAGAGAGCTAAAGGTGAGCCTGCTTGCAGCTTTTGCTTTCCTTTGAAAATAATTACAACATTTAGGCTGTTGGTGACATTGCCTCTGATAATTCCAGCAGGTTAGAGCATCTGAGTCAAAATACTTCTGTAATACTTCTGTAATACTACAAAATACTTCTGCAATACACAGAAGTAGTTTGCATATGTTTTTAATAATTACCATTTTTTGCTTTGTGTGTTTATTACCATATGTTCTATACAGCCCCAAATTTCTCTGTCCAAATCACGCATGCTCCAAGAAGCCGAGCACACTGCATAATAAAAGCAGCCTTGTTTTTGCTCCCACATAGCTACTGAGTCCTTCAGATAAACAAGGGAATCCCCACAGGAATGGGGCTGCTCTCTGAGGAGCTGGGAGTGAGCTGCAGCCTTCCTGCCATACCCTGAGTGCCTGACCCAGGAGACAGAGATGTTTTCTCCTACCACTTGTCCTCTGGTAGCTGTCATGCTCCCACAGCAGCATGAGGATAGTCACGTATGTGCATGTGTAGCTGTGTGCAGATATATGTGTATATATATATCTGTATATATATCTACATCTTTATACACACACATGTACAGGACTAGACCATTGTGTGACATCTACACCAGAGACTGCTGTTTCACAGTGACTTTAAACCTACATGCAGGCTGCTCTACAAGATATGATCCAGTTCATTCTCCCTTCCTTGCTCTTGCCCTGCAGAGACACCTGCAGAAGCTGTCACTGGCACATGGTGAGCTGGCTCCATGCCTTCCTCTGGCTCACCCATGGCCCAGAAATGCTACTTTTGGCCCAAAGGAAGTCATGGAAATGAGGGATCAGGGATGACATCAGTTCCTCTCAGCAGCAGCCCAGGTTATCTTTAACTTTTTGTAAAACCACAGCTTTCAGGAAAGGCAGGGATGAAAAAACCACCAGAAATAACTGTCTGATTTGAAATACCTACTTCTTGTACAGACTGCACTGAAAGTCATCTCAGCATCTCAGAAAGTCACTCTCCAGTTATTTTCTCAGTGTTGGTGACTCATTACAAGGAAAGCATCCCGCCTGGCCTAAGGGATCGCAAGTTCTCTAATCAGGAAATAGTTCAGATGAAGGCACCCTGCAAGCATCTTGGGGAAGAGAAGGGGGAAAGTAGAGGGAGCATCAAGAGGAGTTTATTTATATTCAATTGTACTTTGTCCTCTCACAGAATATATGATTTATCTCATGCCAGTCTAAAAGAAGAACCTTTGGAATTTAAACTCTTAACAATGTCAGAATTGCCTTTTGTCCTGACTTTTCCAGGGTTTTTTATTATTTTTATTATAGTTATATGTTATAGCTACTCTCTAAATTAAACTGCTACTCCTTGACATGCCTCAAAGAGATTCCTTAAGAACTTGATTTTTTTCCACTTAAATAAATTTCAACATGATTAGATCTAAATCTTTAACGAGGATCACTTATTTCTTGTGAAAATTGTATCATGGTAAACTAAGAAGAAAGAAAAAGAGGATCTTAGGACAAGCTCTGCACAGGCTTCTTTACTGCTAAGCCTGTCAAACCCTTGGTTAAGAGCTCTGGTTTACCCTTCTTGGCCAGCTGAAGTTAATTCTACCCATTCATGGCTGAGCTCCTTATGATTCAGCTGCTGAGCTGCTTGGCATTTAAATACTAACAAGAACCAGAGATCTCTTGCATTACCGTGACTCTTCCAGTCACAATGGCTCAGCAGATGAAATAAGACTGGTTCAGTTTCCGTGCATGGGGAGGAGGGAGAGGGATATCCTTGGCAATTGTGCCAAGGTATGTCCTAGCCCCAAGAGATTCCTGTCATTCTGTTAGAATGAGCTGATTGTGAAGGGCCTGTACACTGTCTCTTCCTTCTCTCTTCTTTTCTCCTGCTTGAACTTATGTTACAGCTCAGGATTGATAGAAAGGTGCCAATAATCCATTATTTCTGCTCTATAATTAAGCTTTGTCGTGTGTCCACTTCTTTACCACCTCTTAATTTGTCATATTATCACAGCTGTTTCCTAATCACAGCTTTTTTTATAATGAAAGGATAAGATCAGCTGAATTGTATCTGTATTGTCACTGCTAATACTTCAGGCAGACACAGAGCTATTTCTCTGATTAAAGTGATGTGTAGTTATATCAGGAGTTGTTGAATTATGTCATGTTTTTTGTCCCTTGTGCTGACACTGTTACCAAACCATGCTTGAGCAGAAGCGTACCAAGCCCAGGCTGAAGGTTGTTCCTGGACTCCTGAGCACATCATTTGTATCATCCACTTGCAAATCCTTTCCTTTCCATCATTCTGCTTCTCATAAAGCTGACTTTTAGAACATGGGAGAGGAGTTGGCAAGCCTTCTGCAGAGTCCTGGCATGTGGAAAAGGGTCTTTCAACCTAGAGCAAAGCAATTTCTTCAGACAGCCACCAGCTGGGATGTTTGCAGCTTTTTTGTCATCTTGTCTCATGCCCAGATGACAAAAAGGTTTATTATTCTAGGCAGTTAGGGTGAGTGTTCCCCACTTGTTTTCCATCTTTGGTATGATAAATTTGGCGATGAAGCCATGAGAGTTTTTTAATGGTGCTTTTTTACTTAGGCAGAGGCTGAGGCCCTGCCTTCCCTTTCTCGTGTTTAAGTAACAGAAATAATTTAAGGTAGAAGCGTTACCTTTCATGTTGTTGCATTACCTACAGCAAGAATCAAATAATGCTCTGAGGTGTGAGATGTGGCAGCCATGTCTTGGCCAGGGCTGAAGGCTGATGGCAAACCTTTGCCAGGGTAAAGGCAAACACTTCACTCGGAGTGTTGTCTGGAAGAGATGTCAAATAATCCTCAGGGCCTCATCTACAGGACCCCTTGTGTGGGGTGCTGTACTCGAGGCGTAATTTGGACCATAAAAGAGATTTCAGTACAAAAAAGGAATAGTCAGAGGTTCTGAGGATGCAGCCTGTGAGAGGCTGGGGAAGGGATTTCAGTTGTTTAGCAGAGAGAAAAATGAGGAGAGGCATCATAATAATCTTCAGGTATGTTAAGAGTGTGACAAAGAGAGAAGCAGTGTGTTCCCCATATATTCTGGGGGTAGAATCAGAGAAAATGGGCTTAAGACTCAAAAAAGAAAATTGATAATGCATGTTAGAAGCACTCTTTCTTAGGTTAACAGTTAGAAGGTTGGGTTTGATTGCCAGGTGAAAGGTTGGACTGATTTCCATGAGGAATGAGACAGCTGGTCTCATCTGAGATGAAAATGATGAACAGCATCACTTCTTCAATGTTACTTTCAGCCATATTCTTTGATTGAACACAAACTATTTGTGTTGTGTGCATTCTCATATTTTTTTAAACCATTTTCCCGTGCAAAAGATTGTTTTTTCCTCATGCTAATGCTTAATGATGTCTAAACAAAGTAAGCTTAAACAATAGTAAAGGACATTTTTCATGAGCTTGGATTTCCTGGCTGCTCTCTTCAGTGAACTGACAGCTTTTGTTTCCTCATCTTAAATACACAATGATGGTCTTACAGTAAATAACTAATGAAAAATAGTTTTGACCTCTTGGAAGCTTTAAATGCTAAAATACCATTGCTTCACTTATCATAGTCATAGTTCTTTTTAAATCAGTTTCATGTTCACTCAAAGCTGCTCTTCCATAGAACTTTATATTTGGAATTATTCTGTTCTTTTTCTTCTTTTATTCTTTTATTGTGTTAGAATTCAATTCTACAGTTGTAGCAAAATTGACATGTACTTCACCTCTTCACCCTTGAAAGCAGCTGCAGGATTGGTTGCTTTGTCACCTCTTCTCAACAGCAATACCTTCCTTCCCTTTCTCTCTTTCCTCTTTGCCTCTCAAATGGCCAGAATTTGAAAACCATCTGCTGTCAGGCTGGGACGTGCTTGCTGTTTTCTTTCAGTTTTTAGTTGCTGGCACTTTTTGCTCCCGATGAGAGCACGTCCTTGTCCCGAGTCAGCTCCACACTCAGGCTCTGAGCCCCAGCCTGTGAGGGGCACGACTTGCTCAAGTCACCCTGCTCAGAGTGGTGTAGAAGCCTGTGCTTGCTAGAGCCCACGTCTTTTAGGGGAAAATATCCAACTGAGTGTTTAAAGGAGGGAATGTTGGAGAGGCTCTGGCTGAGCAGACATCTCCTTCTGGCGTTGTGGTCTGTCCTTCCTCCCCCCTGCTTCTGTTGTCTCATCCCGCTTCCTCTGATGGCTGCTGCCTTAGAAGTGGCTTTAGCACAAAAAGGGTTTTCTTTGAAGTGTTGTGGAAAGGCCATTTCTAAGAGAGCATGACCAGCAGAACCCCAGCTTTCTTTTTCAGCAGTCTGATTAGAGCGCAGCACCAGTATCTGTGTTTCTGCTCTTCTGGTGTAATGTGAAAACTTTCAGTGACTTTTACGGTTCAATTGCTTTTGGCAAACTTCAGTTCTCCATCTTAAACCCACGCACTTGTATAAACATAACTGGCTTCAAGCTGTGTCAAATATAATCACTTAGCTACAAAAACAAAAACACCCAGGTATAATTGCTAAGATTCTACTTTTTATAAACATTTTAGACTGAAAATGAGAATCTGGAGTGACAATCACACCTTGCTTGCTAATATTTTTCCCTTTTTCATTTCTTCCATACATTTTTCCCTGTTGTCATCCTCTTTCTATTCGCTAAAAGCACATTTTTGCTGCTCTGAGCCTCAGAAATACATTCTGCCGAAATTGTCTTAAAAAACACAGAGATACATGACAATGGGAAATACAAAGCAAAAGCTGAAATATGACACCAGCATTCCTTAGGGAGAGTAATACTGAATATTAAATGAAATTCTGAAGTTTCTTATTCTGTTTCCTAAAAGCAGCTTGATATGGGTGGTGAACATTAAAAACCAAACTATGTTGTGGAAGGAACAGAGTCAGTAAAACAATTCAAAGAATGCATTGGCTTTATGTTTCTGTTTGAGTGTAAATATTTGTTCTACATTACAGTCAAATAGGAAAAAAGAAATAAAAAAACATTTAAAAAAAATTAGTGTGTTGGCAGAAACAAACCCACAAGTGGTGGGGCAGAAGAGATTGCAGGTTTTATTTTGAAGAGGATCTTGGGATATTTTTTAGCAATACTTCCTCCCACACAGTGCTCCAGAGCAATGGATCACTTTTGGCTTTGTTTGAAAGTTAAAAATACCAACCAAAAAAAAAAAAA
>VZTB01012894.1:0-204935 GCA_013397245.1 Thryothorus ludovicianus | reverse complement strand
AAAAAAAAAAAAAAAAACACCCTGTGCTTTTTTTGAAAACTGTCAGTAAAAGCAGGGAAATATGCTGTAGTGTACAAATGAGGTCAAAACAGCCCTCACTCCCTCAGCACTACCCAAACTTGAACTCTCTGAAAGACTCTTCCTGAAATTCAGAAAACATAGTTGCACTTTGCATGTGCATTACAAGCTGTGATAAGAATTCAACTTGTTTTTTACTTATCTGTAATTCCGATCTTTAATTTAAACCAAAACAAACAACAACAACAGAAAAAAAACCTCAACAAAAACCTCCCCGAAAAACCCAAACACCACCAACAACCAAAACAACTGTGCCAAACAGAAATATTAAGCTTTGTATTACCTTCCATTAAGCTGCAGCTCTGGGACTGCAGGGACTCCAGGACGGGCAGATGAACATGAATTATCCTTTTGTAGGCTTCACTCCTACACTTGCCCAGGTGTTGTCTAGTTCATTCCCAGACACGCTTCCCAAAACTCCCTGAATGGAGCTTGGAGCTGCTCTCAGGGTAGGCAGGGGAAGGGCTGAGTGGGGTCATTGATGTGAGCTGCTGCTCTTGCTGCTGCCCAGCGAGGATGGGGCCGAGCTGCAGAGGAGCTGTAACTCTGCCTGTGCATTCCCAGAATTTCCTACATGTGCCTGAGGGCAGACAGTGAACCTATGGAGATATGCTCCCAGAAACTCTCGCAAAGCCCATCTGGAAAGGCAGGAGTTATCTTATGTGTACATGATAGAAATCCCACACCTGAACTGGGTTAGTTCACTGGGCAGTGCTGCAGATGGTCCTGCTGCAAAAGACATTGTTTTATCAAATATTTGAATATGAGTATCATGGTGGTTGCTTGGTTGATTATATGGAAGGTATTAACTACTGAACAGCCTGTAAATATTTGCTAAGCTGTAAAACTCACAGAAAACTGAAATATTCTGAATAACATTAAAAAAAACCCCTTGAGAATCTTTTCTAGCTCTTCATACAACCTAGGTATAAATTCAATTGTAAGTTACATTATTGTCTTCAAATGATAAAAATACTCCAAGTTTCATAGTAATAGAGGTGAATTGTTGAAAATTCCAAAGATTTGTTTTCTCTGTGGCCCAATTTGCTCTGTTGACAAAGAGAAAAGTGTGTGGTTAATATTACTAGAGAAAGTACACACTTTTATTGATGGAACTTTCATTTGCTTGGTTTTGGAATACATGGATTTACTTAGGCAAAATCCAGATGCAGATGATTAGATGAAAGGGAAAACCACCAAAAACAATAGGATGAGACTAAATCTGTGGAGCCACCATAATATATCTGCATATCTGCCTTGCTATTTCCTCATAATGAGTAACAGGGCCCGGAAACCCTTTAACATATGTTACATTCACAGTGAATCAACTCACGCTTTTACTCATATCCTTTTTATACTTTTTTAAAACAAAATTTGGATCTGGTTCCAGCAATTTAGAAATGTTTTATGGCAACTTAGTCAAAGAATTTGGCAGGTTTTGCAGTTTGGAAGGCCACTGGAATGTTTTGAAAAAGCCGTACTAATGTCTTAGTAATAATGAGGTAAGAGTAATAAATTTTTCTTCGTTCCAAAAAGTAGGATTCTGATTTTTATTTGTATAGCTGGAAGATACTCTCTACGAGATTCTGTAGTTTTTGCCTTTCAAATGATAGGTTCTCTGTAAGGAAGGAGTTGTTCATTGGGAACCTTCTGACTTTTTCCTGTATTTGCATGGAGATGAATGGTTTGATTTGATATGAAGAAATGGACTGCTTTGTTTTGTTCATAACTTTGTTTAGATAAACTTGTTTGGAAATAACTGCAAAAATTTGTGGTCTCTGTGCTTATAAAATTGCAATAAACAGTTACAAATACATACCGGTTTTCTAATATCAAGCTTAGTTTTTCAAGAAAGTTACAGAAAGGCAATGTAGGATAGGGTTTTTATGTTTAACATAAGGGCCACGAAGGTACCTAGTGCTCCCTGAAAATTATGAGAGTGTAATAACATAAAAATCTCACCCCTCTTTCTTAAGTATTTAAATGTCAATGTGAACCACCATGTCAAAATGTTTAATGTGGCCTACATGATTCTGGCATAAATAACATGATGTTTTTTCTATTAAGTTTACTGCCTAGCAAAATAGTGTGTGTTTTTTGGCAGTAAGCATTAACGATTCCTGACAAACAGAATCTTGTCACTGATGCTGCACTTTTCCAGAAGGAAAATGAGGAATGAAAGAACACACAAGTGCAGAGAGTTAAGGAACTTGCTGCCACAGTATTGTGTTAAATATTTTAGGAATATAACTGGATTTTCTTGTAAATCAGAGTAAAGTAAGGAGTAAACGCATGAAAGTTAACAGAATACTATGTGGCTAAAATAAGTGTCTTCAAAGTGTTGGTGTATTTTCTACATTGTGTCAGCTAACATGGCACACGAGGGCCTGTTTGTACAGGAATTGTTGGATCATTTTGTTTGTGCAGAAGTTACATTGTCAGTGGTTTGGCTCTGACAGTGTCCTTCCTGAAGCAGGCTGTGTTGGGTGTTCGATGTGATGGTTCCAAGAGGCACTTTGGCAATCTGACCACTTTCATCAGTAATCAGAGGACTCCAGCATATTGCAACACTTGTGAAAAGAAGGTGTCAATGTGGCACAGTTGTCAGAGACGTTAAATAAAGTCAACATAGGCTGTACTGGAAGAACGTGAAGAACCTGAGAGTAAAATGTTGCAATCTAAATTTCCAGCCTCCCCTATCTGATCACTGAAGCCACTGGTTCCTGATTTACAGGGGAATGGAGCTTGGAAACCACCAGGGACTCAGCAGGGATATCCCATCTTTGGATCATCTCACAGAGCTGGAGTTACACTGAGTTCTTGTAGAAACGATCCTTCTTTGTTTGTCTTAGACCTGGAGACTGAGCAAAAGCCTTGAGATTTTGATTTTCTTGTTAAGTGGTATCTGTCTGATACGTGTGCCACTGGGGCACATACAGGATGCCTTTGGGGTTTAATATCCCTTCCCATGTGCTCCTGTGATTGCAGTACACTTGTACCACTGACCTGCAGGGCAGGTGTCCCATCGTCCAGGGACAGCAGAGGCAGCAGGGACCTGGGTTTCATGAGCAGAGAA
Organism: Thryothorus ludovicianus; assembly: GCA_013397245.1. Taxonomy (NCBI): domain Eukaryota; kingdom Metazoa; phylum Chordata; class Aves; order Passeriformes; family Certhiidae; genus Thryothorus; species Thryothorus ludovicianus. The sequence continues at coordinate 201,781 of VZTB01012894.1, read as the reverse complement.
TATCAGCACAATTATGCAATACAGGGAACTGGTTTTCTCACTTGTGTTTTTTTTAAATTAACAGAACTCTAGGGAAAAACAGTGTTTGCTAAGCATATTTGTGTTTTGTCATAAATTGTTAATGCCTTTAGGACAGTTATGATGATAAATTATCAATTATTCACCATTTTCTTGTGGACATATTCACCATATCTTCTGGATCTTCACTTAGGATAGGCAGCTTGAATCTGACCAGAGCATTAAGAAAGGAGTTCATCTGGTAATAGCAAGACTTTGATAAATTTGAAATAAAGTAAGTTAGAGAAAATAGAAGGGCAGACAATCTTAGACTATCTATTAGTGTTTAAAGAAACCTGTATTTACTTCAAAATTTTTCATTTAAAATAGGTATTAGTAGATTATAATTTCTTAATTTCTTATTGTGTTTTTAGGTTTGATTTTTCCACGTTTGGTGCCATGAAATCAGCAGTTATTTTAACTAGCAATCACATAATTCCCAAGCATTGCAGGTTTTTCATTGTTGCTGTTCATATTTACCAAATACTTCAGTTTTCACTTAAAAGCCATTTACTCATAAATTACTTACCTGTTTCATAACAGAATGTGATATAGTCTGTGTACTTTTTCAGTAGATGCTGAAGAAAAAGAAAGTTGGCCCACACAGTCACCACTGGCATTTATTAGGATTATTATCCTGTATAACAGCTTGCTTTTAGTAAATATTTTTGATTAGCCACCAAGCCTTTCTGGTTTTTAAAACTTGCCAGTTGAATCAAGCATGTAATTTCAAATATTATAGTAGAAATTTGGAATTGGATTACAATTTTATATGTGTTTGACTTATTGGAAATTCTCATTTTTAGACTATTTTTTAAACTAATAAATCTACTATTTAGTTCAGACAGATGCCAAATAAATGGCTTCTGCCAACCTGGCTATTTTTTTTTCCTTTTTCGTCTGAATACAAAGATAAGTATTCTGTTAGTGTTCATTTGAAGGGACACAATAATTGGATACGTACTTCTGTTCATCTTTAGGTTATTAGTTGAAGTTCAGTCAACCTCAAAGTCATTAACATGACTGAGACTGTTTCTAGCTAGTGTGAAATGAGCTGGAAGTCTTACCTAATTATTGATAGGCATCTATAGCAAAATGCTTTTAATGCAACTGATGCAGAAAATATATCTATAGTGGGCATAATTAAGTATATAAATAACAGATAAAGTAACTTCCTAGGATGTAAAAAAGTTTTTTTTACCTAGAAAAATTTTGTCTTTATCGTGTTTGATGTCTTCTAGTGGAGAGTATCTTTTGGAGTTTTCCCTTACATTATCATGTTATGCCTGCTGGGCTTTCAGAAATAAGACTGCAGTTTTCATGACTGAGATGCAATTCTAACACAGTAGAACAACCTTCAGTGTAATTAAAATGTGTGGATGACATCTTGAGATTAGTGTAGCTTTGATCCAGAATGGAAGGGATGGAAGAACTGTGTCTCCTAACGTTAAGATAAATGCTAGAGGCAGATGAGATTATATGTGGAAAAACCAACCTGAGCATCTAGTCCTGCAAGTAGTGGTACTGTCTTTGCAGCTATAGTAAAACGTCAGTTCATTTCACACTATTCTGCAATCATCTGGGTGTTAGTATAATGAGAATAGTAAATGTCTTGTCAATATGTTGTAACTGTCATGAAAAGACTTGTTCTATAGACATGGGCCTTCAGCAGAAAGTTCTCTGTTATAATTCAGTTAAATGAACTTAAATATTTTAAACTTAAGAACAGCCCACACATTTGCCATTGTAGATGCAAAGACATGTAGAATTAAATGTCTTTAGAAATTTAAGTCACGTAACAGGGTGGGATCTTTTCCAGCCATAGAGCATCTCCCTGGAGCATGGAGTATTTCCCTTCTGAGGAAAGGCTGAGGGAGATGGTCCTGTTCAGCCTTGAGGATACTGAGTGGAATCTTAAATGTACATAAAAATATCTTAAGGGCAAGTGTCATGATGGTGCAGTCCAGGCTCTTTTGAGTGGTGCTCAGAGAGGGTAGGGGCAACAGGCACAGACTGAAACACAGGAAGTTCCATCTGAGCACGCAGAAAATCTTCTTTATGTTGAGGTTGAAAGAGGACTGAAACAGATTGTGGTCTCCTTCTCTGGAGATGTGCACAACCTGCCTGGGTGCAGCCCTGTGCAGCCTGCTCTAGGTGAAGCTGCTTGAGTTGGACTAGATGATCTCCAGAGGTCTCTTCCGACCCCAACCATTCGTTCTGTGAATCTGACAGAAGAATGTGAGAGTCTCATATCACTTTTCAGCCACTAAGACTGAAGGCGATGGGGAAAATCTTCACACAGAACATCAAGCTCTGCCTCCTTGAGTGAGGAGGAACAGACAGGTTGATTACAGAAAAGAATGGGAATGAATGGAATGTCAGTATGTGTCCTGCTGCAGGTGGATGAAAGAATGCTTTCCTGCCAGAACATGGAAGTTCTGAGGACCCAAAAGAAGGTCTGAATCTCTGAGTAGCTGAGTCCAGAAGGAACCTGTTCTGAAAAAAGTGACTAGTCACATGAATTCAGATTGGTGTATTTTTCTTAATATCTTGTAGGAGCTGGTAAGGATGAGGGTTTCTAAGGTGTCATCTACCCTGCAGTAAGTCTCCCCCAAAACCTCTCAGATCTAATTCTATTATTGTTTTGAAACTATGCTTTTCACTTTGAGAAATCTTTTTTTTCCACTCTTTATTTTCCTTAGCAACTTCATCGCTGACAAAGAAAAGCAAGCCCTGGCCCTGCAGCAGAAAGGGTAGTTCCAAGGCATGGCTGTGTCTTTGGGCATGAAATGCTCAAAAGGGTCTGTAGGAGAGAGATCCAGCTTCCAGCAGAGTTATTTTGTGCCTCAGGAAATGCAACCTCTACCATCATCAGCTCCAAGAGACAGTGGCCTAATATAAAAGCACTAACAGGAAGTATTTAATGAAAATCTAGATTTCACTTCCATGGAGACAGCTCTGAATTTTCTATATCTTAATATCAGCAAAGCATTCTCTTGAAATAGGAGTGACTTGTTAAACATATAAATGGATTTTGTGATTAAACCTGACTATTGAAAGATTGCAATTTCAACCTCAGAGAAAGGCGTTAGCAAGAAGAACAAAAAAGAGTTGGAAATGGAGTTGCTCCAGAGTAATTTTAAAATTAAAGTCAGCAGCCCTGAAGATTACAGCACCTGACTGGATTGTTTTACCAGGGACTTGGTTGGATCCATGGTGAATGCACCAGATCTAAGAGCTGTGCAGCTACAGGGTGAGATGGCTCTTACACAAGGAAAAGGAATCCTTATTTTTGCAGTCAGTTGAGGTGTGCTGTGCTGCTGAGTCTAGTCCTTGATGAAGGGAAAAGGCAGAAACCCAGCAGAAAGTGGGGACAGAGCAGCTCCACCCTTTCCCAACAACCCACAATCATGCTGGGGTAGGAGCACGGAACTGCATTTTGTAGCCAGATGTGCCAGAGGAAAAGGATCCAGGTTAACTTTTGTGTTTGCTGTGGGTTCTGCAGGCCTGTTCAGAGTGACATTTCCCACATGCCTGAAAGCAAGAATTGTTTCTTTTATTACAATTGTTTCTTTTATTACAATTGTCTCTGATGTAACAGGGATTCTTTTTCCATATAAAAGTAGTACCTTATGGCATTGACACTGTGTCCAAGTTGATGTTTTTGTATTATTTAGAAAATGTTCCAAGCCAAAGGCAAAATGCTGCAAATTGGCTTAGAAAAAATGCAACTCAAAGAAAAAAATCATCCCCTGGATAAAATCCAGCTCTGGAAAAAGAGAGAATTAGATTGTCATCCTAACTGGCACCAGCTCCTGCGCAGCATTTGGCAGATTCCTTAGGTCAGATTTTAGCTGTAGTGTTTATGATTAAGTGAAGAGGCTCTGGTTTCCAAGCAGGTTAGTATATAATGATATTTTAACTGATAATAGGGGCCAGTTCTCAAAGGTGCTGAAAACTTTGAACTTTTAGGGATTTTAAAATTGAATCAAGAAAATTCTTGTTTAGAAAAGCATGTAAAATAATGATGTAAAGACACAGACTTAGGTGTTTTTCTATATACAAAATTACTTTAAGGATTTCTAATGCCAAAAATTAATAGGCATTTAAAAAGAATAAAATGCATGGCTGTTAAAAGGACATGAAATAGACTAAAATAATAGCAGAATGTTCATTTTTTACCCTCCAAAAATAAATACCTTGTGTTCATCATAAATACTACAATTGAGAAGATAGCACAAGTTACAAAAGCTTTTATTTACTTTGTTTTGAATGCAGTTGGAATTTATTTCTGCTTCATAACAAAAGTTTATAGGAGAAAAGAAGTAGTTTCCTGTGACAGATGATTTTAATTTACTTCTAATAAATGTGACTTGTATTATATTCTGAGCTCTTATTGAAAACTGCCTGAGCAGAAAGTTCATTTTTCCTGAAAAGTAACACTTCCTCCTGGATGTGAGTAGTAACATGTATGTTTATTTAGTAATTTATTTTTTTTTTAACTAAATAAAAGACCTCTCCAAATACACATGACTGCCAAGAAGTGGATATTTGCCAGTAATTTTCATGGTAACTTTCCAGAGCATCTTTCTGTAACATATAACACTGAGATGTAGTAGAATGTTCTTGTGCTTTTAAGGCATTAAAAAAATGGCTCAGAAGCATTGGCTATAAATGAGAGGACCTTCTGACTCTTAACTCAGTACCTCGGGTTGGTGGGACACATATTGTTTCTTGATAGAAGACTTCTGCACAGGTCTTTGGTTCTCAGAGGGGATCTCTCACTGCCCTACGGGTATTTGTGCTTGGCATGTTGCATATCTCACCTCTTGGTGTGGCATTTTCTCATGGTCTTGAGGAGAGGAGAGAAGAATGGTTGAGGAGGTTCAGAAGAGCACTGGATCTTCATCATGGCATTTGATTCTTGCTGAAGAAATGGCATTTAACCCTTCACAACCTCCTCCTCCTTGTAAGAGTACACCAAAACATAATCAGAGCTGACCCTTGGGAGTGATCTGAGTGTTCCTGTCCTGTACCTTTCACTGGAGGCTCTCACAGCTGCACAGTTAACAGGAATGTGGTGTTACAAACAGGGAAGCTTCATATTTCTGGGATGGGAGCTCCTTTGTTTCCACCTCTCTTGCTGCCATGGTGGAGGTGGTGACTGGCACACAGTTCAGCTTCTTTTTGTGAAAAGCACAGCTAAACAGCTGTACTCCTACCAGACTATTATGTAAATGTTCATCAAAATGATACTTTGCCTGCTTTAATGTACCTAAACCTTACTATAAAGGAGGCTTCTGTTTTCAGGAATACAGCATGTTCTTGTACAATGCCAAAATAAATAGGGGATAAGAGACAGGGATGAAACAGAGCTAATGAGGATTTTTTGCTGAGTGCATGTTTGGACTGTGAACTCTGCAGGGGTTTGGGCTGTGTATACACACTTGTGTTCTAAGGAGGCTGATTTCAACACCAGTGTCCAACAATAAATAAGATTTGGCAAAGAGAATAAATAGAATTTTGAGAAGACAGGTAAGGCTGCAGCCTGTCCAAAGCCAGAAGGCAGCTGAGAGGCTCATTATCAGGTGCTGAACCTATAAGAAATCATGAAGATTCAATGCCCTTGGAAAACAGGTATATTAAAAAAGAATTTCATAGAACTAATTTAAACCCCAAATAATAAGCAAATAAACTATGACCCAGACTATTCCTTGAACTCTGCTTCACCCTTGACTTTTCTGCTGATTGACTGGCACCAAGACATGCTCCAGTGTAGGGGCAGAAGCAGGGGCAGTTTGTGATGATGGAATCAAGCATTGCTAAATGCTGCCAGAGCAGATGCAACCCTTTTCTCCTCTCTGTCCATGTCTGAGCGCACTGTTGTCAGAGATCCAGCTTTCTAACAAATGCACAAAAAGTGCATGCCTCATGCCATCGTTTTGGTCACCTTGGCATAACCAGACTTCTGGGAAGTTTCTTATTAACCCCTGAGAAACAGATAACCCTGTCTGCTCTGTGTCCTACCCTGTGGACAGAATTATTAGCAAAAGATACATTTGTACATCCTTGCTGATATTTTATATTTTTACTTTTCAGTTGCATTTTTCAAGTTTCTACCATTCATGTGATACCAGATTCTTTGAGTTACGTTTTCTCTCTCTAAAGTTCTTATGTTATTTAGCTTCATATTGTTTAAGTGGGAAAGACTAGAAGATACATATTTATTTGTTCATTTGGAAAAATTTCACCATTACTTAGACCATCTAGAAGACTAGAAGATTAAACCCTGCCAAGGTACCAATAACCTATCCTGTGTCCTTTACTCAAAGGAATATACTATAGTATAAATATATCCTATAGTATATAGGATAAATAACAATTCCTTATTGTCTTATGCAGGGAAAGTTGGAAATGACTGAACAAATTAGATAGGTTGGATTGCTGCTGGCAGACCTTTGGGATCATACTCTGCTTAGCTACATTTTACTTGTCATGCTTTCAGATTTCTATAGCAGTTGGATGGCATGAACAAGAATTCTTACATTGCTTTCATGTATGTACTTTAAAAGACATAAAAAATGTTGTTTTATCTCCGATGACAAGACTACAAAAAGCCCCAGAGGAGGTATTGTTCTGTTCAGTGCATCTCATGGGTCCATGAAGAACCAGATGTCTGCTTAGTCCTCTGGTATCTTTCTTGTAGTCCTCTCATTTTGGAGGAGCAACGGTGTTTGGGCACTGTGTATTTTCTGTCTGCTTCCTAGGCTTTCCATACAGGTTTTGTAGCCAGGATTGTTTGCTCTCCAGGTGGGTTTCTGAGGTGGTATTGAATCTTCTTGAGGCAAAACTGTTGCCCTGGTGTGTGGCTTACACACAGGTGCCCTTCTCTGACTTGTGACAGGAGGTGTTTGCTGTGGTGCTCCTCAGCTGCAGATTCTGCAGATCAGATCACATGGGGTTTGCAAGGCACTCCCTGACAAAACTCTGTTTTCCAAAGTTGATATATACTCTGAAAAATGCCGCCTGACTGTGATGATTGCCAAAGAGCAGTGTTTTTAAGGCACCGTTACTGAACCTAAAATTTATGTCAAGAGCTCAATGAACCCTTTTCTTTTAGCTTTTAATTTGAAGCTCAGCTGACAGCAGTGCTCCATTGATCCGCTACATGGATCACTGAACTGTGGCCTCACCAGCAAGCCTTGGGAAACTGTTACCAGAGCTCAAAAGAGTGATATTATTAGCTCACGATTTGCTGCACTTCAGTAGTGCTCCCAGAGGGGCAGGGTACTGGGCTGAGTTTTCAGAGTTCTGAATTCACCTCTGGTTTTGCCATTTATTTTTGTAGTGGTCTTGGGCAATTGCTTTCCTCCACAGTCACTTAGTTGTTGCTTTTTTTACTGTAGAGAAAGATAATTGGTAAAAGACTTGATGAGACTAGGGAGAAAGAGCAATCCTCAAGTTCCCCTTAGATGTTCAAAACTGAGTTTTTTATGTCTTACTTTTTTTATCCATAAAGGGAAGATACCAACACTCAAACCTGAAGCCTCCTGAGTTGGGAGGCTTAATGAATTTTCATGCAGTGCTCTGAAGAGTAAGTGCCTAAGAATTTTCCAAATAACAATTACACCTGCTGACTTTTATTCCAAGCCCCCTTCCACCCTTGCTCTTTCAGTATTTCAACATATAGTCTCTCAGGGCTGCGGAACTGAGACCATTGGAATTTCATAATGAACATTTCAGAGCTGTGCATATGGTTTACTTGAATATGATGATAATTTTCACCTATCATTTTATTTCTCCATGTTCTTCTTGTTTAAGGCTTTTAGGATGAGCTGTTATAGTGGGACACAGTTTCACTGTAGCCTGTGATACAAGTTTTTGCTAGTGTCCTTGTGTCAGAGGGTGACTATAGCCACACAGGGCCAGGCTATGCCCTGGCATCTGCAGCCACCAGTGGGGGTGAGTGTTGGCATAGTTGAGTATTTTTATTCTGAAACATTTATTTTTTCTCAGTGTGAGAGGTTAAAAATGAAATCCGAGTAGTTTTACTTAATCCATGCTAGAAATAATCTCTGGTTTGGCTTGCAATCCAGTCATCTTCCTCCCTAGTCCTGGACCTAGGTAATCCATTTGCCTGCAGGCTAGTGCAAGCCAGGAATGTAGGTCTGGGGCCCAAGGTGACCTGTGTTTGTCCTTCCAGACCAGACTCCTTGGGTCGGGGAGATTGGGTGTCCCTCTGAGCCCACACCTCCTGCTTGGCAGTGGCTCAGCCTCCTTCTGCTCCATGTCAGGATAATGAGGTGAGGGGCCCCGGGGGCCGAGAGCCCTGCCAGGATGGCTGTCAGCCCCTGACTGCTCGCCAGCCATCCCAGCAGCTTTGGCATTGGAGATCGAGGAGAGGCTGGAAACTAGAAAGTCATGAATGCTTACATGGTTCTGCCATCATCATCATCGTTATTATTATTTATTAACATGTGCACATCTGGTCAGGCCATGCTGTGGCTTGTGTGGAGGCAGCTCCTGCCAATGGGATCTGCCTCCGTTCACAGGGCTGGGACAATCCTGCAAAGTCAGGGAAACCTGCACAATTGTGTAGAAACTTCTTCATAAAACTTAATGTTATTAAAGTTATTAATAGCATAATAGTAAATTCTATATTGCTTTAACAATTTATTTAATAATTTTCTCATGCAAATATCTGATGATTTACTATATAGGAATTTGGGCTTTTTTAAGATTAAGAAGACATTTCTTCAATAGGTCGGTAAGAGCTTTCCAGTGCATTCAGGTCACATGATTTAGATCCACATTTTCATTACAAAGCCAAAGACAAAAATAGACAACACTGTCAAAAAAGGATAAAATTAGTCGCATTATCTTGAGAGGGCCACAGCTTGACTTGAATTTTCAGATGTGCTAAGAGTTGTATTATTTTAGCAGCCATTGACACTGGGAGAACTTTACCATAATTGGGAATCCTTAGACAAAGACTTTTGGGATCTGAGATTCTGTCTCAAACATTCAATGTTACACATTCAACATGCATGTATTCGGTCTGCAAGGCTAATTTAGTGTTATAGCACAGCAGTTTGATTGTCACCAAATTTGTGGATTTAGGGAACTGCAGAACACAAAATTTTTCCCATTTTTCACTTGTGTTCCCATGAGGGAAATACCAGGGTGTGCACAGAACTGCCCCAGCATGCAGAGTGGTTGGGACACCAGCCCTTGATGTGTCCTGTCACTCCTTGTGATACGTAAGGAAACAGGACACAGAGGATGACATGATTCTTTCATTACCCCAGTATTGCTTGATCCTAGGATAAAAGGAATTTCAAAGCAGCCTGAGTTTGTGACTACAGCCCTACGAGCTTCATGGAGCATTAATTTAGGTACAAGTATGTCTGTGGTCATGTTCCACCATAAAATTGCTCCAGCATGACTGGGTGTTGCTCTTAAAAACTGTATCAGACCCCTGCTCCAATCCATCCTGTGGCTGCACAAGCACACATGCCAGCCCAGAGGAGAGGCAGAAATGACAGCCTGGGTTTGGGGAAAGCTGTGGTTTGGGAAAGGCGCCCATGGCTGCTTCTTTTGGTGGCAATGCCAAGTTATGCTCTGTGACAGTCTTTGTGGCAATAAGCCTGCCTCAGTTTCCCATATGTAAACCACAGTGTTGCTTTGTAACGCTAAGGGATGGTAGGAAAATGGAGTAGTCTCCAGTGCCTTGAGAATGAACATTGCTTTCTAAAAGTTAGGAGATATTTATATTTGGTCTCCTGTTTCTCTGACTTGAAAAATTGTTAAGGCTTTTTTTAGAATCTATGCCTTCATCATAACAATTTCTTGATTTAGCTATTAGTCAGTTTTCATCGCTTTGCCATCTGGAATGAAAAGAAAGTGGAAGCTGATTCTGCCTTTCTTCATGTTTCTCTTAAGGAAAATTGTGCTAAGAAAAAATGTAATCTTGAGAAAACAGATTAAAGAAGCAAAGAAGACAAAAAGCCTTACCCCAGGCACACATTTGCATCTTTCCTATAAAAAAGCTATTTGAGATAAATCTTTCTGTTTTTCCTCAAGTATTGCTGTAAAGGTTCATGGACTGTGAATGACCCATTTTCCTCTGTTTTTTCTTCTTGTGTTCCTTCTGTTTCATCAGGACAACCAGACCTTTTTGAAGGACCTTTCTGCCATTCTCAAATGCTCCAAAACAAGGGCTTATTTAGATAGTTTCTATTTTTCTCCTGGTCTTTTCTGCCTATTGCCATTTTTTCTGTCCATTCCTTGCTTCTAGGAGGTGAACAAGGTAACCTTGCATTATTTTATTGATAATGTATTTATCTGTCATGAGCCCCTACAAATATGGGGACAGATCTAGAAAGGGCTAGGACATGATGGAACATTTTAGCCTTTCTTATGTTGTTGGGTTTGGGTTTTTGTTTTTTTTTTTCCTTTTCAGTTTTGGAAGTTTATTAGCTATAGCTGTGGTTCTCAAACTGTAGCCTAAGAAAAAAACGGTTGCAAACATTCATCTTAGAGTTTCTTTATTTTCAAAGTGCTTTGAACAAGAGGGAGATGGTTTGGGCTTTGTTTTTTTGTAGATAGATACATTTTGCTAGAATTCCCCTAAAACCTACTAAAGTGGATTTGACTGCTTGCCTTCCTATTGTAAATAATTTCTAAATTGAATGATGAAAAATACGTGTAGGGTAAAATACATTTTACTAGGAAACTTAAAAATGCTAATTTTGATGATGTTCCTGCAAGAAGTTTGTGGTGTATCTTCCATGAAAAAGAACAGATTTCTGTCTCAGATTATTGCCTCTGAAGCCTGTGAAATTAGTCCTTCTCTAAAATCACTATGTTGCAATTTATGTATAGGGAATGTCTCTCTGAGACATTCTCTGGATTAAAGGCCCCAGAACAAAGATTTGTATGAGAATTGTAACCTCAATATATACATGCTTGATTCTTCTCACATTTTGCTTTTCTTCATGCAGTGCAAATCAGATGCAAATAGGAAATTATTAGGAATAAATGATCAAGATGCTAAAATGCAATTTCACTTGTTTCCTTAACAACCATGAGCAACCCCTAGAAATTGGACTGGGAGATGTAATTTATACAAGCAAGACCAGTCCTGAGTTTTCTGTAGTTTTGCTTGGGAAAGACCTTCTTATGTTCTTTGAAAAAGATGTACACTTTATTAATTTCCTTTTTAACTCTGATGAAAGTGTGTGGGGGAAGAAGGGGAAAGTAAAGGAGCAGAGACTAGGAGGAAGATTCAGTCTGATTTGTTTCAGGGTCTGGTGTTTGGTCTCTGTTGACGGAGGACAGATGCTGTCAGATTAGAGGCCACTGTCAGCCCATCTGAGTTGCAAAGAGGGTTGCATATGTAGTCTAATAATGATCTAAGGAGGACAGATGTAGCATTAGCTTCTGGTTCAAGCAGCCAGTGCATTGATTTCCAAGTGAGCAGCAGCAGCAGCAGATGGTGGGATGAGGCAAGGATGCAAATGCTCCCTGTGGATAGCCTTGATCACTGGGCAGGGTGGGCCCAGCCACACCAGCTGGGAGAGACCCCCATGGGAGGGACACTCATGGGAGAGACCCAGAGACCCCCATGGGAGGGACACTCATGGGAGAGACCCAGAGACCCTCATGGAAGAGACCCTCATGGGAGGGACACTCCTGGGAGGGACCCAGAGACCCTCATGGGAGAGACCCTCATGGGGGGGACCCTCATGGAAGAGACCCAGAAACCCCCATGGGAGGGACATTCATGGGAGACACCCTCATGGAAGAGACCCAGAGACCCTCATGGGAGGGATATTCATGGGAGAGACCCCCATGGGAGGGACCCTCATGGGAGGGACCCCCACAGGACTCGTCTGGGAGAGACCATCATGGGAGGGATCCCCATGTGAGAGACCCTCATGGGGCTCAGCTGGGAGAGACCCTCTCAGGCTGCCAGACACAGGCCTTACAGCAGCTGCCTGTGCTGTGATGCAATGGGAGAACTTCTCTAGAGTCAGCACATTTTTGATAATAACCGAGACCAACAGATGCATCAGTCTGTGGTTTCCTAGTTAGGTTCTGAGTCTGTGAAAAACAAAGCACGTAAACTCAGGAAAATGTGCAAGCTTGCTGTAAACTCTGTTCGTTGCTGTGTCACTTTTTTTCTTGAGGGAGGGTGCTGGGTTTTTGCCATTGCGATCTCAGTGGGAGCACATTTAGCACTGTGTCTTCTTTGTTACTCAGGAATAGGGGGAAAACTGGGGAACACCTTTTGGCAAATGTGGTTAAACAAACCATCCGGGATCTTGTTCAGACAAAGAAGGCACTGGATCGATGGCACACACAGCTCTTGTTGATCAGAACATTCCCTCAGCTGAGACAAAAATTTGGTGAGGACAAATGGACATCCAGTGAACCTCTTAGTGATAAAATGTGGCTTCCCTACCCAAGTGATACTGCTGGAGTGTGCTCAGAGGTAATTTGTGCTTGCTGTATAGTTGGAATATAGAGTTCTGTTTGAACCCAGTGGTCCATTTTTTTCTTTAGGGTATCCATCAGCTGACACAAGTCAGCAATCATGGAGAGAATATACTGAGGATGTAGGTGAAGTGCTTTTCTTTTTCTCTCCTGTGGCCTGATAGGAAGTTTTTAGATGCTCGAACAGTGAGGAGCTGGTGTTGCTTATGCTGTTCAGTCCCATGGCAGCACTTTTTACAAACAATGAATTGTCTCCTTAACCTGAAGAAACATAGCCAGACTCGGAGTGAGCGAGAGCCACTGGTGGTGGTAACATTTTGGACATGTCCTCAGAGCTTAGAAACATTCTTGGAATATGGAATAATAATTTTATTTTTTGTAAATACCACCCCTCTGTTGGAAGGGGCCAGGTGTGAGTGGGAGGACGGAGCTGGCACAGCTGGCCAGGCTGTGCCCATGCTGGTGCCAGGATATGTTCTGGCAGCTGCCCTGGTCTCCCATCCTCAGAGCTGCATTCTCCCACTGCTGGCAGGAGGAACAGACATCTGACTGTTTGTCTGCTTTGCTCCTTTTGCATAGGAATGAAGTTAGTGCCTTTTATATGTTAATAACAAAAACACATTTTTTTTTCTCTCTCTGAGCTCATCCTGCTGCTTTGGTTAGTGAAACTGATCAGAAGGATTGGGAGTTTTTTTTACCATGGGAAAACATTTGCAGGGTCTGACCCAAAGGTAGATAAAGAAACCAGCTGCATGACGAGACGTGGTGCAACTGTTGGTCAGTGGGGAATGTGGGGATTATTGCTGAAGGGATTGCTGGAAGAAAGAAGGATTTCATGGGAGAGAGGGAGGCTGCTTGGCAGGGAAAAGGGAGGCTGTTCCAAACATATGGGGCAGCGTGACCAGATGTAAAAAACCAGATAATGTCCAGAAAACAGAAAATGATGCAAGCCATGGAGGTAAATTTTCCCTGGGATCTTGTAGGTAAGCCTGTCTAGCACAGTGTATTCCAAGGGGGTGCAAGGCTGATTGGGCAGAGGAGGAAAGGTGGCTGGGGCAGCCTGAGAGAAAGGTGTTGACAGCAGTTTATTACTGCTTCTTAAACATATGTTTTCTGGTTTCATGATGAATTCAGAGCACAGCCATAATTAAAATGAAATCTCTGTAAAATACAAGTGTTTGCTGCATGTCTAAGGTTGAAGTGAATTAGTTGGGCTCTAGTGAAACTGTACAAAGTATGCCAGATAAAGACACAAAGTTTTGAATAAGGGTTGTTTTGTTTTTTTTCTTGCAAAGGGAAATATTTATTTATTTATTTCTTGTCTTATGAATATGTCTTGTTTTCTGGCTGATCAGTACTGCAGATGAAAATCACCATCTATCAGTACTATGGATGTTGAAAATAATTCAGCTTTCGAATGGCATGTTTGTAACATGGTAACAACTTCTTACATGAGATTTGTGGGTTCTAAATCCAATAATGAAAATTGTGCCAGAGCCGTTGTGCTCCTCTCTCCAGCATGTTCAGTTTCAGATCCCATCACAGTAATCCTGCCCATGTCCTGCCAGGGCAATGAGCCTCTTGTGTACTGCTGCCATTACTTCAAACTCTCACCATCACTTCCAGCATTCCATGCCAGAATATTTAAATGATGAGGTTTCTGTATATTTTTAAAGGTGGGAAAATGAGATTTTGTGACAAAGTAGCATTTTGAATTCCAGTCCAGTCCGTAGCTCAAGTGGCAGAATTTCAATTGACTTATTGTACCAACTTTATATTAGTATATTCTTTAGCACCTCTTCTTTTCTAACAAATATATGAATGTACACTTATTTGAATTCTGATTCCCCTGTTGTAAGAAAATATAACTTAGTTTCAGGGATCTAGGTTTTCCTAGTTTTCTGAAATGTGCTTTCTGACTTTATCTTCTTTTAGAGACAAGGTGTAACCTTTGATCACTTATTAACAAATAACAAAGGAGGGGCCTGGAAGGTCTCTCTGTGGAGCTCCATTAGCAGGTGTGGATCCTGCTCCTGGCTGATCTCTTCCCTGTGGTCTGGGTGTTTGCTGTTGCCCTCCTTTGCAGCAGCCCCTGCCCAAACCCTGAGGCACTGGATCAAATCCAGGCTTCCAGCCCTCTCTGTGCTTGGCATGGGAGGGTTACACAGGGAACCTTGGTCTGTCTCCTTTGGCATGCTGCAGAGGTGTGCTGAGTGAAGGAACTGAAAGGAATCATTTGCCTCAGGCTGGCTGAGCTAATTTTTCTTTAAAATTTTTTTTTATTTATTTTCAGAAACTACAAAATTAAAAGTTTATTTCATTTTCCTGTCTTTATAGTAATCATGAAGGGGAACCAGAAGTAGGAAAAATTAGAGAGACATTGGTGTATTTCAAAGAATTAACCTCGGGGTAGAGGGAATTGAAATTTCCCATTTTAGAATTACAACTTTACTACTTTATCACAGCTAGCTGAATCCACTGTTGAAAGGCATATATTGCTGTTGTCAATAGAGAATATATTTCATGCATTTAAGGATTATGTATGTCATCTGTATCAGTGTATGCATCTATTAATAGAAATTTTCAAAAGCCTGACAGAAAATGCAGAAAATGCTGCTCTCGTTGGGGAAACATGAGAAAATAATGAATGTATGGCAGAAGTTACTCACTGCATAATGAACCCAGCAGTGAGAACTGTCATATAAAAAAGTGTTCTAGGACAGAAAAAAAAGGAGTTCTTTTCCATCTTCACATATGAATGTAAAGACTTCTGGATATATTCTTGTAAAATGCAATATTATCTCATTTTTGGCTCTAATTTAGCTGCACACTGGAAGTTTTGAGCTCCAGATTCACAAAGAAAATCTGTAAACTGTTCTTCTTTTATACTGTTCATATGAATGACATGATCAGACTCTGGGCTTGAACAAATTTTAAGTTTGCTATACGACATGGATAATAAAATTGTATTGCTCAATACAGAAATACCAAATTATAATGTGCAGTTCCTACCAGTGCCATATTTGTATTTCTTTGTCATGTTTTGCTATTCTGTTTCTCCATTCCATTAACTTCCTTAATTTACTGTCTGACATTTCTTCTGGATATGTAATTGCTCATAACTTTGGAAGAAATTCCACCCTAAGAAGGGTGTTCAGCTGAGGACTGAAGAACTCCCGAGGGGTGCTGCCACAGGTGCCTTGTTTCTGTGTGTCTCAGCCTTATCTGAGCCCCATTTCCCCTGGGATTTGGAGACAGGCTCAGACTTTCACCTCCTACCACAGCTTTTCTGTCTTTGTCTTCAGAGGGAACTGCTTTTTTTTTTGTGGAATTGGAGCCTGTTCATTAATTCTGTAGTGGCTGCTTATCTTCTGTGGTTTGGAGGGAGGGAGGAGGTGAGATAATGCAGGAGCCAGCAGACAGGACCTGGAATGTCTTGACCTGATGGGATGATGTCAGCTGATACTTTGGGAGATGGTTAAATGCAAGAAATTTCAATTTCCTGCTGCAGAAGGGTAATGGGAGTCCAAAAAGAAAATTCAGTGTGAGTGCCCACAGAGACAGAAGGGTGAGACTTTCTCAGCCTGCTGGGCATCCAGTGAGGGTGAAATCCATATTTGTGTGATTTACAAAGTATCTTACATTTATTTTGGGTGCAAATGAAATCTCATATGGAAAGCATACTTTTAGATAAAGTCTTGAACAACTTTATATATAATAAAGTCCACTGCAAGTTTATTTAGTTAATTATCAGCTTCTTTTTTTTTAATCTTTTTGGCTAGCATATTTTGAGTTCCATGTAAATAAATGGTACTTATATAAAAATAAATGCCTTTAACACTGATTATTATTTTCTTCTTTTTTGGTCCTTCTTTTGTTTCTTATTTCTTTTTTTTATCTATTTATTTTTATTTCTCCTATTTTCATTTTTCCTTCTTTGTCTTATTTTTAGTTCTTTTTTTTTTTCTCTATGAGTCTGTGAACTTACTTAAAAGCAGACATTCCTCTCCTAAGTCTGTGGTGTTGCTTAAACACTGGTCTGCAATTTAAAAAATAAACACTTTATCCATCCACCCTGTGCTAATGGATTATGCCTCAGCATTGCTGTCACTCATTGCATGGCTGTAGGATTTTTGGCAGCTTTTTTCTTGTCCAAACATTCCTTAATGCCTTCCCACCTCTTGTTTTATCACCCAGGTATTGTAACAGTAGCATTTGGAATTCTGATACCTTTTTTGGAAATCTGGTTTTGTAAAAGACAATTCCTTGAGAACTGAAGCAGAGAGAAGAAAAAGCAAGAGGAATACATGTGGGTTGTGGCTGAAGTGATTCCTTGACATTCATTGAGGTTGATCATAAATGTGCATAAGACAGGAGGACATTTTAGTAAATGCATTTTGCCTCTCTTGCCCCAAGCTATCTGGAAAGAATCTTTGTGACAGGCTGGGGAGTGCCAAATTTTAAACAAAATACGGGTTTTTTTGCCAGTTTTTAGAGAGGTATAATTATTTGTATGCTAAAACACTCAAATGGAAATCTTTATATATATTTTACTTGCTTCTTACTAGTTCTTCATCTCTAGGGCTTCATTTACTGTTTAGGGTTCACCCCTTTTTCACACACTACCATTCTTCAATGCCGTGTATCCCCAAGCTGATCATCTTCACTTTCTGAAGCAGGATCTAGCATATTTATCAGGTAATATCATTGTGGTTCTCAGGGCAGCAGAGAAGGGCAATGCAACCAAGAGAGAGCTCATCAAGTGAGAAGTCTTGTCTCATCACAGGGTGTTCCTCAGGCAGCAAGACCTTTCATTTCTTGGGGAGGGGATTTGAATACAGTTGTCAAATATGTCAACTAGTTTCTGATAGCACATTGAAAAAATTAAAAATTGTTCCTACTGGTAAATATGCTCTCACTGTCTGCTTTCAGATTTTGTGTGCTTCTGTGTGAAAATCTTTTCCAGGGTAATGATAAAATAGTCATGAAAGGCGCTTTTTTATTAATTGCTGGATACAGGGTATTTGTAACTGGGTTATAGGATTGAGTGGGAGTGAATCAAAGTGATTTTGTGTTTTTCTTCATAAAGATTTTTGTCTCCTTGTGGCTCTTCATTCGTTATAGTGTCCCTGGTATTTATAGCTTTATAAAAAACAGACATGGTTTCCTCAGCAGTAGTCTGTTTTGAACTTTTGATAAAATATTCAAATTACAGCAGCCAAAACTAAGAATAGTGACATTATTTCAAGAGAAATGGGTATAAACATGAAGTTCACATTCTGTTTTTTTATTTTAAATAAGAATGTATGTCTGGTTTCTACAGTGTTGCTTTTGTACCCAGATACCAATGATGTTTTTTTGAAAGATTGGGAGAGTCTCTATGTTTCAAGAAGTTTTTATATATAAATTGAAGATTGGAGTCAATATTACCCATTAATCCAATCAAATTTGTCTGGGGAAGTCAAGTGGGATCACCCACCACGAAACTAGGGCTCAAAATGCTGGCATAGATTTTTTGCTTTCCTGGAAGATGCACTTCATGTAAATGCATGTCTCTCCACAAACAGAGGGGTAGCAAGGTGAAAGTCTCTGACAAAGTCAGATTCGGTGATTTCTTGTAGAGAGTTCTCTGTTCTAGCCTTTAACTTCTGCAAATGACAAACTAAACAGAGAACATAAGCACAGAGAGATTTGATTCAGCAATGTTCAAGGAACTGATCAGTAGGGTCTTCTAATAAATTGAAGTTCAAGTAAAATTCGTATTTTTATGAGAGATTTGTATACTTATGTATTTTCATAAATGCATTTATAACAGACATGCAAGTGTGGAAGTGAAGTTACTCTGTGTGGGAGATTTGTGCTGTATGGACAAGACAATAATTAATAAACATATTTCCTTTCCTCCTTCCTGGACTTGCATTTCTTTTTCTTTAAAAGTTCACTAGTGTATATTAGTAACTGAAAACCACTTTTAGGTCATTTGTGCCATGGCAAGGTTAAGAAATACTGCAATTGCTACAACTGACCAAAACCAATCTGACCATTTTCTTCATTTTTGTCATTTTTTTCTGCTTTAAGCAACATTGAAATCACGTGTGTGGTATAGAAGTGTCCCTACGATTTTTTTCTAATCAACTGGAAGTGAAAACTATATTCTTTTAAAAAATGGTTATAGGCTAGTACCCGTAAACATAATTTGGAATAATTGCATCATCATGCATTTCAGTCCCATTTGGTTTTAGTTCTGGTTTGGAACAAAATCTGCAATGTGATGTAATTGCCTTCCTCTGATTTTTTTTACCTTGGTGTATTCTTTTGCTGGCTTGTGTATATAGTTTTTATGTGCTGCCATTTGAAAAACCTTAAAACTCCTGAGAGCTAGTCTTGGAAACCCTTCTGGATCTATCATTGGTTTTTTATTTGTGCATAGCAATTGCAGCAGCCCATTAGGGGCCTATAATTCCTATTGAGCATAGAATGGACTTCTCATCATTTAATATGGAATGTGATTTTGCTCCTCAGTCAAGCTGAAATCAGCTTACTATTGTGATTATTATCCCTGGGCTCCACCCTGCCTGTCACCACCTGCCACTTACCAGTAATTCCTTTGGCAATGAGAATACAGCCAAAACTGTCAAATAAATTGGCTCCTTTTTGAGAGCCTTTCTCTGATTATTATTCTTTCTTTGTGGTGATGTCAGATTTCCAAGGGTAATCTCTCACTGGAGGAGTATGTTTTTCTTTGGGACTTGCATCACTTGCTCCTTTTGAGTCTCCATTTAAGAAATAATGATTGCTTACTGGAAATATGTAGATTTTCTGTTATTCAGTTCCGTTATTTTTTTTTGTGAGCACATCATCACATTTCTACGAAGGAGAAAATAAGATTTTTTTAATCCAGAAAATCAGCCAAGGATTGACAGCAGGGAAACTTGTTTCTTCCCCTGAACATACCTATTTATTTGTTGCCCTCTTGGAGTTTTCAGTATTTTATTTCAACACACTCCATGGCAGTATTTCTGCTCTTTTCTTAAGGACAGAAGTACTAACAGAGGGAAGTATGCTTTAAAGATCTGTGGAAAGAGTGTTTCTCGCTAGGTGGGAACATTGTTTCCCTTCTTTCCTTTTGGATGTTTGATACCAATACATATATGGAGTGAAATCGAGAAATTTCTGCTTTCACACTTTGCTATTTACGATGCTATTAACTCCCACAAAAGAAAATACATCCCTAATTTATTCCTGGTAGAAACAATGTCTTAAGTGTTCATGTCTAGCATTTTTTAACAGCTGCTGGCAATTTCATTCTGTTGTGACACTAAAATTGTGAATTGGCATTTCTGGCTGCTTGCTTGGAGCCGGTGCCATACACCTGTGAGGTGTCCGAGTGTCCTGGGGTGGCCTTATGATGTTTGTATCCCCATTGGTGTGTGCTGTTTATGCTGGCTAACATGTTCTGTGCCTTTAAGACTGGCTCTGAAGAGGGAATGTTTTGTTTTGGTTTTTGCTATCAGCCTCTCCCCCATGGCTGGCGGGACACAGAGACTGGCAGTACCTGGTGCTGTTTTTGGTTTNTGAAAGACTGGTGTCACCCGATATTGTTCATTTTGTGTGCTGGGGGGTGCTGTGCCTGTTAAATAAACAGGTTCTTTCCACTTCTCTCCGAGGAATTCTTCCCGAACTGGTTGGGGGAAGGAGCTGTGTGAGTTTGCTTTCTGGAGGAGCCCCCTTTGGAGATTCTCTCCCAAATTTGCCCTAAACCAGGACACTGAGGCAGGGGAAGCAGGGCTGTGCTCTGTGTTTCTGATGATGCTCTGCCAGACCCTGGAGCTGCCGTGCTGGACACCAGGCCCAGGGCTGTGCCCTGAGTGTCAGTGTGTTTCTGAGGCTCTGTTCTGGCATGTTTTCAAGTATTGCCTCACTGGTATTAGGTTCATCTTCCCACCCTCTTATCCATCCTAACCAAAGCTTTGTTTTTTAAATTCTCTGCTGGGGTAGTTAGATTGCTTGCAGTACCTTTGGTGGCTTGGTCATTGTAGGTCAGTGGGAAGGAGTCTCCAAATGCAGATTTCCTGCAAAGGCAGAGAGAAAAGCCACACCTTTATGGTACAATCAGGAGAGATTTGGGCTGGTGCTGGCTCCCCGAAGTCTCTCCAGTAGCAATTTCTTATCTCTCGTCCTCTTGCTTGCCTATCTTCTTCCCTAGTAACTCCCTCTTGCTCTGTTTTCATTTCTCATTGTGCAATCCATCTGTTTATATTAGATTATAAGATCCTGAGAACAAGGATCTGATAATTTTTAATAACTTAACACGGTTGTGTACACTTTGCATATCAAAGGTATCTGATGTTCTCATCCTTTTTCCCTTCCTAGAAGTGAAGGTTCTCAGCAAAGAACTGAGGTGACTGTGGCTTATGTTATTCTTTGGTGAAGAGGTGAAGGGACAGCTCCCTTTCAGCCTATTTACAGTCCCTTGCCTTAAAGAAATCAGGAAACATGGCATTGCAAAGAAATATTAGTGCAGTAATATATGCAATTACTAACAGTAATTGCAATTATTAACAACAAATATGGCTGTAGAGCTACATGAAAAATATACATTTTTTGTACGGTATACTGATTAGGTTTCACAATGATTGCCTAGATTGTATGGTAATGATAGCTTTTGAAAGCATATATCTTATCAAGTAACTATTAAAATATTCATATATTCTGTAACTAAAATGAACAATATTAATGCATTTTATATTCAAAGCATACTTAAAAGCTGGAGACTGCTGTACACAGAATGGAATATACATCTTATCTCAAAACTGTATAATTTGAGAAAAAATTAAGAGCTGATTATTTGGGTTTTTTTTCTTTTTTGGTCATATGGCCTTTCTATTTCTTTTAGAGTCTTGTGATCACTTTCCACTTTGCAAATCTGAACCTATGCCTTTGTACTTCAGAAAGCTGTATGCATATATGTTGTTGTTTCATAATTTGAACAACTCTGGAAGTAATAGGGTTGTTGTGAAATATTTTGGATTTCTGACAGACTTCTAGAGAGCTTAGACAGCTACAAATGGGATGGCAAAAAAATTACCATTGTAGCCATGGGATGTTTTTCATGAGCTACATTGTGAAGTGACGCAGACAGTTTTCCTGTCGTTTTAAATACCCTCTTTCTGCCAATATATTGTGAAAATCTTTGGGCAGCATAGCTCCTGAAAATGTGGACAGTTTATGTAATGGCAGTGCTGCTGCTCAGTTGAATAAAAATATATCATCACCAGAAAAAACTTGGGCAGGATGGAATTATATGAACAAATGAATGTTGTCTTTGAGAAAATTCAGTGCTAAAGGTCTGAAGCAGAAGTCTTTAGGAGCAATATCTAGGGGAGCTGAGACTGTTTAGACGGGAGAAAATGGGATTCTGTCTACAACTACCCAAAAGGAGGTTGTAGGGAGGTGGGTGTCAGTGTTTTCCCTCATGTAGCAAGCGACAGAACAGAGGAAATGCCCTCAGTTTGCACCAGGGGTCGTTTAGATTGGATGTTATGAAAAATTGATTCCATGAAAAGGTGGTCAAACATTGGAACAGGCTGCTCAGGGAAGTGGTGAAGTCATTGTCCTTGATAAACACAGGGATGTGGTGCTTAGGGACACGGTGTAATGGTGCACTTGACAGTGCTATGGTTGGGCTTGGTGATCTTAAAAGTCTTCTACAGCCTAAATGAAAATACTTGCCCAAGTGTACTTCTTCAGGCGTTTCTTTGTTAAGATGTTTTCATGCCCTGGTATTGATGACTGGCACATCTTTTGAGCTTGCTAGTGGTAACATTGGAACAGGCGAGCAGTCAGAGCATGGGTACAGTCTCGAACTGCATGGGAAAATCTGCATTTCTTGGAGACAGAAATAGGCCAAGAGTCCCTTGCAGGAGTGTAGCTGACATCTGCAGGCTTCCCTGCACTGTGCTGTTGTCAAATGTAGGATAAAGCAAATGCATCTCAAACAAGGGGTGTTTAAACATCCAGACACATTTTCAGAAAAGGAAGAAAGGATTCCAGGCTCACTTGGGTAAACAATTGTATCAAAAATGTTTTGGGAGTAGGGAAGAGCTTGTGAGGGAGTAAGCAGCAAAGAATGTACCTTTTAGAGGTCTGAAGGGGCTTAGCAGCAGTTGCCCAGTTAGCCCTTGAAAAGACTGTAAAAACAAATGTGATGAAGTAGAGAAAAATTTAAGTGAAGGCATTTCAGAATGAGGATACAAAACTATAAATAGTACATCCCCTTAAGCGAAGGGAACAGAGAATCTCAGAATTATGAGAGAACTGAAGCATGAAAATATGGTTCAATACCATGGGTTTCCTCATAAACATGCTGAAGAGATATCATATGATCAGGCTGTAACAAAGGTGTTTGTGTGGATAGTCTGAGCTACTGCAGTTCTTAGGACAATGCAAGGCTTTAGGGATAACTTGAAAGAAAAAAGAAGAACTGTGCTTATGAAGTTCATTGATAAAAAGGTTGAGAAGCACTGGGAATAGAGAGAAGGAAATGTAATTTTTTCTAGAGCGAGTTGGAAAGCTTTGAGATCTAGAATAATAGAATAGGATGAAATGTGAAATGCATCATGTGAAATCTAGGGAGTGATAAGAAAAGACATGAAAGACTGGAAGCTTGTCTTTGGAGATCATAAAATAGAAAAATCTCTGCAAAGAAAAAGAATACCTCTTCTTTCTTAATACAGCAAACAGAAGAAAATGATGAAGGAAAGATTCATTAAAATACCAGTGGTATCTAGAAGCTTTACCAAGCCTTAAATTTGTTCTGCAGTTAGAAATTTTGCAGTTTGTTAATGAGAGGAGAACTAGAGTGGCAATGATATAAAAGTCAGGGGCCACCATTCCTGCATATAATTTGTCTGGTGCTGGCTTCATCATGTGGCATGTGAAAAGATATGTCTTCCAGTTTGGAAATAAATATTATAAATGCCAGCAGTCCTCACTAATGGGTTATTCTCTTGGTTCTATTAATGTTTAATAATGTTAGAGTCTCTTTTCATCAGGGAGGGCCATACATTTTTAAACTAGAAAATAACTTTGAATGTGGATAAATGAGACTTAACTCTTTTTTTTTTCCAAAGTGACTTTTTCTAAAAAGTAATTCTACTTTTTTGTGTTTCAGCCATGGAAGAGTTAATAGTTGAGCTGCGCCTGTTTCTTGAACTTCTGGACCATGAATATCTAACTTCCACTGTCAGGGAGAAGAAGGCAGTAATAACTAACATTCTCCTGAGGATACAGTCATCAAAAGGTCAGTGCTGGGGTGTGTTTTCTCGCTTGCAGAATGCACAGAATAAGTCTGTGCTCAGTGAAATAACTTTAAGAGCTGAAGACAAGCCCTAAATTGAAGCAAGACAGAAAGACAGGGTGAAGGCAAAGTGTAACTTTCTTGAATGCTTTCCTTTGTGTCCAGCAGTAAAATACAGCAAGAGGCACACGTAGAAGTGTGTTGGGTGCGCACTGGTGAACCCAGCCACAGAATTATTTCCTGGGTAGAATGTTTTCACTTCTGCTGATAGAGTGGCTACTTCATTTAATTCATGCCAGTAATGCTGTTTGTGAGTTTTGATGTCCCGGGGCGCTGGCCCCAGCACCATTCCATCTGTGTCAAATGAACCAAATCCATCACAAGGGTTGATTCTGAGGTGGAGTCTGGTGCATAACTGATACAGGAGTGCCAAGCCAGAGATAGGAAATGGTTGTCAGAATGTTTGGATTGCATTTTGCAATTAGACTCGTTTTCTTGTTTTCTCCCTATCTAAAACCATTTTTATTGCACAATTGCTTGTCTCTGTCAAGATTATAGAACTGAGTGCAACATAAGTGATTCACTATGTACAGGAACCTTTCCACAGAGCTTTAGTGAAGAACATTCCTCACTATTTTTTCTAACAGTATTTTTGTATTTTTTACCACACTTTTCTGTATGCAGTGACATCTGGACTCTTAAGACCTCTGTCCTCCACTACATTTGACAGAAGTACTGCCAGTGTAAAGCCCCAGTTTAGATTTTTGAAAAATACCAGTGTTTGTTGAAGAAAAATGCCACATTGTGAGCAGCTGTATTTCTCATAATTTGTTTCTTCTCTGGTGCTAGAAAAATATGGTGTTGTTCTGATGCAGTGTTGCCCCCATTTATTAAAGAAATTGTTTTGGCCATGGGATTCAAGTCCTAGGAGATCTTTAAAGTAATGGTTGTCCTCTTTTCCATTTTGACGTTCTTAAAGACCCATCACTATTTCTGCTTTATGCTGAGAGAACAAGGCAGATACCAATTCTCATATTGTGGAAGGAGTCTTCATGCTCCAAAAGCATATCAAAATACACCAAACTCCCCAAAAATCTGTCGATGTGAACCTGCAATTTGATATGTTTAGAAACAACTGTATTTTACTGGAGTTCAAAATAACCTCAGCAATGCTGAGCTGACACTGCATGTTCTTCTTGCAGTCTTTACAACTAGATTTATTAAGAAAAACATACGACTTTTTCTAGAAGTCAGGTGTCATGCTATTGCCATTTTTGAAACATGGGGAAAGGTTTCCTTTCCTTTGGGATTGTGGATGGTGTTCTAGAATGAAATACCCTCCATTTCACAGTATGTTTCTGGACTCTGGAGATCAATTATTTATGCTGTTAAATTGTGGAGTGATCTTTGCATTGATTTGGCCTGAGCTTGTCTCCTCCATCACTTCCAAGGCATGATGTGGGAGTTAGGCAAAGATCTGCTCCCTGTAGACAGTTGAAAATCGCTTGGAGGGTGAGAGGTCTTACTGTGTGAATATCAATTTCTGTGTTCCAGGGCACACCTTCCTAGGTGTGTTCAGTCCAGGTCTCTACATGTGCTGACAGATAAGAAGACCCCAGAACCATAGCTTTCCACTATTCAGCACCTACCATTTTGGTTTTAAAGCCTATTGCAGGCTCTGTAACAAGATCCATTTCATCCAATTACAGGATCCATCCATCCAAGATCCCTATGAGATCCATGTATTAAGTGGTAGGGCTTTGCTCAGTGCAGTTGTTACTGGAACATTCTCCTCACCTCCAGTGCCTTTGTTCAAAGAAATCAAATGTAAACATCTCAAAGAAAAGTTGTAAAAGTAATTAAAGGATCCAGAAATATGCCTTCAAATTATCCAAAATGAGGTGTCATAATTAATCTTTATGTAGAAAAAGAATGACTGAGAACAAACTCCTAGACTTACACAACAGTAAGTGGAATGGCTGAATGTTTGTTTCAAAGTGGAAATAAAGCACATGTTTTGAACATTGAAGCTATGAACTAATGGAAGAACTTAGCAAGTTCTGCATGCCATTGCTGGAATCTTACCAAGATGGAATATTTTGCCAAAAGATATGCTCTAGTTCAAACTAGAATTAAGGAAACCCCATAGTTCAGTTAAATAAGAGATCACAGGACTATGCTTTATATGTCTATAAACTCTGCTTTATGTAATTGAATAGAATTTAAGCCAGCATGGCCTCTAACAAAGCATTCAGTTTCTCTCCCCAGGCTACTCATGTATTGTGTCTTCCTTCCTGCTAGCACAAACATTATTTGCTTTTTTTTGCTGGTTTAGTCCTAACCGCTGTCGCTTCCCTGGTCTGGTTCAACCTAAGGCCACACACATGCTTATGCTGGCTCAAAGGAGAGGTTGGTGCAGGGACAGGAACAAGGCAGGGAAGGAGAGGAACTGCCTCCTTGGGAGCTCTGCCATCACATCCTGGCCTTGAGTGTGTGTGAAACTACCCAGGGAGTCATGTACTTTACTGGAGCCGACCCTGCTGCTTTTTTTATCAGTTATAACATTCAGTACTCCCATCCCTTTGAAACTATTCATCTCTTCATTGAAATTAAAAGCAATAAAATATGCATAAACCCACAGTACTCTGTAACTGAGATGAACTATCATTTGGAGTCTGTTTTTCAAATTGTTGTTTTACTCCACCCACACAACTCCACGAGAACTCTTGGGTTGCTGGCACAGTTTAAGAGGACTATGCTGAGTTCAAGCTCTTGAGTTGCATTTGCAAAAATCAACAGGGTGAATGCAACAGGATTTTTTGATTGCTGGAGAAAACCATGTAAGTTCAATGGGGAATGGTAATGATGGATCTGGGGAGCTGGGAACTGGCTGGCTTCATTAGAACGTCTGGAAATGAGCAATTCTATTTTTCTTTGTAAAGGTGTGGAAATTACTGTGATCAGCTGGTTGGGTTTCAGTAAAACACTTCAAACTGAGTGAGTTCTTACTTGGGGAATTCTTTAGAAATCTTTTGCCTTGTTTTGTTCCATCTCCCCTAAATGCACACTGTGTTCTTCATTTAATATCTATCAAGCAAGGAGAACTGGGCCAGGCAGATGTGTTCTTCAGGTCATTGCTGCTTGGCCTCAACCTGTCTGGCATCCAAACCAGTGGTTACTCTGAATAGCTCACAAAACTATAAACCTTATTTTCCTTCCTGAGCCTTGACATGCCCAGTGGATTGTAGGTCTGAAGAAAACACTTGGCATTTCAGTCTAAATCTCAGACTTTCTTCTAAAAAAACAAAGACACAAAGAGCTTATTTTGGAGTACGAACTGTTGCTGGATTTAGTAATTTAATATGACTGTCAACATTGCCTGTTTTCCTTAACAGGACCTGATGCCCCAAACCTGTCATACTCCTTTTGCAGTGTAAGTTGGTAGAAGAAATTAAATGTTAGAGCAGGTTCTTGTTTAAACACACATATATGAAAACTGGGGAAAAATAGTTTTACAGAGTCAACAGTATTCACTTGGAATAGTTTGAGTTTTTTTCAATAAAAATCCCTTCTTTTATGACTTCTGTTATGGAAGGCATGGGAGACTTGGATATGGATGGCAGTCATAATATGGACTGATCACTCATCCTACGGAGAGTGTAATGAGTGAAAGTTATCCTGGAAAATAAAAGAAAAAAGGAATGTTTCCCAAGACTAATCAATCTCTTGATTTTAAGGAAAAAAGAAGAATCTGTAGTCTTTAGAGACAGTTTAATATATCAGTCTTGTTTTTCAACCTGTGACTTCACAACCAGTGGGACTGGGATATTTGACAAGAAACATTTCATCATTGATTAATTTTTGAGAATTTTATGATCTTGACCAAAGGGCATCCACTTGACTATATCAATGTGTATTTTAAAAACACAACTAAACAGTAGGAACTAAATTCAGTCTAGGGTTAAGCAGGGTGCAATCTGTGGGCTGAATTTTTGCCAGAAGATTGAGGAGATGCACCCTAATCTTCTTTTGATATTTAAAAGAATATACAATATCCTGTTTCTATGAAGGGAATTCAACTGTGATTTAAATTATTGTGCCAAAAACAGAACGAGTTGCTCATTCCTTTTTTCTGCTGTGAAGGAGATGCAACAATGATGCAAAGGACTCACAAAACAGCTTTTACATTCATTCTTTTCCCTTTTCAAATTCAGCTGGAAAACTATGAGGCTATTAAAATAAAAAATTAGTAAGAAGGAAATGGTGGGAAAATACACTCAGTGTGCATTTCTGTTAATGGTGAATTGGTCAGGGCACTGTCCTTCAGCAGTGCCCCAGGCTGGGGTGTCAGAGCATCCTGCATCCCCTAGGACTCAGACTCACACCATAGCTCCATGATCAGAGTGGTGCTGGCAGCAGGGAGCCCAGGGAACATGTGGGCTTGGCCAAAGAGGTGTCACCATCACTTCCAGGAAAAGCAGGCAGGCAAGGGCTCTTCAACCTTCTTCTCCATTCTTTTGGCATGAAAGATGGTTTGGGGCTTCATGATGGCCTTGGCCATCCAAAATGTGCCATGGGAACAACTGTTCAGAATCTCCATTGAAGAAAGGCAGCTGGTCACATACTGCCCACAGGCTATGCTTTATTCCCTCCATGGTGCCACTGGGATGTTTTCAAATGTGGTATATTCCCCCAATAAATGCTTTTATCTGGCAGGCACCTGGCAGCATGTGTGAATGTTGTTCAAGTCTGAGTCTGAGATGGATGGGCAGTTCAGAATGATTTCCTGTAATATTTTTCAATGTCTGGTATTTGTTGATCCAAACAGCATATATGTCATTATCATATAGAGCAAGTATGTGTTTGTTCTGCTTGATTAAATTCCTGAATTCCCAGCATTCTTCCATTCCTGCCTCAGTAACTGCACTTGGGAGGTGGGCTCTGATCAGAACTGCATGCCAAATTGCAGTGTGTGACAGTCAGACATGGGATCCACATGTGGAAAAAATATCCCATTTGTATCCACCAAGGTGTTAAGTGATGTTTGTTGCTCTTCCACAGGTTTAGAAATAAAAGAACATGTCCAGAAGCAAGAAGTTGCCAACAGTTTGCCGGCACCTCCTCAAATGCCTCTGCCAGAAATACCTCAGCAGTGGCTGGTGAGTGTTATTTAATATTAAGTATTTAATTATATAAATATATACAAGAGAGAATGTATTTATGGTAAGTCCTAACAGAAATGGTTACAAGGGAAAAGAGCTTTCAGCTCCAGGAAAACAATTATTCTTCTCACTTTCCCTTTGGTTGAGGGAATTTGGTTCTGCCTGCGGAAGAGGCATCAAAAGATGCCCTGAGGTGAAATAAACCTGGGAATAGATCACCTGCAAAGGCTGTAGATTGGCAATCCTTGGAAATCTTCAAAATTCAGACAAAAGTCTGAGCAACATAGCCTTAATTTCAAAGGCTGGCCTGTCCTGTGTTGGAGGTTGTCCTGGCCAAGCCCACAGGTACCAGACAGTTTCTTAGACTTTTATTGGTAACATTTCCTGGAGCAAGCCTAACGAGAAGACTCATTTCAGCAGCTGAAAAATGAAGGTGCAGAGTTTTAAAATTAAGGAAGAATGCTTCCATTTTTTTGAATAAAGTCTTTCATGCCTTTCCTGCCTGGTGTCTGAGTAGGAAATTCCCTTCAGATCAAGCAGATGTACTTATTCTTAGAGGTTTTTATAGCAAAAATACTGATTGAGATCTGTTATTCGATCTTCCTGTTGGGAGCAGCTGTCTTGTTACAGAAAAAAAACCTGTAAACAAGTTTTAATGCTTCTCTCATACTGACTTTGCAGTAGATATGATGAAGAAAAGATTTTCAACATTTTTTTAGAGAAGCGTAAACACATTGTGGTTTAACCTGTTGAAGATTGAACTGATATTGATAAAGTATCCATCTCCTTATTCTTGTGTGGAAAATTTTGTGCACAGTGATAAGGACCATCCATGGAGACCCACATCCATTGAATCAGGAAGCACAGGTGCAGCTTACAGGGCCAGAGGAACTGGATGGCTGATGTTCTGTCTCATTTTAGTGTGTTATTTTTTTATCATGTTTATGCCTGGTCCTGAGGGATATATAAACCAGTAGCATCTTAGGAACATAAGAACTAATTTATCAAATCAAACTCCTGACCAGCCTTTTGTAAAATGCTATGGATTGCACAAAAAAGTAAAAAAACCCACAACGAACATATATTATGTGGAATTCCTTAATCTTACTTTCTCTCTAAGCAGTGCCAGCTTTAGGTTTGTAAATTAATTATGCATATATTTAATAGATGCAAAAGAAGTCTTATTAATATGCAGTGAAATTTAGAGAATCCATTTCACAGTTAACAGTGCCAGAAACTGATTTTTTTTATTTAATTCAAAATACATACAGCATAAATTACAAGGGAAAGGGTTCAGAAGAGGCAGGAAAATTATGCAAAATACACATATCTTTGAAATGTAGACTTCAGGTACCACCTTCATAAACTGAAACCAGCTGATTCTTTTATATTTGTGTGGGTTCAGTTTGGCTCTGAAGATTCAAGTTGTTTTTTTTTAAGACGATCCATCTCCTTTTCCTTTCTCATACACTAATGTGTAAATTCCCCTAAAGTTGGTACAGCTGCAGCAAGTTAAATGGTGTGAAGTATGAATTAGGTCCAGGAGGTCAGCACTGGTTTTTGCAGTAGTTCATTTTTGATTTTTAATAACAAAAATGTTTCTCTGAGATACTGTGGGACTTACCCTGGAAGTTGACACAGGGCTGGCTGGTCTGCAATGTGGTTTTCCCATGTTGAGCCTGGCAAAGTGGAGTTTGAACGTGGCCCTCCCTTGTGATCTGCCTATAACACTGCAGATGCTTTCACCTCACTGAATTCACCAAGTTTTTCTGTAGTGTTAGATGATTTTTGCCAGTGTTTCTGCAATTCTGTTGCTGCTGTCAGGCAGTGGTGGATTTCACCTCGCTTTCTATTGTCAGTGCCACTGTGAGCCAAGCCTCTCATTGTCCTGCAATATCCAAATACAGGTTATGAGTGCTGATATTTAATATGGTAGCACACTGTGATTTGTGAAAAAGACGACAGACTGTTGCTGTCCTGCAAAAGCCCAGGAGGAATCAGTAGGGAAAGACAAAACCATCAGCTTTCTGGCCTTTGAGTACTGTTTTAAGCTCAGACCTCAGTTTGACTTTGAGTTCTTTTCCTGAAGTCACGTTGATGTAATGGAATAGATCATTAGCTGTTTCTTGGAAACCTTTCACTATTAGATGTCTCTTTGTTAAACCCTTATTATCATTGATGCATTCAGAGACTGTCATATTATCTTTCTTTTCATACACAGGACGTTAGTGGCAGTGGCCAAGATCTGATTCTCCCATCCATTACTGCTCTTGCATGGTGATTTTCAATCCACCCTGAATCAATGGAGTCTTAAAAATTTGTAGCTGATGCAAGTCTCTATGAAAATTGTACATAATTGCAGTGATATAAATACTGAGCTACCTTTACTAGCCACTTTTCACAGACCATATTTTCATAGCTGAGTGGGAAAAATTCCCTAGGCCCACCAGAGGCTGGAATATCCTGCTGCTGGTTGCCCTTCTTCACATGGCAAGTTGGAAGTCACTCTGTATGGCACCTCTTTTTTGACAGCTATTCAGGACAGGACGTTTTTTCCACTTGCTAAGTAACATCTAGTGATGGTCTCAGCCTCCAATGAAAACACGTTGTGCTGATGGAGCATAGGAATTTACTGAAAGTGGGAATCAATAACTTCAAATAAACTATACACTGGTTTAAAATCTCTGGGTTTAGCCCATCAGTTGTTGAATGTGATGAAAATTAAAGGTTCATTTACACCACTGTTTCTCTTTATGTCACTCAAGGATTTCTGCGTTCAAAAATGTTTAGTCTGAATTGGTGTTTAAGTTTCTACTTATGTAAAGATGTGTGGGTGGGAAGGAATTCAATACTCCTTAAAGTAGTGCCAGGAGCCAGAATTATGTGTGGGCAGGTGCTGTGCAAGATTTCCTTTGTAAATCTGTAAATAGACCTGCATGTTTGCTCAGGCCAAGTCTTCTATCAGTTTTGTTATTCATCAACCCATGAACAAAGAGTATAAAATTCATTTTATTAAGAGACATACTGTTAATAGTTGAAACGAAGTCTCCAGTTATTAAAACACATTAGAGCCTGGAGAGTTTTCCTGGACTCAGTGGGCTTTGAAGGGACAAAGCTGGGCTTTAGGTATACTTGATTTAAGAAAATCATTAAGTACACAATCTCTTAGTAATTCTCTTTTGCACACATTTCCTCGGCTGCCTCTGGTCTAGCAGACTCTGTCAGGCGCATAAGTGATTCCTTGCTTTACTGTGTGTGTGCAGCTCTTTTAGGTGGCTGGCAAAGTAAACGCTGCAGATGGAGGATGTGAATCTTAAGGGCAGTGCTGAGTCCCTCTGCAGAGCTGGCACCCCTTGTCTGGGTCAGTCCTTGGAGCTTCCAGCAGGGATGCAGTGCCAGCTCCTCTGAGGCTTTGTTCGGGTCAGCTGCAGAGCAGGAGGTCCCTGTGTCTGAATTGGGGTCCTGTCCTCCCTCCCTGAACCTGCTCACTGCCAGGGCTTGTCCTCAGCCTTCCTCATCCACCTCTACCTCAGCTGCTGCTTCTGTGGCTTTCCCCTGCTCTTGGCAGGCACGAGGCAGTGCTTGATGATGGGTTTGGAGGAAGAGCAGAGCCAAGGCTCTCTGCATGCTTCAAAGTGCTGCTGGTGGTTTAACACCTGGGATCCCATCATTGCACTATCACCAAGTTGCCTTGAAGTACATTTTCCACTGAGGGAGTAGGATAATATCCAGTGCACCCCGCTGCTCAGATGTGCCTGAGGATTACTGGCATAAATTACCCACAGCATGACAGTGACAGAACATTTCTAGCCTCCAAGCATTTGGTTGTCATATTACATCTGACAGTTGGTGATTTCATTGCACTGTGCTGTCCAACAAAATCAAACACAAACAGCACACTTAGCTATTTTGCATGATTTTCATGGTGAAATCGAGTGCATGTTTTGTTTTTCTTGGAATATTGACAATTTAATAATTATTTAACTGCAACAAATGTTCAGCAAAATTCCGGAATCCTGCAGATATGAAAACCTGCTCTGGGTCACCTTCCTCCAACCCATTCCTCCACAATACACAGCCACTCTGTAGGAGTGCTTCAGATAAGTGGGTTTCCTATTGTGGAGAGATGATTTGGCAGCCCCCCCTTATCTGGCTGCCTGTCAGGTAAACTCTCAGATATTTATTAGAAAATGCTGGAAGGCGATAGTGTCCTTGGAGAATAAGAAAAATCACCTGGAAATTGAAAGGATTCTTGAGGTGAAATATCACCAATTATATTAATCATTCTTAGCACAGCAACCAAAAAAGTGCCAGTTTTTGAGCTTTTTCTAAAGTGTGCCTTGAGAAAAGTGCCATAACAGAAGCAAGGGATCAGTGTGTCAGGTGGATTCTTGGGAATCTCTGTTTCATCTGCCTTTTTCTCCTAACACTGAAAAACAGTTTGTATTCTCTGTTACTCCTCTTTAAAGATGATGTTAAGACAGTATTAATTTTCAGGTTCTTTCCTTAAAGAAGAGTCAAAAGCTGCAAAAATAAATTTAACAAATATTTGTTTCATTCAGAGCTGGCTATATCTTCAGCTTGAACAGGTCTGAGCAAGTTTTCCCATAATGAAGGAACAAATAAAGAGGCCTTTTTAAATTATCTGTGCAGTTGCTCTTACTGCAGGCAATGATAAAATATTAACCCTTTCAGAAACCTACTAAAATCTGTTTACTAGCATTTAGCTTTCTTTAATCCACTACAATTTTAAAGTTATTCCACCATCCTAGTATTTCATTGACAATCTTTTCCTATGTTTAAGTAGGTCCTTTTTCTCCTCACCATGGTAGGTGTGCTTCAGATATCCTTTGTAATCCCAGTCATATTCCTCTCAGGTTTCATTTCATTCCACTCTGTGTAAGAAAGGCTCTATCAGTTTCATTCTGAGCTGTTGTTTAATGCTAGTCAAAGATACCAGTATTTCTCCAGAGTGCCTGCTGTAAGGATCATGTACTTTGATCATAAGTGACCAGAACAGCAGTCTCCCAGACACAGAATCAGAATCATTTAGGTTGGAAAAGACCCCTAATATCATTGAGTCCAAATGTTTGCCTAAAGCTGCCACTAAACCATGTCCCCATGTGCCACATCTACACGACTTTAAATAAAATAGCTCCAGTGGTGGTGACTTCACCACTTCCCTGGGCAGCCTGTTTCAGTGCTCAACCCCTCTTCTGGTGAGTACAGTTCTACCATCTGAACCTCCCCTGGCATGGCTTGAGACTGTGATATTTGTCCTGTTGCTTGTTACTTGGGAGAAGAGACTGACCCCACCTGGCTACAGCCTCTTTTCAGGTGAGGGGTAGGGTCCCTCCTGAATCTCTTTTTCTCCAGGCTGAACACCCCCAGCTCCCTCAGCCTCTAAGACTTGTGTTCCAGACCCTTCCCCAGCTCTGTTGCCTTTCTCTGCACTCACTCCAGCACCTCAGTGTCTTTCTTTTGTGAGGGGCCCAAAAGACTTTGAGGTGTGACATCACCAGTGCCAACTACAGGGGGACAATCACTGCCCTGGTCCTGCTGCCACACTATTGCTGATCCAGGCCAGGTGTCATTGGCCTCCTTGGCACACTGGGATTGTGGAATATATGTGATTGCTTGAGGAATAAGGATGAAGAAATGTATACCACCTCTTTTCTGTGTTAGCAGTGTCTTGCAGGACACTCTGGTTGCCATTCCCATTTTCCATGGTTGAGGTTGGTGAATTATTGTTGATGATTTATTTCACATTTGCAAACATTGCCACAGAAAACTTTTAGTTAAAGCAATTACCTTCTCAGTTAATTTATAGTATACCTTTGTAGCAATACACATCACCATATTTCAAAACTTTCCTCATGTCTAAGCTGCCAGAATGAGCTGTTCTCAGCTGCCTTTAATTGGAATTTACATTTAAACTGAATGAGTTAGAGTAGAATTGAACTTCTTTATCAAATTCTTCTTATGATCATTGTGAAGCTATTTCCCCTTTTGTCTTTTTTTAACTAGATACTGGTGATCTTTGACCTTCTTATAAGAAAATTATTAAATTACTAATGCCACAGATCTAATAGGATATTGCCCCACCATTATTGTAGCATGCTCACACTTCTGACCTCAGGTTTTTAATTTCTTGTTTCTATGCTATACCTGTCCATAAAACCCTCTCCCTGTCTCGGTAGTTAGGGACCAGATTTTTTGCTTTCCTGATCGTGCTCATTAATGTTCTGTGCACAAATACATGGAGAAGGAATTAGGCCAGTAAGTACCAAATCTCCTCTTTAATTTGATCCAGTGCTCAGACCCTTAGACAGTGTTGTTCCAGTGGAAATGGTGTTGCCTACACTTTTATCACTGTACTGCCTTCTCCTCACTGCCATGTCACACACTTGGATGAGATCCTTTACTCCTGCAAGAGAAAGGTGATTTTGTTTTTTCTGGGGAATACAGACACTTCTTTGAGCACAGTCACAATAAACAACTCTGACTTGAGAGCCCCATGCTGCTTAAAATTCAGATTAGTCTTTCTCATGTAATATGTATGAAAGTGTTCCCTAGCATTAATTAAAGCCCATTTCATTTCTTGGTACACACAGACCCTTTGCTTGACATGAGTCAAGTCTGTTTTTTTGTCTGAGTGATGCTTCCAACTGGCTATGTAATAATCTTTTATTATAAATTATGAATGATATAGAAATACCTTGTTTTTGTTTCTGGCTCATTTGCTTTGACTTTTAATTATTTTGTTAGATCTTCTGTTTATTCCATTGAGTCTGGAGTTTATTTTCACTCCAGCTTTCCACAGTGTTTGGGTGTAAGTCTTCCCAGCTACCTGACCTTTCAGTGGTGCATTCCAAACTCCAGTCTTTTTTGTTTTGTTTACTGTCTCAAATGTAATTACATACCGCAGCAGGAACTGGGACAATTTGGTCTGGACAGACTGGCAGTGCCATCAGAGATGCAAGAGTCATTTGGGTTTTCTACTCAGTCAGTGTTGTTCTGTTACTGCTTCCACTTGGTCCTCTTCATTGCCATTTTTGCCTTTCTGTTTCTTAGGTGAAAGGTTTATTCAGGTATCTGAGCAGATGTGTTGCATCCTGTGAAATAGTAACTCAGCTCCTGGTGAGGTGTAAATGCTCTTCAGACAATCTCCAGATCAAACTGTGGAGCCATAGGATGCCCTGGTACATTCTTTAATGCCAGCAAGTCTCTTCAGGTCTCTTTCCCATCATCAGGCTGTGCTTTCTGAGGCTGTGATCTGTTTGTAGTCACTGCACATCCTAAGCACTTTTCCAGTGATACCTTTAATTAGGCCTTCACTCCCGAGTCAGCAGACGCTCTCAGGCTGTCAGATGTTCCCCCACTCCCTGGAGGACAGAGTGCCAAGTGTGTGCCTTCTGTTCTTAACCTTGAACCTGCTCAAATCTCTGTTCAGGATCTCCCCCTAAGGAGAAGCTCCACTTGAGCTTATACTCATCTCTGCCTGGTGATCACTTCCACTACTTTTCTCCTTGCCCTCATCTGTTCAGCACTGCAGGAGCTGGTGCAGGACCAGTTCTGCTATTCATGGGATTCATATTGCTGAGCCTCTCATCATGTCAGACTCTGGTTGCTGATTTTTCTGGGAATTCCTCCTGTTTTTTTCCTGGTAGCACTGGCATTGCAGAGGTGTGTGCTATAATTGCATGAGCAGTCAGTGATGGTCAGGAGGGACTACACAAACAGCCCTTCATGTGGCTCTGTTACCCCCCTTCTGGTGGGACTGACAGCGTTACTCCATTCCAAAAAGTTGAGTTTTGTAGCTGTCTGGCTGGTTTTGCTGTCTTTTGTGC
The DNA here is from genome assembly GCA_013397245.1 of Thryothorus ludovicianus. Taxonomy (NCBI): domain Eukaryota; kingdom Metazoa; phylum Chordata; class Aves; order Passeriformes; family Certhiidae; genus Thryothorus; species Thryothorus ludovicianus. The sequence goes on along the minus strand of VZTB01012894.1, from coordinate 164,915 downwards.
TCAGAAGCTGGGAAGATAGGTTGTTTGACTTCCTTAACATTATTTGGCTCCTGGTTTTGTGGGCTCCAGCTGACAAGGTCAGAAATAATAACCTTAGAATACGAAGCAGAGGTCAAATGAAGACTATTTCTTAGCTTTTCCTTGTGTACACTTAGGCTAACATTGCACAGCTCAATATGATCTTAATGTCCCACAAAGTCAGCACTTTTGTCCTGAATTAATCCAAGGCCCAGCCAGGTCCTCAACTGCTGGCGATAAATCGTGATTTTTCTTTAGCACAATTTGAATTTATTTAAGGGCTGTTGTACCAAGTGCATGGCAAGTACTAACGCCCACTTTCCAACCCTTACAGTGTTACAAAAAATGTAGATGTGTTCATACTCTTCCCCCCCTGCAGTGGGCTTGTGCAGAGGTCAGGTCTGAGCTTGCTCCAGAGCAAATGGCGTGTGCCTGTGTCAAAGTTTCTTCTTGACAGCCCAGATTTTTCTGCTTCCTCCTGAACAGCTTTCTTAGACATCCCCAGCCTGTGACCCCTTTTCTGTTCTCCTGTTGCTGCCTTCAGCACTGGGGGTTATGTACCAGCTGGCTCCACAGTCCAGCTGGATCCAAACTGGTGGCTGATGGAATAACACACATCTGAGTGTGGCACTTGAGCTGCTGGCAGTGTTTGCCTGGAGCACGGGTTACTGACAGGCTCTGCTACACTCACTGCTTTGCACTGGAAATCTGCACATCCTAAATCATCGCATAAAGAAAGATATTTATTTCTATTTTCTGCAGAGTGTAGGTCTTCATTGGGGTATAAAGTGATTTTATATCCTCAGGCCTCTATACATTGACATTTATCTTCCTTTGTCTTTCAGAATGCTTTCCATATTGTCAGCAGATTATCAGATAGACCATCCATAAAATAAAAGTTACTATCTTGCTCACTACCCTTGGAGAGAAGGGGAGAAATAAAGCAGTGTATCTCTTAGGATAAAAGAAGAAAGAGTTTTTTTGTGGTCTGTGCTATACAGGTGGGCAGGTGGAGGGGAGGATCATAATATGCCATTAAATTAAAATGTCCTTGTAAGTCTGTTTCAGAGTCCAGTAGGATAACAAATTTTACCATTTCATTTTTTTCTCTTAACAATCAGTCCTGTAAGCTGGGTTGGGCACCCCTTGCACAACCCAGTCTGATTTCATCAGAGATCTCAACTCTGTAGTGTATGATCACCTCATCTGCTTCTTGGTTTGAATTAAAACATCTCTCAGTTGGTCTCAAACCCAGGACCTGACAGAGGTCTTCATCAGTACTGTTTCATTATTGCTGTTATTATTTTGGACAACAACATATTACATCTTGGTCCCTTTTCCTCCAAAGAGATAAAAGTAACGTCAATTTCTTCTCTCAGTTCTTATTCCTGTGACTGTGAGAGGTGGTTTATCTTGAGAGGCAACACGCTCTGGGTTTCTTCTCTGTTGCTGGTCATTGAAACCAAACCAAACCAAACCAAACAAAAAAAAATAAAAAGGAAAAAAGGGAGAAATTCATACTAATGCCTTCCTTGCAGGTTGCCAGGTCTTTCCTCCTGATACTCAGGCTACACATGTTCTAGTGTTTTTTTAGATTTAACCTTTTTTACAGAATATGTAAGTAATTTTGTGGGTTTTATGGCCATTTTATTTTTTAAGGTAAACTATTGAAAAGTTATTGAATCAAGACAATTCATAATTCATAACTTCATCAAAATCCTCCCACTAAAATTGCTGAGTGGAAGGAATGGAAGAATACAACTAGCAATAGCAAAAACATTAAAGAATTATAAATATTAGTAAGTAATACTAGAATACACACATATTTTACATATGTGTGCATATGTAAAGTACGTTTTTACATATCTTAGTGGTCAAACTCATATACACCATTGCTGCCAAAAAATTGTTTATGGTACAGATTTGAGATATATTTATTTTGTATTTAATCAATTGCTGGGATTTTTTTATTATTAAAGCAGCCCTGCTTTTATCAGAAAATATTTAATGTTAGATGTTTCTGTTTCTTCCTTTAAAAAAAAATAAATTATAATTGTTTTCAACTTTGTTATGGCAAGCACTGCAAAATGCATTTCAGAGAGGAGGGCCCAGTTAATTCAGCAATGGATTCCATCTGTGTTGACGTTGGCTGCACAGCCCAGCCCGCCCCAGCTGTATGAAGTAACTGGTGCTCCAGCAGGGTGGAAATCAGACAAGCACCATTTGTGTTTCATTTCCTTTTTTCTTCCTTTCTGAATAACATTTTGTCTAAAAACAAGGATTTTTTTTTTCTCCTGATCTTTATTGGAACATTTGTCCCTGGATAAAGTACAGCTTTGAAACCTCGGTGCTGTGTCAAGGTGAAATTGGAATGACTCAGGACACGTACTTCCTGGGTGAATGAGGTTCAATAATGATAGGGATTTCATATATTGCATGCACCTGATGGAAAAAAAAGGCTTTAAGGCTAGAATAAGAAATTAATTTGTCTAATGAAAAAGGTGGTGTGAATCTATACTGCCCCAGGAACAAACTGTGACCTCAACTAATGAGAACAAGGTTCTACCCACTTGTGTGAAGGGGGAAAATCAACTCTTTGGAGGCAGTTCTGCCTCTTGTGTCTAGCACTTCAGGCTACACAGAGGTGATATGTGTAGATCAATTCATAATTGCTGTCAATTTTCCAACAGTAACGAACATATAATAATTTTTAATGTCCCTTATGCCTGTTGTGCAGCAGCAGCTAACCTTGAAAGACTCATTTATTTTGTAATGATGTGGAAGTTGTCAATTTGATTTTTTATCAGCAAAAGTACAGGGTCACTGCACTAAAAGTCATAATTTTTCTTTATTTTGCTTCTTTGATAGGTTATTTCTCTAGCAAAGCTAGTCTGTGAGGAAATCTCATTTGGTTCACATTGTAGGTAACAGTAATTGCCAACTGTACTTTGTAATTGATTGTGACATAAGAAGTTGGCTGTATCATTTGATAATAGAAGTAATTTTAGTGTAAATTTCAATCTGACCAGAAATTTCTGTGTTCAGTCATGAGTCAGTTCATTGTTCATGAAAAAGTTTCTGATTTTACTTGGTGTACAAAGGTAAGTCCTTGCTGGATGAGCTGAAGGGCAGGGTTGGTCACTAGCTCCTTGCCTTCCTGTACTCTGCACAAGCACTTACCTGCAAGGTGGAATAACCTACTTGATATGAATTTAACTGCAGAGCACTCTAAGTGTGGGACTCAGTGGTGGTGTTAAGAATTGGGTGACTGGCGTAGGTGTGGAATCAGCAGTGAGATCTGGAGATGTCTAGCTCTGAAATATTCAAAGATGAATCCAGCCCTGAAAGTGCCCACAGAAGTAATTTCACTGCAGCTGATGGCACCTGTTATTAAAGCTCAGGCTCCTCCCAGGTCACGTCAGGTCTGTAGCAGAAGAGGAGCTTAGTCCCTGTGGCCTTATCTGTGTGCTCTGGATGAAGGCTCTGCTAGACTGGTCAGCTCACAGTCCAAAAGCTTCTGACCAGTTTCTCACTTCAGTGTCTCCCCTCATTCCCTTGGTTTACACTGGATCAGTGCAGTGCAGACAAACACCATTGCATCTCTGTCATTACATGAAGAAATTCCTGTACTCAAAGAAAAGAAAGACGTATTGAAAAAGTGTTACTGCAATAAACCATCGACGCTGAAAAAAGGCTTCAGTATTTTCTCTGACACATAAATATGAAACTAAAAACCTGTGGCAAATGTGAATGGGTTCCATAAAATACAGTTGTTTTGGTTCTGGTTAAGGAAATAGAACAGTCAAGTCGTATGGAGGAAGTCACAGCGTACTAAATTTACTTTGTTGTTATATCAACATACCAACAGTTGGTCACTTTTAAATTTAAAACAGGTTTATATTTGGAAGAAGCATTTTAGAATTTGACCTAGTATTTGACATATTTATTTTATCATGTAATAGTTTCTTGATGTTTCTAACTTTTCCTTGTTTGTAACTCACTTTTCACTATGTAGAAATAGCATTATAAACATTAATATATATATTAAGAATTGATTTGCCATTGAAAAAACACCTATAATGATAATATGGTTAAATTTTCTGTCCTTAGTCTCTGCCAGCCCAAGCTATTTAACTTTTCTAAAGTGTCCAGCCAAACTGCTGTATGCTTCTGTAAAGGGAATTATTTTAGGTGTAAAATACTAATAAATAAGCTTTAACCCTCTAAAGTGGTCTGTGCATAGAAATCTCTTTCCTACAGAGACCCATTAGATTTCCAGTTTTTAATGGAGAACTGTATCTTTTCAGCATTTTTACCACTTAATGCTGTTGCAGAGAGAAATTCTTTCAATGTAGCTGTTACATTGATTTTGCCATCCTTAGCAATGACAAGTAGGATTCTACAGTGTGTATTATCTCCAAAGGACTCAGTTGGAGGACATGCCAGAAGGCTTTGTTTCCTTATCAGGGGTAGAGGTAAAGGTCTGGACGATGATGATACATTTAAAAATGTATCTGCATCTTATGAAGCATAATTAAGTTGCCTTACTGCTTCAAGTCTCAACCTTTACTTATTATTGTTTAATTATAACAACATATGAGGAGCTTGAGATTTGGGCTTGCTTCTCATCTAAAAGATGCTACCTTGCAGAACATGTAATTGAGCCCTCCAGAGCCTTGCCTTTAGAGATAGTTAACATAAGAAATAAACACAAGAGCAGGGTTTATGAAACTGATTGCACTGGCACTGAACATGAGCAAATGTTCTGTCCATGTTTAATACCTTGTTGGTCTGTAATCGCTTTCTCTTTTTTTTCCATTTAGCCACCAGATAATGGGCCTCCACCACTGCCAACATCTTCCCTCCCCGAAGGCTATTATGAAGAGGCAGTGCCACTTAGTCCTGGGAAAGCTCCTGAGTACATCACTTCCAGTGAGTAAAATATTCCCAGGCAGTTTCTGAGCAGTTGGTAATTCCAGTGTCCTTCAGCTTTTTTGGTATTTGAGAGCTCCATCTCTGTTGCTGCTGTGGTGATGTGTTGTGCTTTGACAGTTTGGGCCAGTTCTGGTTATCCTCCCTGCCCATGCCTTGCATTGGTTTGCAGAACTGTTTTGGTGTGCTCAGACCAGACTCCTTTGGTAGAAAACTAAAGTTGGAGCTCCATGAGGAGCACATGAACAGGTTTCAGCAGCTACTGGAGACAGAGGGTCCAAATTAGCCTTTTAGACTGCTTTGAACCACAGATGATGGGGGCATTGGACCAGGAGTCCAGAGTTAAATATTGCCCAGAATAAAACCCCTCTAAATTGATCACACTGTGAATTTAGAGGTCTCAGAAACTGGTACTGACCTGCACATCTGCCTGCTGTGCCTTAATTACACTTAACTGCTTGCTAAAATGGATAAATATAAAGAAAAAAAAAGGAATTATTGGGAAGATGTGATTTGCAGCATTTCTGATGACACGTTGTGGAAAGGGATGAATTGGTCACAGCAGCTCCCACAAGCCATGTGTGAAGCCCATGACAGTACTTTGTGAGCACTCATTCAGGGCTGTCTCTGGCTGTCTGCCAGACTGTCCTTCTGCAACACCCAAATGTTCTTTTTCACACCCAAATACTTCCCCAAAGACCTGTGCACTTCAGTGGAGCTGTGCTGGGAGCTCTCTGGTAAAACACTGAAATGACTGCTGTGACCTTTACATAAATGCCATCTTTTTGCTGCTTTTTTATTGGCTGGGATAATTTACTACTTGTGTAGGGCTGATTTATCACTAATCATTATTTTCTATGGTCCAAGGATTAAAGGCACATCTTCCCCTATTTTATAGCCATTTTAATTATTTTAAATTATCTCTCTGTTCTTAAAACATGCACAGGAGTCACCTTAAAACTAAAATACTATTCATCTGTGCACTGCACAAACTGATGTTATCTAGCAGCTTTTAATTAACTTAAGAAATTAAAGGTAAAAAAGAGTTTGATGTACTGGAAAGTAAATGAAAAAACATATGCACTTAGAAGAGCAGCAGATTCATTCTTCTCTTAATTTCCTCCCTTGAAATGCTTCAGAGTGGTCCTGGTACACCCTGTAACCCAGTGAGCTTCTGACTTTTGTCATTAAACAAAAAGCCATGCTCAAGCAGAAAAATATTAATAGTGCAAATATTAATAGCACTGCTAAAAAAATCATCTAGGGAAAAGCAAGACAAAGTATAAAGCTGATTTCTTAATGTACTTAACCATTTAAATGCATAAAATATTTATGATATCAGCCTTAAAAGTTCATTAATAATTCCATAATTTAAGTGTATATGTATATGTGTTTATATATATATATATAAAATTTATATATATATATCTCCAGACATTTGAAGCTCTGATAGTGTGACTTAGCATCTCACTTGCTGAGAATTTGTTACATTTTTTATGTTCTGAACTTTATCATATTTTAAAAATTGTGTTAAAAGAATTCCTCTCTTCACTGGTAATGAAGCTGCTTTTAAATTCAATGTGCATCTTCACTCATGGAAAACATCCACTAAATCCAGTAGTGTAGTAATTAAAATCAGCTACTGAAGTGTACTGAAAGATACAACCTTAGCTGTTTGGAGTATTTGAGATGGAGATTACAAGAGTGCATCATTTGAGATGGATATATTTATTTTAAGTAAATATTCCTGTGGAATATTTTTGTAATGTCATTAATAGCAAGGAGACTTACATACCATATGTCTCACCTGTAAAAGTAAACAAGCACTGAAGAAAATTGCAGAACATGGTCATGAAAATGAAATATTCATAACTTACTTCTAATGGGTTTGTAAATAAGTGGTTGCATGTAGATAAAAGCAAGAGTGTGTTTGACTTGTCTGATATCTCTCTGTATAAAAACCTACTGATCTGTACAATATGCCTGAATTAATACAGACTAGTCTTAGAAGAACACTGTTGCAAATAACATCAAAGTCCATTGTGATTTTCACACAGTGGGAAATTTTTGTGAACATGAAGGTGAAAAGCCAACGTCAAAAGCAGTCAGATTAGCCAGAGAGTGCAAAACATGCAAAAAGCAGCAGATTAGCAGCATTGGAACATGTTACATCAGCACATCCTCACCCTCTGGGACTTCAAGAGACTTAATAAATGCTCTTTGTTTTGGAGAGAGACGTTTTTCTCCCCCTGCTAGTTTGTGTCTCAGTGCCTGGAAACCTTGTTTTGGATGTGATGGAGCAGTTTGGAGAACGAGCAGTAGAAGCAGGATGTGGCAAAGGGGAGCCAAGTTTCGTCAGGGATGATATGAGTGCTTCAGGGTGGGCATCCTTCCTGCTGGGAGTCACACAAGGAGCTCTTCATCTGGCCAGGAAGGGTGGCATGAGCAGAATTTAATGGGCAGGATATGGCAGCAGTCTGCAAAGATCCCATTAGCCTGGGTCAGGATGGGAATCTTGGAAGCTCCTGTTGGCTTTCATCCTCCTAGAAACAGATTTGGATAAAACTGCAACTGCAGTGCCAGCAGAGTCCCTGTGCTGAGCATACAGCTCATGGCTAACAGGAAATCTGCACTTGGAATGCTTGTGGGCCACATAGGAAATACCTGTAGGGTATTAAACATGCAGAATTTCAGTTTCTTCTATGAAGTCACAATCAGCACTTTCTACAATTATTTTTTTCTGGAAACTGGTAGAACTTACTGTAAGAAAATAAATAATAGGCTTTAATGTTGTGAGGAAAAACAATGATTTAACCAAGTAAATTTGCCAGTAGTAAGGCAAGATTGTTGCATGGGGCTTCATGGTCAGAAGAAAATCAACTTTTCTGTATAGGGCAAAGGGATGACCTCTAGTTTTATCCAAGATGAAACTGCAATATGAAAAAGTTAAATCGTGTTCTAAACAGGGAAGAAAAAGTGTGTTTAAATAGATTCAATTCTTACATCCTTTTGATTGATGCACTTAAAAATGTAGTCCTCTGATAGAAAAGTCTCTGTCATGCAAACTTGTCATCTTCACTGTGCAGAAAAATGACCCAGCTAGTCTCTTGGGAAGAATATACTTGAAGATTGTCCCCTTTGTATGGTTGAGTTGCAAGTTTGTCTAATAAAATTTAACCCCCAGACACTCTTGCATTCAAAAGATAGTTAGTTTCTTAATGGCAAAATCTCATTAGTAATGATTTAGAAAAATTCCAAAGGAACAGTGTAATCATATGTCAGCATATGAGCAGTGAGTTCTTCTGATTTTTACCTAAAAATAAATTGTTTCAGAATAATATTTTTGCCAAGAGCAAGGCAAAATCACAAATGAGGTAGAAGAACATTGTAGTAAACATCAACATGAACATTGTGACATTGGCGTAGCTGCAACAAAGATCACAACTGAATATGACAAAAGGATGAGGAGAAATTACCTTTTTGAACAAGGAAAGAGAATCTGAAAGAGAAATTCCCAGAGAGATGGCAACTTTATGGCAGCTTGTCCCACAGCCCATGCCTTTGGGAGGTCTTTGGGAAGAAGCTGATTTAATGATCAGAGCTTACATTTTGTGAATCATTCAGTCTCTGTGCCCAGCAGGCTGGCAAGCTGCTGGGTTTGTGACTGGTCAGTGATCTCTCAAGCATTTCCTGATCTTTCTGTGTGAAAGTTTGTGGAAAGCTGCTCTGAAAGAAGTTGCAGCAGGGAGAATGTTTTGGCTTGGTTCTGGATTTTGAGGGGTTTTGTTTAGGTTTTTTTTCCTTCTTCAGGGGTAGGAAGGATGAAGCAACAAGTTCTACTAGATCTTATATATTCTTTTAAATAAATATGCAAAAATAAATACTCTGGAGTAAACGTTTCCAAATCTGTCAGTTTAAACATTTGCCCTAAGTTTTTCCATTCTCCTCTTGATTTTTGTATATCAAGTGAAAAATTGGAATGTTTTCCCTCTGATAATCATCTGAGGGTTTTACCATTTGCCCATGTGGAGCTGCCCCAAACCAAACACCCTGTAGCAGAATTGACCAGAAAATGGCAATTCAATTTTAAAAATAAGCTTCCGGACTTTTAAGTTTTACTTTCATTTCACTTAGGGATGAAGATCTACTGTATCATCTGCTTTTATGAAAACACAAATTGGATCAGAATATTTAATTTTGGTTCAGAGATGTATGTTTCATTCTGACTGTGCAGATAGGGAAGAACTGATGCAGAATGAACTTTACAGCAATCCCTCTCTTGTCCCCTTCCCTATCTTTCCAGTTCTCCTTCCTAAATCTCAACTGTTTCCTAATTACCCAGCTAAAGCAAACAAGAGATTTTCTTCCACCTTCTGGCCTAAAAGTGTTTCAGTGTCTACATAAAATGTTTAGATGAAATTTCAGCTTTTAAAAATATTCCAGTCAGTTTTCCTCCATGTATACATGTGCCAGTGGATAACAGCCTTTCTGGTCTTACTATCTGAAGGGTTTTACATACACAGACCCGCATAAATAAGTATGGATGGTGGAAGAGAGGGTTCTGTGATAATAATTATCACAGAATATGATGCCTAACTATTGCTAATTGAAGGTACTTCTAGATCTGTCTACATTGTTGAAAATGAAAGGCCTGAAGAAAAATTGTTTAATTAAAATGGAAGCTTGCCATTCCATCACCAAACTTGGAGCAGGATTAAGCAGCTGAGGCTAAGCACAGAACAAAAGGTTTTTGCACAATGCTTTTACCTCCATCAGAATCTGTAGTTCAGGGGACAGAATTGTCTATGGAATGCTAATTGTAGCAGTACAGAGGCTGTATTTGGGAATTATATGAAATCTTATGGTGCATAGATACTGCCCCATAATGTTTTCTTATGACCTTTGCCATATGGAGTGTTTCTTTCTCAATGTGATGTGCTAAAGCAAGATAAAGATGTTTCTCTGTTAAAGAATTACAAAAAAATGAAGCTGTCTGTCAAGTAATGTTTTGAAGATAATGAAACACTACCTGAAATTTTTATTTCAGCTTATACAGCTTATTGTTTCATTAAAATTCACAAGGTGTCTGTATAGGTCTTCTATAAAGTTTCATAATGGCAAAGTATCTTTTCTTTCATTAAGTTAATGCATTGATATTACTGAGAACTGAAACAGTAACTTATTCATGGCTGACTTTCAAAAGCTTTCACTTAAAAAGAATGTTCTTGAGGTTTTCAGTTATTTCAACGTGCTTCATGGCTAAGTGTTTTAACCTACCACTTCTACACTTTTATTAAAGATTATGACTCGGATGCTATGAGCAGCTCTTACGAATCCTACGATGAAGAGGAGGAGGATGGAAAGGGGAAGAAAATGAGACATCAGTGGCCTTCTGAGGAAGCCTCTATGGATCTGGTGAAGGATGCCAAAATCTGTGCCTTCCTTCTTAGGAAAAAACGATTTGGGCAATGGACCAAACTACTGTGTGTTATCAAAGAAAACAAACTACTGGTAATGCTTATTTTTAGCTAGCTATATTTTCTTTGTACCTTTTAGATGATGTATTTATTTTTACAGAAATCTGATTTTTGGAATATGTTCTGCAAACAGTGGCCAAGTCTGCAGTAACCTTACCAAAGAGTTCAGTCATGATTTACCCAAGAAGCATAAAAGCACTGAAATTATAAGTGTATAATTTAGCCACTTAGAACTTTGATTTTTATTTTACTTAAGCTTGAACTCCAGCAGTTCTCCAATATTGGAAAGAACGTCTGGCCCATTATCTTCTAAAATATTTAATTTGGGGGAAAAAAAGTTGCTGAAACTGTAAATCCAATCTTTCATTCCCTGCGGACAAAAAAATCTCATAGGGAGCTCTGTGTGTGAACTGTTGGATCAGACTGCTGGAGAGAAAAGTCCCTTGTTGGACTGAAAATTCACTTGGCAGCATATGCTGTGGTAATGTATACACTTTAAACTAAACCTTTGCCATCTGTTCTGCAGTAATTGCAGTGCAGTATTCACATGATGCACAGCTGCATTATAAAAGGGATAGAAACAAGTGGATGTATTTATTCCTTAAGCAAATCTGTTATGCTTCTTTCTGATTGGAGGCACCAGTGAAAGATTCCATGAATTATTTGCTCATAGATGTATTTTTGTTTTCTGAAAAGAAACCTTGGGGGAAACACTTACTGTGTGTCATTATGAGCAAACTAATGCTTAATCAATAAGTTGTGTTGTCAGTGCTCCTGCCTTTCGATATGGTGCTTAATTGTATTTAATGGCATAACTAACAATTGCTGCAATATCCCAAATGTTAAAAGCTGATTAACAGGTCATTTTCTGTAGAACCTTTCTCTTCTACGGTGTAGTTCAGGTGTGTTCACTTTCCAGCTACATTTGTGCTTATGGCAGTATAGAAAATAGCAGGATATGAAATGGAGGTCAGCGATTTCTGAAAATACAGTTGGAATGAATTTGCTAGTTTGCTGTAGCTTTAATTTTTGTATCCTCCTGTATTTAAACGTTGAAAAAGAAGTTCATTCTGTTTCAGCTTTTATTATATTGTTATAATGCCATTATCCTTAATCCACATTTTTATCACCATTTATCAGTGTCATATCAGATTTCAGGACCATCTGATAACAGCCTGAAGAAATGAAACAGAGAGACAGAGAAACAGATTTTTCCCTGAAGTCATACAGCACTTGTCCTACAACTGCATTTATTGTTCCATATAAAAATATGTTAGTTTTTATATTTTCATTTCCTTTACCCACATGTGTGGTCCGAAAAGATTTTTTTTTTTCCTTACGGGGATCATCTTTCAGTAATTCTATAATGGGGATTAAGAAAATAAAAATCACAATGGGAGTCTAACGACCAAGTTACACAAGATTGGTTTATTGTTTGAAGGAGGACTTGGACAGTTAACTTATGAGATATGCAAGTAAAACAAATACGTATTCTTAGGGATTAGTAATTGCTTGTGTCATAAATGCAGCTGTCATCATAAAACAAAAATATTTTAATTAGAGTTAGACGTTAGAAATAACTTTTAGTAGGAAATTGCTTTTCTCCTAAAGTCCGTTAGGGACTCATTTTTCACTTTTAAGTCTTTTAATATATACATACTTCAGTTTTAGCAATGTATAATTATAAATAGAATATTTAGGTTAATATAAAAGGAATTACAAGCTGTTTATTGGTTCTTAAAGTGAATAATGTTGTATATTTTCAAGATTTCATAGCTTGAAAACTTAGTTTTTTTTAAATGTTGCAAATTTAAAATCTGTGACCAAATTGGAGAAACTTTGGAATAATGGGCTTTGGAGAGGGAAGGCTTGTCAGTGATTTGCAGAGGCTGGTTTAGAGTCAGCTATATTTACTCAGTCTAACTTGTAGTGTTTATAACATACTTTTATCAGCTACTGTCTTCCTGACAGCTGCATGCTGGCATGAATTCAGCTGCAGACATGCAGAAGTTTCGTGTGTTTTTCTCTATTCACATAAATATTCAGCTACTCTCTGTATGCAGATACTAGTTAGTTGTAATGATTATCAGAGTTAGTCTTCAAGATTGTCAGTAATGATCTTTATTATCAGATGTCTTTTAGCCTTAGTGCTTGTTTGTATGAGTGAAAGCCCAATTTGCACAAGTATATAAAATAGCTGGACATTCATGCAGGGAATTAAACATTGTTCTGCAGTCTGGCACTGCAGCAGCTTTGGGAGCCTCAGCTGTACTGATGTGTTGGAAGGTGGGAATGGAAACTGGGTCTGTAGGACAAGTGATGTAAAGAGGAACCTTCTGTCTTCAGATCACCAGTTCCAACAGAGAACAGGTCATCAGTGACCCAGCATGAAATGGCTGTTCACTGACAGCATTTACTAATGAGGGAGAAAATGTAACTACATCATTGTAGCCAGGAGCTTACAAAATAAAGCAACCTGGAAATTTGTGCAGGGCTATTAGACTGGATTAACTGAAAAAGTGTGATTTTACCCACTCTCCATGAATTATTTTTTTTACTTATCTCAGGAAAATGAACACATGAGTAAGTCATGTGCCAGGGTCTTTGCAGATGCAGCGTGTAGGCACTGATGTAGATTTGCCTTCATATGCTGGTCTGTCACTGGAGGGCAAGGTAAACACTTGGGCTTTAAAGTTGTTGAGTTACAAGTTTATTCTGTTGCAACATGTGAACAGATATCCTAAATCACCCTCTTCCTACCTGATCAGGGTCAAGGTTGAGTCATAAGGATAACGCAGAGACACTTAATGCTCTCCATGTGTTGTACCTGTCCTGCAATAAAAGACTTCTATTATTGTTAGTCTGGAAGTAATTTTGCTTTACAGAGTGGATGAGTTTGCTTTGGCTGAACTCTGTGGTATGTGGTAAAGGGATGTGTAAAATATATTCCAAATTTTATGAATTAAAAATATAACATTTCTACGTAATAAGAGCTTTCCCCCAAGGTTCAGAAAGGTAATATCTAACTCTGGAACTTCCATTATGTTTATTTAGTGTTACAAAAGCTCCAAGGACCAGCAGCCCCAGATGGAGCTGCTCCTGAATGACTGCAGTATCACCTATATTCCCAAAGACAGCAAAAAGAAGAAGCATGAGCTGAAAATCTCTCACCAAGGAGCGGATGCCCTGGTTCTGGCAGTGCAGAGCAAAGAGCAGGCAGAACAGTGGCTAAAGGTAAGGGAGGGTTTCTGACCCACAGAATTCTCACACTGCTCGACTGCTGTTACAAACTGAGACACAGACAGCAATTTCCATGCAAATCCAGACCACTTCAATCCCATCTGATTTGGGACTGCAGAAATATAGACATTAAGTTCAGGCCTCGAACCAATTCCTCAGGGTTAATCAGTGCTGCTGCTGTGGTGGTTTTCACTACTAATAGCACAATAATCTGACACAGAGAGGAGAGGTGGCAAATTCTCTTCCATCTTCTTCTCCAGTTCATTTTCCAGAAAGATTTGGTGGTTAGGGCACACTGGTGGTGAGTGTAAAGTTCAAATTCCCTCAGGTGGAGGCAGGTGGCACCCATATTATTTTTGGCATGGGATTACTTTTTAAAAAGAAGATTTTCTGAGGAGATACCTGTTTGAATTGCTCTGGATTGAGGAAAATCATTCAGCTTCCTGGACACCATTCAAGTTTTCTAATTCTGGTTTAGCAAGGTATCATCTGCTATGGTGTGTCCTGGGAATGCAGACTTCTGAGAAAACAGGGTTTTGTCACCTTCTATTCCTCTCTGTTCAATGTCTGCAAACGTGGAAAGTCCCAAGGCAAGGGCTGCAGTTACAGATCCTAACCAGATTACTAGTATTTATGTTGGACTTTGCCAGGCTCAGAGGTGGAGGTCAGTGAAGTAGTGTGGGAAACTATCACTGCAGTTGCAGTAGCAACTGTTTTAAGACCTTGGAATCCAGCCTTTTAAATACATGTATAAGTTTGAATGCATCAGACTCATCAGGCATTGTCCATGCTGTACTCTGATCTAACCTTATATGGTACTTATTTTTCTAAGAATAAATTGTATTTTTCCAAATACAATTGAATGAAACACATTGGAATTTCCTGATGGCAGATAATTTTTCTGCAGAAGAGGGAGACATACAGTGAATTCTGCTGTGGGCTAATGTACTAAATGGAAAATTAATCTGTAATTTCCTATTTTGCAATATTTGAATATACCTTTTGGGGGTTTGCGGTTCATGTATGTTTGGTTTTGACTGTGACTTTTTATCCTCGCTTAGAAAATGCTCTCCCTCTTGTCATTTTAATAGCAACTAATCCCAGCCATGTGTCTCTTAGGCTTCTTTTAACATCAGTGTCTTGTTCTGAGTTTTAAAGTCATGCAAGTGTTCAGTCACTAGTTCAGCTAGCATTTCAAAACCACTGGTTGGAATGAAAAGACGTTCATAAGTCATCTTGCCTTCCAAGGGAATTCCGCTGTAATTAGATCATAGAAAACTGCACCCTTATTTCCTGTGTTGTTCTAAATTCGGGTTTGGTAATACTGAATTCGTTGGCAGCTTTCAGATATTCTTTCATAAAAATTGTTTTATTTTTTAAAATTGTATATAAAGCATCCCCACACAGACAGACAGAGCAGTACTAGATTTTTCCATAACCCAGATGCATTCCTGCTGCTTCAAAATGAGAAAAAAAAAAAGAGGGATTTTGTGCAGTTGCATGTTCACACAGTTGTGTATTCTGTGTGTCTGCAAAGCATTTGGAGACAGTCTGACAGCACTTCATTTTAGCTCCTTCATGCTGCAAAGCTCTCTATTAATGAAATCTTTCAAGTACATGGCAATGTCACTGTACTTGACTTCCAAGTCTCAGAGCTGTTTCAGCCCTTTGCTTCTGCAGTACAAATTGCCTGTCCCACTGCTAACCAGAAATGATCTGTGCAGCTCTTGCAACAGCTGCAGTGTTTTCCAAAACAAGTATGGCCTTTGGAGAAATAAAATTAGCATTGCTTTCTGTATCTTTTTAAATACACCAAAATTTAAGGATTTTTTGTTTTTATTATGGAAGCAGTTAAGTTTTGATCATTGAAGCTTTATTCAAAATTAGCTTCTGAAAATCATGTGTGGCTTTGTGTTAGACATTCTTACACTGTGAAAGAGGTCACTGCTTTATTTTGGGAGATTTTAGCTTTCCCAGCCTGTCAGTCAGAGGAGCAGGATCCTTCTCAGTGCTCTGTCCCTTATATGGGATTTCTGTAGTGAATAAAATGGGCAGATCTAGAGACTGCCAATGAGAAAGGACTCTGCAACCACAATTTTAGAGCATAAGATGCCTTCTTGGTCAAAGATACTGCACCAGTATGTGCCACTTGAGGCAGGTTATCACTCTGGAGCAATGGGTTCTCATGAATTCTAATGTTAAGTGTCACATTAGAGCTTTACACTTGATCCTAAAAAGCTCAAAATGTTTCCGGAGGCCAGATTGTCCTTGGGAAGGCTAAATCAAAATACTTTTTTTTTTCCAATTCATGTATGTAATCAGTACAGAATATGTTTATGAAGTATATAATTTTGAAATATCTATTGGAAGCCAAATTCTAAATCAATGCACAATACTTTAGACCAATTTTTTGTAAAGATGGCACCAAAAAAGTCCCAGCTGATAAACTTAGTGCAAATTGAAGTCTAGACTGGAAACCACAAAGGGAGTTTCAGATTTACCAGCTAACAAATACTTGATGAAAACAGATAGGTGATGTCACCAAAGAGCCTGTCAAGATTTCAGAGGAAGGAGCAAAGCTGGTATAAATTCAGGCTAGAGCTGAGATCATCTCGATAATATGGTGGGCAACAAAAAGTGGTGGAATTTTCCAGACTTGAGTCCTAAAATGTTCCCGCAAAAATGTACATGAAAAAAAAGTGTGCAGTTACACATTCTGACCCAAAACTGATCTTTTTCCATGCATGGCTTGAGTATGTGTGCATCTGTGCACCCATTTGTGGTCAAGTAAGGTCTGAAATTTTCCTGTTTGTCTCAGCACATCCAACAGACTGGTAAAGCTACACTTACTTGCCAGCATCCCTGGGAAATGGTGCTTTAAAAATACAAGGACTAGTGAGACCATGACCTTACAAGAAGATGCTTGTTCAGTGGCTTCATTTGTACAGATGAATGTGCTCTGTGTGCAGAACCCCACAGAAAACTGCACTCAATATTAAAAATACATGGATGCCAAAGAAATTCAGTTGAGGTAGCTTGCTGTAGAAGGCTGATAGAAGGAAGTGGTCACAGTGACTGGTCCCAAGGCCTTCTCTTTCTCCTAACATTCTTCCTGCAAAAATATATTTCTGATTTAAAAAGAACTTGAAAAAAAAAATAATACCCTCTGCCCAGTAAAATGGAAAACTACAACACCATGCATGAGACATAATCTGTCATTCTGGATTACTGGTCTTGATTTTCATTTTTCCCAAACATTAGGCATCCTTTGTTAACTTCTCTTCATTTCATGGTGCTCTGCCACTATGCAGCAATCTTTTCAGCTGGGGGTCTGTAATTGAGCACTGACTCTTCCAGCCATAAGGAGACATTTCTTCATCTATCATTTTGACAATGCTCAGTCAGTTCTGAGCTTGTCATAAATAAGGGGGATGTTTTGCCCTGAAGAGAGAATAAAATCATGATTGGGACTGTATCCAGTCATCCAAAGGCCCTGCAACATTCCTTGTAGGGCTGTTTGGCTGGTTCACCTACCCAGTTTTTCTCTCTGATTAACTGCATGTTGTCTCTTGTGGAAGTCATTGAAAACATCTCTTTTTTTCACTGCCCTGACTTTAGTGAAGGGAGTCAAGTAACTTCTGGCCTCCAGTCTTTATGTGGACAGTTTTACTGAAGAGTAAACTACTGACAGAGCTGTTCTTTAGCCAGTTTATATCAGCATAAAATTGGGCTTGTAACTCTAAACACTGTGTGGCTGCTTTTGCTTTCTATGGGAATTTCCAGCCAGAGATCTTCAACACTTCAGGCATTGGTTTCTTGGCTTATGTAATGCTCCCCAAAGAGGTTATTATCTCCACTTTGTAGCTGAGCAGAATCAAGTCAAGTCTTAAAACTGACTAAAAAAAGTGATTTTTGGAATGCATACATGGTACTAGTGATTTCCATGCAGTGTTTATTAATTTGTAGGAAACTTAAAGAATGTACTATGACCCAAAACAGTCATGCCAGGTTCTTTCTCCACTGCCCATCATCACCAGCAGTGAAGGCTATGCAAACTAAATTAAACCTTCCAGGAATTACACCCCTATTGTCTCAAAGAGATGGTTTAAAATATTTTGGTTCAAGTCACAGAAAGGTCAGTGAGTTTGCATAAGAGCTGTTTAGGGCCTCACCTGCACAGGTGACAGGCCAAGCTGCATGTGGGAGTTCTGACCAGTCTGCAGGACTCTGCCAGTGGGCAGAGCCAGAGGATAGATACCAGCTTGCCTGTGAGCCAGAGTCTGTGTGTGTGTTACCAGCACCATGGAAAACAATACATTATTTAAAAGAGCCAGATGTATATGTAAATTTTAAAAACCCAACCAAACCACCCATGAATACAGAACCACAAACATAGTATTTTCTTGTTTTCTCAATGATATTTTTCCTTTGGGTTTCCTGGCTAAAATGCAAGCTCTTACAGTCAGAGCAGAACCCAGGAGGGCTGGGACTTTCACCACCAGATACTATTCCTCCTCTCTCCTACTCACAGCTTTGGATGGAAAATTATTTAAATCACACCTAGCTCAAACTCACAGCCTAAAGTGAGATGTGCATCTCTGCACCACCCAGGCTGGGGATGCAGTTCCCCTGGCACAGTCTGCCCTTGGAGCAGCAGTGCCTCCTGCCACCCTCCCCACCCTCTGGGCAGTGCCTCCCCCCTGGGCTCTGCCTGGTCCTGTGGCCATATAGGGCAATGGACTTCATGGCAATGACCCAGGAGAAATGATACAGGGCTTGTCTTGGTTGAGTAAGGCAGAAAAGTATTTCTGAGGGGATGCACAGACACTAAGGACAGGCTGCTAGTCTGCCAGAATCTCATCCTCACTTAGCTCAGACAAATGGCAGTAAGGCAGAAAGATTAATCTTTCCAGGCTAAGGGATACCTGAGAATAATGCTTTCCAGTAAAGAAGGTAAAGGGGATTTCTTTTTTAAACTTATGATGGGAATAGTATCTGCCTTTCCTGCCTAAGATTTTCCTCTAGGTAAACTCCTTGGGGCATTTCTTCTCTGCAAAACACTAAGAAGAGTTTTGCTGCTCTTCTAAGGAGGAGGGTATTAATGCTAACATATGTCATATGAAACAGTCCACAAGAGAGAGAAAAAGAGGATTTAGTTATGCCAAAATGACAGTCCCAGAAAGTCAGTACTCTTCCAACAGTGAAAAAGGAGTGTTTCAGGAATGGGAAATACTGATTTACATCTGGAGCCAAACCCTGTGCTTGTTGTACTTAAGCAGTTTTCCAAAGTGGCAGAGCCAAGGGTTACAGCCCATCCCATTTCTAGCAATTCCAGAGTTTGCGAAACGTGGGCAGAGGGGGACAAGTGTGTGGGTGGCTGGTTGGATTCCTGTCCCGATTACATAAAGTAAAGCAAATGTGCTGTCAGGCTATGAGCTTTCTGTCTTGAACTTGATCATATTAAAAGTGTGAGCTGCTCATGTGAGTTCTGTGAGAATGCAAGATGATACAGAATGCTGTAATCACATCCCTGTTGTAGAGATGAGCTCATCCATGGTATCCACCAGGAGAGAGGTCTGCAAGCTCCTTGAGCACAGGACAACTTTTAGTCTTGTTCCTTACCAAGTCCCAAAGAGATCAGCCATAAAGAGCTATCTACAAATGTACTTCTACTCAGAATTTGTTTGCTTTCTGTGTTTCAGGGACTGGCTGGCAAGCAGCTGGTTTTTTAGTTTTTATTACAGAGCCAGTGCTTTTTCTCTGGAGCTTGGAACTTTAAAGTAGCCAGAAGAGTCTAATTTGCTTTTTCTGACTTCGAATGTAGAAAGAATAAATGTTGGGCAAGTATTTTGCCTCCAGTCCTGGTGTGTCTTTTAAAATATGATACAAGAATTATAGAAATTTGTAGGTGAATGCAGGTAAAAAGTTTTTTATAGTGAATGTTATTGCTTCTGTATTAAGATAGTTTTAAAGAGATAAATATTCCAGATACACCATGTGGCAGAAATTCCACTGACTTCACCCATGGCTCAGGGCAGGGAATCTTTCCAGCTTCCTACCTGCAGATATTTCCCCTCTGTGCCTTATGTCACTGCACTCAATGCTGTACTCTGATATATGTCCTGATCCACATGGGGATTCAAGGTCTAAAGCCCAAGTCTGATTAGGAGCAGCTGAGGGAGCTGGGGCTGTTTAACCTGGAGAAAAGGAGGTTCAGGGGGGACCTTTGTGTTCTCTACAGCTCCCTGAAAGGAGGCTGTAGCCAGGTAGGGATAGGTCTCTTCTCCCAAGTAACATGTGACAGGAAAAGAGAAAACCATCTCACGTTCCACCAAGGGAGGTTTAGATTGGAGATTAGGAAAAATTTCTTCACTGAAAGGAACAGCTGCCAAGGAAAGTGGTGAAGTCAGTCCCTGGAGATACTTAAAATACTGTGTAGATGTGGCACTTAGGGACATGGTTTAGTGGTGGATTTGCAGTGCTGGGTTAACAGTTGGACTCCATCTTAGGGGTCTTTTCCAACTAAAGGATTCCATCATTCTATAAATAAGGAATAATAATACAGTTCAGGTTGCAGAAGCTTTTTTCAGGTCTCCATTTGAAAGTGGTGGTTCTGAAGTCTGGCTAATCGTAACATTGTAATGGTAGTTGTGGTACTTAAGATTCTTGCAATGGAATAACAGAACATTATTTTAAATGTATTTAGTTTTGAGGCTACCCAAAGAAATACAGGATCTTCAGTTTTCTAGTTACATTTGCTCATCCATTTTAAATATTTGAATAGATAATCTGTTTATGATCTCACTTTGATTTTCCTGGCAGATCACATGGTGTGTCTACATTTACTGTACAAAGGCACTGGTGATGAGAAAAAGAGAAGTATTTCCTTTCTCTAATGTGTGAGAAAATTTAAGCTATTAATGGAATATTTGCCATTACAAGGTCTTCTCAGTGCAGCCTTCTACATGATGCTATTTTATAAATAACACTTTTGGGGATTCCTTTTTTCCCCTGTCTGGTTTTGGAACTATTGAGATACATTTATTCATATTTTTACACATTTCATTTCAATGGATAAAAGTTTGCTGAATTTCATTCCTCACTCTCAGTCACAATTGCTTTTTAATGAAAATAGTGATCTTTTGTTTTCATATGGCTCCAGAAGATGGAACATAGAAAAAACTGACAAGAACGTTTGAGTCTTGTGATTGAAATTATGCAGTTTGGCAATACTGGTGGAATGTTTTATCCTTAAAATTTTGAGCTAAAGCTATATGCATGTGAAAACCAGATTTTTAATGGCAGCTGTCTGCAAACGTAATTATAGAGAGTGTATCCAGGCATATATTAAAGACTTCATCCTGCTGAGGTGGAGAAGAATGAGTTTTGTGCTGTGTATTGGACACAATTATATTGCACATAGAAGGTGATGAGCAAGTCTTTGCCACTGAACCTTTTGAACCCAAATGAAGTGTTGGACCCTTGAATGTGCATTTACTTTAAGATTCTGCCACCAACTCCCTTTTGTGTCATTATTTAAATCAAAATTTAATTACAACCCAATTAAACACTTCAGCTTCTCCTTAAATATGTGGGGTATGATAAGAGCTGGATTTACTTGAGTGCATGACTTAGCACATACTGTTGAGTTAGTGCTGCCAAATCATTTCCCTCTGTTCTGTCTGTAACTCCCATTACAATCTGCCTTTGCCAAAATTAACTAACTGTGTGGTGTGAGCAGATGCTGAAAACATAAGCCATTCAATCAGGGTCATGCAGGAGACAGAAATGAATGTTCCCAGAAACTATACAGTCACATTTCTCTAGGAAGAAAACAGGAGTGTATTTATGCCATTTTGAGGACCAGCAAATGAAAAAAGAAAAAACAGTCACATAAAAATTTTTTTATTATTTTGGGGAATTCAGGACTTTGTTTAACTGTGAGATGCAAATGCTCTGCCACATATATGTCTTCATTTTGTATTGCAAAGAACACTAAGTGCTGTGAAAGGCTGGTCTTGTTTCTGGAACAAAATACAGGGTAGGTCAGACAGGAAAGGGTGCTGAAGTGTTTTGAGATTCTAGCTCAGAAATAAAAGCTAGCTCCTAGCTTTGCTTAGATGTTTTTATGTGTCATTGAGTGAGTGATTTCATCATTCTTTCATTCCTGGGCTCTCCCTCTGCAAAATGAGGCTGATATTTTTCCTTTCTTTTTGGTGTATAATGCCTGTAATTTATGATATCCTCCTGAGTAGCATAAGGGTCTTTGTAAGCCCATAAGCATTTGATTTGTTTTAGCTTCACCTTTAAAGGGAGCTTAAGTGCTGGGAAAGGACTATTTGGTGCTATCCTTTGCTTTTTAGTAGTTTGCACATCAAAATTGTTCCATTTGAAACTCACCATGAGTTTGGATTGAGAGCCTGTTCTCATCAGCACAAGCAATTTCAGGCTGATAATGGGCTGGTGGTAACCTTGCAAGAGATAAAAACCTTAGCTATGGCCATGGGGAATCATCAAACATCTTTACTCCTTAAGTATCTTTACATTTATGTAATTTCAGGTGTTTAAGTTCTTCTGATTCCATCAAAATATCAGCAAATTCCCAGTTCAGGATTTTTCTTCCACTTTTTAAGAACAGAAAGTGCCATTTCCATTTGCTACAAACATATATACGATTACTTTGACTTTTAACTCCTAAGTCAATGTCCAATTATAATACAAAATGCCACAAAAGTACCACTGTGCAGTGTTAACCCTTAAGTTGATCAGCACTTCATTAGTTATCTGATAGCAAAAAAAGAGCATCTCTGCAGTGTGTTATACAAAATTCTTGTCCATTGGCTTGAGGTTCTTTGGATCCCATTTTCTTGTCATTGTAATGAAATTAATTTGGTGGTGTTAACTGAGTTCAAATTGCAGAATTAGCTTGTGGAAATCAGCAGTGCTATTGGTTTTTTTAGTTAGGAGAGCCTTGGAGCTTAGTCTGTCTAGAAACTGAAACCTTTCACCTCTAGACTTTATGTCTCCTTCAGGTCCTGTATGAGATGACTTAGGGAGGTGGCATGGAGAAGTTGTTTTGGTGTCAGCCTGCTTAACACCTTCCAACCTAGTAAATGTCTGTGTGATTCTCCTTCCCATCTCCTTTCATATCCCTATATAATTCCTAATCTCTCTGCTTTGTGTTTTATGAATAATTAATAAGTTTTGCCTTGTCTCCTAAGGTTATAAAAGATGTGTGCAGCAACTGTACCGGAGCTGTAGACTCTGATGGGCCTTTGTCTAGTTCTCCAGTACACAAAGTGGAGCTGGAAAAGGTAAAGTTATCAAAGTGGTGAATGCAAAATTCCTTGTGATTACTCGAAGAGACGCTGGTAGGCACTGCCTGTAAATCCTTGCTGCCTTGTGTTGCTGTTTCAGGCACACAGTCCCTGTGTTGTGGTGGTTTCTTGGGATGTGTGCACACATCCTGCAGGGTTGAGGTTTCTGCCATGTCAGTTTGTTTGGCCATGAACAGCCAGCAGGCTGGCTTGGGTCCAGCTCCCCTTCAGCCACAGAAGGGTGCACGTTAATGGGTCTGGCACCAGAGGTGGTGTCCAACAAATGCAAAGAGCAAGCAGGGGTGTCAGTCTTGAGGAACAACAGATGAAGATTATACCAGGGTTTTAAGGGAAAGTCTCTTATTTTGGGGAATTTAGTCCTTGAAGAGCTCCCTGGGCATGCTGAGGTCACTTTTTGGCAGACCATTCCAAGCATTCGTGTCTCAATAGAGAAACTTGGCTACTCACACATGGTACTTGGCTACTCCACTGCCTTGACTCAGCAGGATGTGAGAGCATGAATTAGGGAAGTGAGCAGCTTTGCAGTGAAGGGTTGGTGCATTACCAGCACCACTTTAAGCCCTTGCTCTGTTGAGACATCCATGTGAGTAAATCTCTCTATAGCCCTGCTTAAAAATCCCACTGACAGAGGTTTCATCACCAATTCCTAAGAGCAAGGGCCACCCCTCTGGTGGCAGTGCTCCACTGCCTGTGGTCTCAGATTGCTTTGATCCTGGGAGCTGTTCCAGGGCAGCCCAGACTTGCTGGTTCCACAAGCAAAAGCTGTTGTGTTTGCACACACCTGCACAGTACTGACAAAGTAACCAAAAGTGTTGAAAAATAGGTTTTATTCTAAAATAAATGCCATGAAGAGGTGCTATTTATCTTGTCATCCATTCTTTTTTACGATAATCTGCATATCTTCATGGCTTCACCACTTCTGAGTAATGTGGTCACCAAAACTCTGCTGTCATAAGCTCTGTCTACTTCAACCATGACCTGATGCATAACCATTACAGAATAATCAGTGCTAAAAATTTATTTCAAAAGCCTTTCTTTCACATATTGAAAATACTGAAACACCTTGTAGGAATACACTATTTTATGAAAAGTTGTAATTCCAAATTAATATATGAAGCATTCTTTAAAGATACAGCTTTTACCCTACTCATAGCTGATCCATGTAATCCTTTATTGCAACATTTGGAGTCTAGAAATACATTAAAATGTGTGATGAATTATGAATATTTCACTGTTTTTAATGTACTCTCAAATATTTATTGTTTCTGTGATTGTCTGAAGCCTCTAAAACTGAAGTTTTTACTGTCTCCTAATTCTCTTCCAAGTGGATGAGAGCTTGAAAGTGTGTTTTATTTCATAGTAAGTTTATTTTTAAATAATGACACTTGATTTTATAAAGGTGCAACCATGTCAGCTAATCTCTTTTCCCCTGCAGAAGTTGTCGTTTGACAGGCCAAGCTCAGATGGGGAAGGTGCTGTGGAAAATGGCATCACTACCGTGTGCAATGGTAAAGAACAAGGTATGTCTGGTGTAAGTAATGTGTACTATGAGAAAGGGAAATATCTTGCTTTTATCTCATCAAAAAAGTAAAGTTTTTGAATTGTTTTATTAGAATTCAATTTAACTTGAAAGCTGAACTATTTCAAAATGGAATCCTTAAATGTTGGCAGTAACAGAAGGCATTTAACGTTATTGTGCAGATAAAATCAATATAGTTAGTATAAGGAAACAGGGAATAGAAGTTTTCATTTGGCCTTTTTTGTGTTCAAAAGTGCTGTTTTTCAGAGCTTGGGCGACCACTATAGGCAAGTAACAGGTTTTTTAGTAACTATATAGTGACAATATAAATAGTGGTGTAAAGCTTCTAAGCAAATAAAGCTATCATTAAGTACTAGAAGGAAAAAATCATGCATATTTATATATATATATTTTCTTATATATGTGTATGTGTGCACAGATACCATCATATATAAACTATCATGTTACATATGATTATTTATATTAAAAAATATAAATAATCATGCAATATCAGTAAGTCTTTGAGTACATGTGTATATAATTTTGTATATGCTACTTTGGAGCCATGCATGTTCTGTAGCCCTTACAATCTAACAAAGGTAAATCCCAAATCCAGAGGGAGTTCTGGCCAAGTTATATCTAATACACTTAACCCTTACACTGTCTTCCCCATCTCCTTCCTTCCTCCACAAAGCAGAAGGAATTCTGTGGCTTCCTTAGCTTGCCATATAGCAGTGGTGTAGCTTAGATAAGGCATTTTTCTGCTGCTGTTAAGGGTAATGTGAGTCACAGTGAGCACAATGTCAATACTGGCCCTGGTGCCAGCACTGTCTTGCCTTTTGACTCATCTCCCTTATCTCCTTCCTGGGTCATTTTCCAGTGTTTCCTGGCTGTACAGATCTCTGAACAGTATGGGACAATATCATGGTTTGTGGCTTTCTGAAGGTTGTGGTACATTTTTCCTTCCTTTTTTTTTTTTTTCACATTTTAAAATCTTCTATTAAATTTTAATAAAACTCCGAAACCTGTGGAGAATCATCTGTGACCCAAAATCTGTGGTGACCACGATGTCCAGAAGTACCTGGTGGCTCAGGTACCCTGCAGAAAGTTTGATGATGCAGCTGGAAAAGCAGCCCAGCTTAGGTGCCTCAAGGCATTTAAAATACCTGTCATTTAAAATACCAGTGGCTTTTGAAAATTGACTTTCAATACATAGTAGAAAAAATAATAGGCATAAATGGCCTGAAGAAGACTGAAGTGTCCTTGATTAAGTTATGCTACATGTTTTTTTAAGGATGGGAAGTGTTTAAGGGAGTACGTGGGAAGGGAGGCTTCAGAGAATGATCATCTCCAGCTGGCACCAACCAGCAGCCTCTGCTCTGCTCTTAGCCATCTGCTTGCTTTGCTGTGGGGAAGGAAATGAGAATAAAAGGCTTTTCTGAAAAAAAATCACTGGCAATTGGGCAATTAGTATATTCTCTAGACCCAAAAAGATTAAGTCATGAAGGCCTTACTTCTGCTGCCTCTCAGATCTGCAGGAAAAAAACCCAGCAATGTAAAGAGAAGACAGAAAAAGAAACACTAGAAGGGCTTATTCCACTCTTTGTTCATACTTGTGGGAATGATTCCTTTGGGCTTCTGTCTCACAGAAAGGAGATTTTCTGTCTCTGGCTTTTTTCAGTGCTTTTCATCTGCCCCTCAATAGGCAGAGTGGGCCTTTGGCTGCTGCTGTGTGGGATGGAAACCTGTGTGAGGGCAGGTGCTGTGCTCCCCAGGCAGGGCTCATGAGCTGCCTGGCCTTCCTCCCTCAGCAAGGGAGCCTCTTGCATGTGTAGAGAGCACAGTGTGAGTTGTGAACACCCTTCCCTTGAAAAAGATGATTAGACCTGGATGTGTTGGCTGGGGGGCAGCTATTGGCACTTGCAGAGCTGCCTTTCCCCCTCAGCACTGGCAGATTTGTACAGTCTTGGCTACAGATACAATTTCTAAATAATGTTCCATGATTGCTAACAAACTAAATATGATAAATTATCCCATGGTGAGTCCCAGACTGCTTCTCTACTTTCCTTAGAAATTCTTCTTCCCAGCTCATCAGTTCATACAGTCATTTCTCATGTGAACACTTCATCCATTTTTTCTCTCAGTTTGTGCAAGTCCATAACCACTAAGTGTTCCCTGTTGCAACAGGAATTCATATATTTGGGATAAAGATAGAGCAGCTCAATTAGTAACTATTTTAAATGAATTGTTCATCAAAATCGCATATCAGGGCAAGTTGATGGAATTTTTGCTGCCCTCTCAGTTAGCAGACTTTTGCTCTGTGGCCAGAATCCAGTTTAGACCACGGAATGAAGTTTATTTTGTTTGTTGTCTGTTTTGCAAATAAAAGGCCTGGTTTTTTTCTGAATCTGTTTAGTCTTAGAAACTATTCTTTAAAAAAAAAAAGGATTAGGATTTTAATCAGATTCTTTAAAAAAACATACCCTTAGTCCTTGCCATGTTGCATTCAGCAGCTGAACATGCTTCAAATCTCAGAAGCATTCCGAGTATCAAATTAAGTTAGTGGAAGCATAGATTGGATGTTAGCAAAATATCTCTTTTCAGCACAGCTTTTTCTTTCCAATGCTCACAAAAATGATCAGCTTGTAACTATTGAATATTCATACTGATCCCACTAATTTCTTGGTAGTTAATTCATAAGTTTTGTCTTTCTAAAATGTCCTTTGTGATAAGATCCCTTAACCTGATTGTACATAGAAGAAGTAATTTTGCTAAGTAAGCATATTCTGTCTTTTTTGTGTACTTAATTGTTGAAATATTTTGAGAAAAATGCTTAGGAACATTGGAGAAAACAATGAAGAAATGCCTGACTGGATTTTTATTACTGTTTATACGAGCTAAATTTATATACAGGTATTTCAGTCATACTCCTAGATGATGACTGCTGTGGAAAGAGACTCAAAGCTTGATTAGATTAAATAAAGTTTCAAGATTGATTTTTGTTTTTTATTATCCTTCAGAATGCCATGATTTTTATAACACAGAGGTAATTAGGGCATGTAATATTTGTCTCATTGAAATTTGCAAATTTTGTACAAATGTTTGTCGTGCATAGGATATTTTTGTCTGAGCTTCTGTTTTTATTCAAGTTCTCTCTATTGGTTGATGTGCACACACTACTAAATACACACTTCTGCTTTCTTAATAGTGAAGAGGAAAAAAAGTTCGAAAACGGAAGCCAAGGGCACTGTGACTAAAGTAACAGGGAAAAAAATAACAAAGATCATTGGTTTAGGAAAGAAAAAGCCATCAACAGATGAACAGACCTCATCAGCTGAAGAAGATGTTCCAACATGTGGTAAGTGATTTTTCTCCTTGAGCCTTAAATGCACATTGCTATTAAAACTTTTATAGCGTTCTAGCCTAGGAATTTCTCTAAAATTGCTTTTGCTGCAATAATTCTCCCACCAACATTGGAAGAATGCACCCAGACTGCCAGAGGAGTAATCAAGTGTTTGTCATTTGCAAAGACACCAAAATAATTTGACTTTAAAAATAAAATGGTAACACGGGCTCAGGTATCACTGCTCTTTACAGAAGTGAGGAGGAAGAGAAATGTGAACAAGAAGCATAAAGAGACAAATGCTGTTCTCAAACAAATGGTTATGAAATGAATATAGGCTGAACTATGAAATAAATTGAAGCTACAAAGTAGAAGGTTCTTGGAAAGTAAGTGATCAGGTCTTTTATAGCAGATTGTGGTTAAGGTTTTATGGAATAACAGACAGCAGTCAAATGGCCTCAACCAAAGTGATTTGAGTTTAATTATGGGTTCCTAAAGTGGTCCATATTGGACAAAATGAAGTAAGAAAATTCTAGTAAGCTATTTTAACTCTTAATTTTGACCATTCCATATGACAGCTGTAGTGCACAAGGAAGTGTATTAAATGGCATGCAGAAAATACTTGGGTTATATATCATAGCTGTTAAGATTTGCTCACTGTTTAAGATTTTGTGCAATGCACTTTGCTGATGTCCTCACTGCTCTGCCATTTTAAAACAGTGCAATGTACTTTCATGCTCCAGTCTATTTTTTAGTGCTCCAGTATTAGGTGGCACTTCCATACATTAGTAAGCTTGAACTCACCCTTCACCCAATCTCTCCAAAAAACAAATTTCCTTAGAAAGCTTTGAAGCAGTTGCACCAGATTCTGAGTTTGGATTTTACCCTTTAATTGACTAGAAAAGCTTAGGGAAACCCAGAAGTCTGTGATTAGGGAGCAGTTGGCAGAACTCATTGGAGCATGAAGTGTGATGGATGCCTGCCCAAGGTGATGGAAGCAGGTCCATGGACCACCAGAGAGACCTTCATAGATTACAGGTGGCTTTCAAACCACACTCTGGGAATCATTTACATAAGCACACTTTGATGAAGTAAGTGTATGTATATGTGTCTCTACATCAGCTAAGTACAGATGTGATTTATTGACCAAAAGAACAGCTGGGAAAAGCTGTGTCCAGCCAGATGCATTGTCCAAAGCATCTGGCCTCCATAAGGGCTCAAACTTCCGGGCTCTCAGACTCCGTTGATAATTCTGCATTATGTGAGAAGTTAACCACAGCTGTGCAATCTAATTCTTCATATTTCTATCATTAGTTTGGATATGGCCATAAATACAGATTCAGCCATTACTATTTGCCTGCATTTGGCTCTACTCAACACCACTTGCAGATTTTAAAGGAAAATACATAAATGTCTAGGCTTTGTTCAATGCAGGAAGTCTTCCCTAGAAGTTGTTTCTCACCACCAGCAGTTTGGCTCAGTTCAATGCCCTCTGGGAGGCTGCTCCATAGCTGAAGGTTTTTACACTTTAGAAGGCTCTACCTCCCATGAACAGAGGGAAAATGCCAGCAGGGCTGCAGGTGTCACCCAGCTATTGGAAACTGGAACCTGCCTGCATTTGGAGTCATGGCAAAGCTCTTGCCTACCACATCCCTGCTCCTGGGCTGCTGCACTAAGCTGAAGTGCTAATGCCCCAGGGAAAACACACTCAAGGCATTCTGGTCATGTCAGCTTGTGTAGGTTTAAGCAGA
Organism: Thryothorus ludovicianus; assembly: GCA_013397245.1. Taxonomy (NCBI): domain Eukaryota; kingdom Metazoa; phylum Chordata; class Aves; order Passeriformes; family Certhiidae; genus Thryothorus; species Thryothorus ludovicianus. The sequence continues at coordinate 135,297 of VZTB01012894.1, read as the reverse complement.
GATGTGTGGGGAGGAAAGTGGGATCCTGCATAGTTCAACTCTGAAGCAGGAAGTTTTGCAAGAGCTTTTCTAAGAGGTGCATTGGAAGCGGAGGGGAAAAACTGTCTGGAAAAAAAGGCTCTCCCTCCAAAACAAGCTGTATCTGGCTTGCATTTTTCATTTCTAGGGATTGTAATGCAATGCACAGTGATAGAGGGTTTTGTTACAGGAGGAGGGAGGAGAGCAGAAGAGTGTGATTATCACAAGGAGCCAAAACCAGAGGATTAAGCACATCCTCATTTTTTATAGCACCTTCCAAGATGTGCACAATTCTGATCTGCTATATCCTGTTGGATCATACTTTGACATTGGAACCATAATGTTGGAAGGAAAACCCAAAAAAATGAATAATAAGTCATAGTTTTAATGAAAACCAAAGAGAGAACTCTCCAACAAGATTAAATGAAAATCATGTCTGAGATAGAAGACAACTTTTTAACTTCACTTCTGGCTTTTGCAAGATATCATTTATTTCCTTCCTCATAGCCTATTTGGAAGCAGCAACATGCTGGATTCATGTACCATTTGTAATGTGGAAGCAAAAGTAAAAGGTTTTGGTTTATTTTTTTTGGTTTTTTTTGTGTTTCCAAACTGTACTAAGGCAAGAAAAATGGGTATTGCTTTGATAGTAATGTTTGAGTCTGGAATGATTGTTGCTATGGCACAGAGAAGGGAAACCACTATTTAATATTATATTCCTAGACACTATATTGATACTGATATATCCCTACTATATTGAGCATGGTAAGAAAAGTGGATGATTTTAAAAGAAATTTTTTAATGACATTTTAATATGTAAGGGTACTGTATCATAATTACTTCCTGAATTTTAAACCAATATGAATTTTATTTCTATTTGCATAGGTAACAATCTTTTAAGTTCTGGTTTGGAAGTGCTGCAAACCAGATGTACATTCTTCTTTCTAAATGTAATTAGAACATAGAGCATCAACACTTAGTAGGTCTTTTAAACATTGCTTTTGGATTTTACACAAGGTAACTCTATATACAGTTATATAATACAAGCTGTGATTTTCCTAGAAAAATTTGGTCAGCCACAGTTATCAAAGTCATTACCCCAGGAGAGGCAGAGTGAGCACATTGGCTGTGTCTGTAACTTGTTTAATCAGTGTCCCTCTCCCATTCCTGTTGAAGTCCTGGGGACCTGTGTGCTCCTACACATCCAGCTGCTGCAGGGACTGACAAAGAACAGCAGTTTTCACATGAGCTGGATCTCATATTTATATGCTTTTTCTAGATTATTGGCAGCGTGAACGTTTTCATTAAAAGAAATGGGGCAGGGTCATTTACTTGTCTTCCTAAAACCCATCTGGACTTTCTATTACAAGAGGAACAAGTTATTTAAAAGCTAGCATTACACTGAGAAGTTTCTTTTCTTCTTCCTTTTCAGAAAAAGTGAGCAGTAGAATATCTCACATTTCATTTTATTGCAGGATATCTCAACGTGCTCTCTAACAACCGCTGGCGTGAGCGCTGGTGCAGAGTGAAGGACAATAAACTCATTTTCCACAAGGACAGGACAGATCTGAAGACACACATTGTTTCTATCCCCCTCCGTGGCTGTGAAGTCATCCTGGGGCTGGATTCGAAGCACCCCCTGACCTTCCGCCTGCTCCGGAACGGGCAGGAGGTCGCTGTGCTCGAGGTACGATAGCTGTGGCTTTTAGGAGCTCCCACAAGGTGAATTAGAGAAGCATACAACTTGTGTCTGTCCCTTCAAAAACAAAAAAAAACATCTTTTGAATAATATTATTGCAGAGCTTCCAATAAATATTGGAAGGAGAAAAGAAATAGTAAGTGCTGTAGACAAAGAACTGAGATTAAATTTAGTTCAGAAATCTTCTCAGTGAAATAACTTTTCTCTGCACTGACCTCCCCTTGACCTGTTACTAAAATATCCCTGCTCCTTCTCTAGGCACACTTTTGTATCAGGGATATAATTACTTTGGGTAAATAACTTAGCAATAATTAAACAATGGATCATTGTTGATGGGAGCTCTAATACTCTTGACTTTCATTTGTCTGTTATTTATAGGAACTCCTTTTGCTCAGTCTGTATCTGCATTAATTCAATTATGCATTTAAGAAAATACAGCATGCCAGCAGCCTGATGTGTCTCTTAACTCATGTGCACACACCTTTGTCTGTGCTAGGTGGGTCAGGCTTCCTATAGGGACTTTATTCCTCATCTTTTAAAACTTGAAATGAGAGGACACTTAAAAAGCCAGGAATAATGAGCATGAGGCAGCCTTTGGCTTTCAGGGGCAGGACAGGCACTTGGACTACTTTGGGTTTCACACTACAGGTCATGTCTCATGTCCTTGCAGCCAGGCCTGTTATCTGAGAGCAGTTCAGAGAACTTGAAAATCTAGAAAACAGCTCAAGGAAAGCAGTGAAATACATAAAAATAAGAAATTTAGAAGCCACTAAATTAATTAATGACAAATTGTTGCCTTTCCCTTGCTACTTCTTGTTGAGTATTTGCTTGCTGCTGTTTAGCTCTTGAATTGGTGATTTGAAGCAAAATATGAAAAAACTTCAATTATTTTATAGTATCAATGCTTTTACTTGTGTTATCAGAAAGATGAATGCCATCATCTAGGCAAATGTAGCAAAAATTTTCAAAAAATAACGTTGAATTTTCTTTACTGTTTTGTTCCCTCTTTCCTCTTGTTTCTGTTTAACAGCAACACTTTATTCTCAGGAGTCATGCTATCTAAAAAGCCCCCAGCCTAACTTAGGAAAATAATTACGTTAAAGCTTTCAATATTCTGAAGTCTAAAATAAGCATTACTTGAATCTAAATCCACTGGCCTTAAATGATTATTTTTTCTTCTTTTTAGTGGATTGCCCACTTTGTGTTGCATCATAACTGATGAGCACATAGCTTACTTAAAATGCCCTCCTTCTAGCAAAGCAGATTTAATATGAAATCCTGGGCTTTTTAAAGAGTTCAGCAGAATGAAACCAGAGCCTCTCATACCATGTGGTAGCAATTTGTCAACCAAGAAGAATGCACATTTTGCAATAATGCTCAGCCCAGTGGCAGAGCAAAGGCCTGACCTACGTTCTTGCCCTCTCCTTGCAGGCCTCCTCCTCTGAAGACATGGGCAGATGGATAGGAATTCTGCTGGCAGAAACTGGGTCTTCCACGGACCCTGGAGCTCTGCACTACGACTACATCGACGTGGAAATGACGGCGAGCGTCATCCAGGCTGCCAAGCAAACCTTCTGGTGAGACTGTTCGGCTGTTCCAGTGCTCTGAGAGTTTATAGCCACGTGTTAACTCCTGCCAGCACAGCTTATCAAAATCCACCTCCCCCTTTGCCAGACACGGGACTCCTGAAGTGTTTCAGCATTGCAGCATGTTAGATGTGTTTATGATTGTTGTGTTGGAATCCTGCTAAGCTCTGTAAAAGATGCAAGGCACTATGCAACTTTACTCAAACCTTTACTAATTTTTTTCAGTAAGTCCCCTTATCAAATGCTGTATTTTAATCTTCTGTTTTGCCTAAAGTCTTAGGGTTATCCCTGGAAGAGAACAAATGTTTTGAAATATGCAGCTATGTAATTCACATTTATTGGCTGTATTTGCTGTACATATAGGGAAACATACAGCATATTATTGATTGATATAGGCTGCATACTCACAGTGTATAGCAAATATAAATCTTAGACAGTCACATGATCAGTGTTTCCATCTCAAGTTCATTCTGATTAACTAAAAACTTCATCAAACTCACCCCAGTTCAATTAATTTCTGGGATTTAATGTAGGAGGTGATAATTGGGAAAGTGTCTAGAGGGTGCAGCATGGAAACTGTTTAAATTGCAAATCAGTAAAGTGAATTCCCCATTACTGATCCTGTGCTAAAAGGAGAAGTGCATACTTAGCAGATGCAGTGATTTACATGTTTAAATCATTTGAGGCGTTAAAGCAGTCCTTGGTGGGAAAAGACCATCATTTTCCTTGGCTAGATGAGGTTTTTAGACACAGGAGTGAAGAAACTGTGGGGACAGGGGGATGCCCTGCTGCAGTTGTTCCCCGTGGTCAGAAAGTGGGTGGCCTGACAAGACAGCTGGCAAAGACATCATCTCTCATCCCCCTGCAAGATGACACTCCCTAGACTAATTTGGAATTTGTGTGACTTTTAATACATTAGAAAATCACACCCCATCTACCCATCATGACTTTAAACAGACAGAAAATGAAGAGAAAAAAAAATAAAGGGAAAAAGTTTAGGAGTTTTCCAAAAGAAGTTCAGATTGCCATTAGCAAGCTGCCAAGATAAGTTAGCAAGGGAAAACGCCCACCTTTGATCAGTCTGGTTTGAATGACTTCTGATAGAAATCAAAGTGACTCAGTGTTAACACAAGCCCAGTTTTGTGAAAACCAAATAATTTTGATAGAATTAAAATGCACTTAGCATGCAGACTTACATTAATATTTGTTTGGAAGTTAATAGGGTTCAAAAACTTCATTCTGTGTTGACGTATATTTTTTACCTCAGTCAGCATCTACCAATAACCACAGTTAAGAGAAATAGAATGGTAACTTTTTCCCCCTGAATTCTGCATGGCTTTCCTTTTCTGCACAAATGTGGTACTAATTGGAGCCAAGTGAAAAAACATATGCAACTAGACCACATGTTAGAAAGTAATGCCAAATAACTTGCAAAATAGCAGAATTTCCCTGTTAAGAATTAATTAAAATTCATTGGGTGTCTTTTAAGAGCTGTGAGGGCTTGCTGATAAGTAGTAGAGTAGCTGTCTGCTGATTTTCAGCTACTCCTAGAAAATGAGGAGAAATTACAATGATGCTTAAATGTTAATGAAGTACTACATTTGCCCTTTATAGAATGAATATCGGTATTCAAATTAAATGCAGTTATCATTAAAGCTTAGTTTATCGCTCAGTCACTTCAGAATATTGGTTATTCACTTACTAAGACTGATGCTTTGCAAAACTATCAGCTCCTCATTAATAGTCCCATCAATTTTCTTCGTCAAAATCATTAGGTGTGGAGGAAAAGCTGAAGAAAAAGTGCTTCTAGGCAAGTTTCTCCATTTTCCTTCTAGCAGTTTCCAAATACAATTAACTTGCATGGATGCACCTGAAAACATGATTTATGAGGATTATTGAAATCATGATTAGGAATTGTTTGCAGCTACTGAGATAAATCCTGCCTTCCTTTGGTGGTGGAAATAGTTACTACAGATACATCAGATGCCACTAATGAATATCCCAGTTTTCAGACATGGTTATTGTATATTGCTGTAATTGTAGCCCCTTAACTAGAAAGAAATAGAGCAGTAACTCCAAACTCAGTCCTTCAGACCAACCAGAAATACCTGTGTAATGCTCTTCTTTCAGAACAGTAAACAAATGCAGCCCTCCAATAATGTCTAACAAAGTATGAGTTATGAAAGTTAAAAACATTTTTATCGTGGAGTTTTTCTTGGACTTTGTGTTGTTAGTTTGTTTGAAGTAAGAAAAGATTCTGTCTAATGATTTTGCCATCCCCACACTGCCCTGAAAGGTTCACACTGAGCTGGGCCTGAGCTGGCCCAGGTTTCCCATGGCTCAGGTGAGCCCCAGTTCCTACTCTGAATCAGAAATTCAATGGACTCCATGTTTTTCCAAAGCCAAAAGAAAGCAATTGTTGAAACCACAGCATTCCTGAGCTCCTGCCAGCACTACAGAAGACCCTCTCTGCTTTAGCAGTGCTTTATCATATTTTATGAATGTCAGCACAGACTCTGAATAGTTCCATTGTTCAGGATGGAAAACATTGTTTTCCCATTCACATACACCTGAAACTGTAGGTATGAAATTATTTTGGATCTCACTCTATACCTTACTCAATTCCAGCAGTTGCTACAAAGGAAAGCTCACCCTTGGGGTCATTATTGCTGTCTGGCATACTCTGCCATTTTCTGCATTTTTAGATCTTAACAAACCTGATGTAGTTCTTGATATCTCACATGTGTTCTGCAGTATTCCATTAAAAAAAGCAACAATGTTGATGGGGACAGGATAAGGGGGAAGAAATTAGAATATATTATATACATATATGTACCTTTTGAAGTTTCTACAGGACTCAGGTCCACCATGTGTAACAGAGCATATAGAATATTTGCATGTACAGTTACCCAGAGTAATTGTTGGGAAGCATAGTGCCAATAGCCAGCCAAAGTCCATGATACAGAAAAGAAGAATTCTCAGGTTTTGAGGAAGTAATTGTTCAGGAAATTTTGATAGATATGTTAATTTGGATTTCACTGAAATTACATGGGTTTTTTTCAAATTTTTGGTGGATTTTTTTTCTTGGTTCTCTGAATTTGCATCCCCCTGAGCATGCCTGCACACAGAAACACCTGCTTCTCCCCAGTGCAGACAGCAAGGGAACGTTTCTGAGACCTGGTCAGGCTGGTGTATAACAGAGATCAGCAGGTTCTGTGTAAACGTGCCACTGAGCCATTACAGCTGTTGCCCTCCTGGCCTTCACAGAGTCATTTCCCTGCTGTAAGAATGGAGAACAGGAATGTATGTTGTGTTATTGGCTGGAGCAGCAATGTGTGAGCAGCAAAGAAAGAAAAGCTGCCCTACAGAAAGTGAGAAGCTCTGTGCTTCCAGGCTGCATAGTCAGACATGGCGAATATACCACTGAATCATCATTCAGGCTTAGGGTTAATGCTGGTTTTTATTATTTTCACTTTGCATTGTGCAGTTTCATGAACAGGCGGGTTATATCCACAAATCCATACCGGGGGAGCGCTGCCAATGGCTACGCCTGCCCAAGTGGAGTGGCACTTCATTATGATGATGTTCCCTGCATCAATGGATCGGTAAGAGCTCCGTTTGCACACAACAAATGCTTTGCATGTGTTGAATGCGTGGGCATCTGAAAATTGTATTATCTAGAGATCCTCGCTGGGCAGTTTCCAGATGAACACATATTTTTTTTTGTTTGGGGGTTGCAAACTCCTCTCACACCTATAGAATATAAGGGCATGGGACATATTGTTTACATTAACCTGCATGTGAGCCAAATGTGCATTTAGAAAGCAGTTGCCTGTTGATCATTTGTTGCCAAATCCTTGAATATAATACTCACTTCAGGAGGTATTTTTTTACATCACACTGGAAAGGGCAAAATTAAGGAGCCAATTATACCAGGTAGTTTTTGATGTCAGTTGAAAAAACACCAAAACCTAAACACTTCTTAGTCCCTGCGGCTGCATTCAGACTGCAGGTGCTGCTTGTCCCAAAGGACAACCACAGTGGTTACTTCCATCTTTGTAAATTGCAGAGCTGATTGTGGGCAGATGTGTAACAGGATTTAACATCTAGTGGATGCTAACCAATAGCAATATGGGGTCCTCAGGAAGATTTGCAGGGGAATACAGCCCATGTCAGCTCTTAATTTGGGCTGTTGTACAAAGGCTCCACTAAGGCTGAACTCAAGAGAAATTAAGAGTTTCCAAGTGTAAAAATGACTGGATGTTCAGTCCTCCAATATGTCAGTAATGTCCAAAAGATGTAATAAATCCCTTCTTGGGAACAATGCATGATCACTTGTGTGGAGAGCAGTCTGTGTAGTTCTCAGATGTGCTCATGCCTTTGTTTGAGTAGTGTGCTGCCATGGCCAGGATGGATTCAGGAAGGATATTTAGCATTCAGGCTGGTTTCTTTTAAGGTACATGGCATGAATCACTGGAGTACCAGTGTTGAACTTCCCATTTTCCTAAAAATTAAAAAAAAAAAAAAAAAAGCTATTTTAGTTCTTGTAGCTCAGAATAATAAATCTCAGTCACATAAAATGTGCTAACATACCAGCATCTGATGTTCATTGGAAAGACATGTAGCCTGAAGAAATTAAAAAAACAAACTAGAAAAAACTTAGCTTCTGATAACTACTAGGCTGTATTACTTTCCACAACTGAGGTACCAGATGTAATCCCATGGATTCATCTGTGTAAACTGTGAGTATCCCCCCGCTAACACTGTCTGCCTGTGCCCCCTTGGTGCTCGAGCTACCAGCTGAAGGTGCAGTCCGTGAGACTGCAAGGGTGATGGGTTTGCTTATGCTGTGAACACGCTCAGGGCTGAGGCTGTGAGCCACAGAATGCAATGCTTGCTTTGCACACGCTGTCCTCCCCCCACTTTCCAAGTAGTTTACGTGTAAGTGGTAAGTGTATTCTCGCTGGGCACTGAGGGCTTGCTGGAGTCCAAAGCATCACTAATGTTTTAATTTCACTTAGGAGGTTCTGCATGGTGCACTGTCACTAACTGCCGGGGTGTGTGTGTTGCAGTGGGAACCAGAAGATGGCTTTCCTTCTTCTCGTAGCAGGAACATTGGAGAAGAAATGCTTTATGATAACGCAGGCCTGTACGATAACTTGCCGTCTCCAAAAATCTTTGCGCGCTATCCGCCAGCTGACAGGAAACCCACTAGGTTATCCACTGACAAACTCTCCTCTAACCATTACAAATACCCTGTCTCATCCAATCTGTCTTCTGCTCAGTCTGTCACTAATACCTCTGCTGTGGGGAGGGGATCTGGCTCGCAGGTACTGTACTGTTTAATACTTAACAAAGCTTTTTGTTTGTTGGCTGTTCTGTTTATCTGGTTGTTTTCCGAAGGGGCTCTTAGAGTCCCTTAGTGTTAGCACTGAAGTGCCTGGAGTTTAGTTATGAGCCCACTGCAAATGAAGCTGGCTTGCAAAGTTATAAATTTCAGTGTGGAAATAGTGGTACTTGGGAAAGGCTTTGCTCCTGTGCTCTTGATGATTTAAGGATTGTGAATAATATTAGAAAAAAATAAATGTGACCTTCCACACTTAACCTGAATGCATGTGTAGCTACATTTCTGGCTCCTCAGGCATAGATGTCTAAAAAAAAAACACAAAAAAGACAGGTGACATATGACCTGACTGTCGCAGCATATTTGGCTCTTTAGAATTATACTAATGTATATATCATGTATACTATGATTATATATTTTATGAATATGCATATATATCATAACTTGATGTTATATATTCAGTAAATTATGTTGTATCTATTCATATATACCATCTTTATATTACTGCCTGTTATTATCTTCCCCATAAAAAAAAATAATCCCATGTCTCTGCTGCTTTCTGAGGATGGCTACAGGCTTTTGTACTTCAAACATGAACCTATGGAGCAGATGAAGTCCTGTGAGCTCAGCAGTGCAGCAGATGGGCACAACCCAGCAGGGGAGCAAAGCAAGCTTTGCTCAGAGCCATGCCAGGAACCTTCTCAGAGCCCTTAGCTTGTCTCTGAAAGGTGGTCATTGGTTTAAACCAATACATCACAGTGTGAATATATCACAATGATGGGTGTTTTTCAATCTAATGTGACATGGAACAGTTAAGATAAATGTTTGCCTTGTGTAAAGTACCGGTCATACTCTGTGTTAACTCACTTAACCCTTACAGAAACCTCATATTGGAATAGTAGAATTCAGTGCAGTTGCAGAATTGGAGGTGGACATGAGCAATACATTTCTGCAGCAGCAGCAGCAAGCTTCTCAGTGCTCTCCCAGTTCAGTCTTCACAAATGTTTGGAAGCAGGAGAACAGAGCATGGCACACATGTGCCCTGAGCTTGGCTGGAGCATCCTCCATGAGTAGTCAGGACTAAGGCTCAATTCATTGCCATGAGCCCTGTAAATGGAAACCCCTTGAACATGAGATGTTTTGTTCCTGGTAATCTTGTGAGCCTCTCTGGCCATTATTTTTAAGTAAAAAAAACTTTTAAGTAGTAGCTAGAAGTTGTATAAGGGTAAAATGATATGTTAACTCCTAGCATTTAAAAACATGTAATAATCATATTGTTTAAAAAAAAAATACAAGGATGGCAAGGTCATATAGTAAATAAGAAACAATTTGAATTTTTGTGTGGCAAATCCTGGTAGGTTTTACTTTGTGGAATTAACTCTGAAAAATTTGTGTTTCTAGAGTCTTTACTGCAAAAATTTTTTAAAAGTACTTTTTTTTTTTCTGCCTTACAATGGCTTTCTTAATACTGTAAATGCCAGGGTTGTAAATGCATTGGAAGCCATGATGCCACCAGGAACAGGGAGTTCATCCCCTTGTAATCCTGTGATTGCTGGCACGGCTCCAGCTGAGCAGGCAGCTCCCAGAGGCATCTCTGGAGGAAGCACCGTCTCCAGCTCAATCAATGTGCTCTATTAAGGCTCTCTGATGTAGCAAGCAGCTTTCTGTCAGGCTCTGCCCTTGATGAAAGGGTGAAAGTAATGCCAGTGGCATGGGAATAGCTGGAGCCCATTTGTGCTTTTGTTTTCAAACAGTTTAAAGGCAAGAAGCCTCCTGTGACTACTAATGGGATCACCGGAAAAGCAAGAACTTTAAATAGCCAGCCCAAGAAATCTGAAACAGTTTCCTGTGTGAAGCGCACTGCATCCAGTGAGTATCTGCTGCCTCACTTGGGAGTGGAGTCAGGGGGTGCCCAAAATAGCTCTTGTCTTAGCAGACAAGATAAAGAACCAGTGTGGGTTTTGTGAGGCTGAGAGGCCGAGGATGAGATGCCCAGACTTTGAATAGGAGATACATTGGTGACTTAACTCCAGCCACACCACATGAGAAAAGGGTAACATGTGGGAGAATGATAAATATGAAATGTGGACCTGTGGCTGCTGCAAAGTCATGAGGACAGCAGGGAAAAAAGAAGGATAGTGATTCCTTATTTGGAGCAGATGGGAATTCCATCTTCCTGTTGGAAAAGGAGGATGAGGAGCTAGTATAAATGTAAGAACACTGTATTGCTCAAAAGTGGACTTAGTAATGAAGTCTTACCTAAGAAGCCATGGGTTTAATGGCAAGAAGAGAAATTTGTTTTAGACTTTAGGACAAAAGTAAGTAGCTTCTAACTGACTAAAACTGGCTTAACAACTTTTTTTCTGGAATGATTTCATATCATAGAGTGTGCCTTCAGTTATGTGACAAAGTGATCTCTTAGCTGACCTATCTTCTTTGAGTCTGCAACTGGAGCAAGGGTATAGAGGGGGCTGTGATATGAATTAGACCACAAATATATGTGAGCCATGAAATGAAAGCATTTATATGGGAAATAAAAAAAGAAAAAGAAAGCTGTCAAGAATCAAAGAAGTGTGAACATCTTTGTATTCTCTTATGTGAGGTGAGAAAAGATGTGCACTTGAAGTAGGAATGAAAGCCAAGCAAGAGGCCAAGCAGGGGGTTTTTCCTCTGACCCTTCCAATTAGAAATGAAGGGTTCATAGCTAGAGAGGAGCCTTCTTTCCTTCTTCTGAACTACAGAGAAAAGCAAGGCCATTTTTCAAAACCAGTGTACAATAAAGTAACTGGTATTTCTCATTTTCCTCATATAAATATAAAGAACAAACTCTCTCCTATATCATTGTTGTAGCTGTGCTGCAGAACTTGGCAGAAACGAAGGACCTTGAGAAAGAGCCAGTGGAAAAGGAATGCCAAACTTTTTTCTCAAACCATAGAATTAGAGAGTGGTTTAGGTTGGAAGGGAGCCTTGAAGATGATCCAGTTGCAACACCCCTGCCGTGGGGAGCCATGACATGATTCATGTCATGTTTAGTCTCAGGGACTAGTTCAGAGTTGTACTGTTAATTTAAACTCTAGTTAACTACAATCTGATACATGCAGATGCAGAGCAGTACAAATATGGCAAGAATCGTGTGGAGGCAGATGCAAAGAGATTACAAAGCAAAGAGGAGGAGCTGCTGAAGAAAAAAGAAGCCCTCCGGAACAGGCTGGCCCAGCTGCGGAAAGAAAGAAAAGATCTGCGTGCTGCCATTGAAGTCAATGCTGGTAGGAATTGCTTTTTTTTGTGCTGAATTCTCTCTGACAGCTAGGCTTAGGTATCCAAACAGCTTTGTATTCTGGACGACATGTCACCCTAAACAAGGTTTGGTTTCAATGCTGAGCAATACTCTGTAATGTCTGTATTTGCTTTCTATATGGATACAAAATGTATAAGGTAAAAATACATATGTGTAAGTGTATATACTTATATATGCATGTATGTATACACATACTAAGGAATTACACTGGTGAGAACTTCAGGTAAGCAGAACATGGGAATATTTTTTTTGTCATTAGATAATTATATTTTCATGATACAGAGAAATAAAAAAAAACCAATACTGATTTGAAACCAGACTAGATATCTAGGAATGTCATTTGATAGAAGGTATTTCTTTTATGCTACTAAACTTTTTACATGAAAGAAGTGTTTTCTGTAAAATACTTCTTTTTTTTTCATGTCACTGATACTTAGAGACCTTGTTTCCTTACTTTTTAGAAAGGAAATTATTTCTCTAAGTGTCAATTAAATGTTATTACTGCAAATTGCTGTGAATGACAGGCAGGAAGACCCAAGTGATTCTTGAAGACAAGTTAAAGAAGCTGGAAGAGGAGTGCAAGCAGAAGGAGGCTGAGCGTGTAAACCTGGAGCTAGAACTGACTGAGGTGAAGGAGAGCCTTAAGAAAGCCTTGGCTGGTGGCATCACACTGGGCTTGGCTATTGAACCCAAGTCAGGAACATCAAGTCCACAGGTATGCAAAGCCATTGAACATGCCAATCCCAGTGCCATGGGCTGGGAGTGCTCAGCCTTCCCAGCTCCAGCAAAAATGATGAGGATCTGAGAGTTTTATAATGGTTTACTAAGCCTGAGAAATAAGAGCAAAAGTAAATGCCTTTCTGTGTTATTGACATTTCCTACAGCAGCAGAGAGCAGGTAGACATGGGAATCACAGGCAGGATGTGTCAGGATAACGTGCAAAAAGCTGAGACCTTGTCCTCAGTGGCTGTAGAAGTGGAGGAACTGAGACATAGCTCCAGCCCAGGGAGATTCAAATGCACCAAGTCATGGTGCAGTGATGGAGACCTGCTGGTGCTGGCCCTCTGTCAGCTGTGTCACACATGGCAAGGGCTGCATCTCACACCTTCAGGGTGGAACTTGGCAGTCCTGGCTTGTGCTATAGATCTGGGTGTGAAGCAGCCATCACAGAAAGATCAGAGAGGGATGAATGGATTCCTCTGGATTATCCATAGTTGTTTAACAGAAAAGAAACTTCAATTTTTATCACAGAACACACATGCACATTGTTTTGTTTCTTTTGTTCTAATCTCTTTTTCATTTAGTCATAATTATTATGAATATAGTTTCTTTAAGAAAAAAGTTCTGGAGTTCTGAATCTAAAGTAGAAAATACTGCATGTGTGACTACTTGTAGGAAACTGAGTGTAGGTTTTTCACTCTTTATTAGTCTCCAATTTTCAAGCACCGAACTTTGGAAAACTCTCCAATCTCCAGCTGTGATACCAGTGATACTGAATGCTCCATCCCTGTGAACAGTGCAGCAGCTCTGAAGCGACCTCCCTCATCAAACAATTCTCCATGTCGAGGCCATGTCCTTCGAAAAGCAAAGGTGAGAGAACTGATGTCTTAGTTTGCTTTTTCTGTGCTTTTTCATACTCACTTACAAAGTCTTATTTAGCCTAAAGAAGAGAGTATCTAAATTATTCATATTACTACATAAATACTGCTGATTTGTGGAACCTTTGCAGAAGAATTGGTAAGTATAGAGACAGACTTGACTCTGCTCTGATTCCATGTTTTTCTCTGTTGCTTTATGGGTTTAATTTGTAAAGTAAGTGGTCTGTGGTGTAGACAAAGTCTGTGTGTCCACTACTCTGTGTAGCAGAGAAGTGGTTAAAAGAGCAGTGTTACCCAGTAAGTAATTAGAAATGGCACNCAAGAATCGTGTGGAGGCAGATGCAAAGAGATTACAAAGCAAAGAGGAGGAGCTGCTGAAGAAAAAAGAAGCCCTCCGGAACAGGCTGGCCCAGCTGCGGAAAGAAAGAAAAGATCTGCGTGCTGCCATTGAAGTCAATGCTGGTAGGAATTGCTTTTTTTTGTGCTGAATTCTCTCTGACAGCTAGGCTTAGGTATCCAAACAGCTTTGTATTCTGGACGACATGTCACCCTAAACAAGGTTTGGTTTCAATGCTGAGCAATACTCTGTAATGTCTGTATTTGCTTTCTATATGGATACAAAATGTATAAGGTAAAAATACATATGTGTAAGTGTATATACTTATATATGCATGTATGTATACACATACTAAGGAATTACACTGGTGAGAACTTCAGGTAAGCAGAACATGGGAATATTTTTTTTGTCATTAGATAATTATATTTTCATGATACAGAGAAATAAAAAAAAACCAATACTGATTTGAAACCAGACTAGATATCTAGGAATGTCATTTGATAGAAGGTATTTCTTTTATGCTACTAAACTTTTTACATGAAAGAAGTGTTTTCTGTAAAATACTTCTTTTTTTTTCATGTCACTGATACTTAGAGACCTTGTTTCCTTACTTTTTAGAAAGGAAATTATTTCTCTAAGTGTCAATTAAATGTTATTACTGCAAATTGCTGTGAATGACAGGCAGGAAGACCCAAGTGATTCTTGAAGACAAGTTAAAGAAGCTGGAAGAGGAGTGCAAGCAGAAGGAGGCTGAGCGTGTAAACCTGGAGCTAGAACTGACTGAGGTGAAGGAGAGCCTTAAGAAAGCCTTGGCTGGTGGCATCACACTGGGCTTGGCTATTGAACCCAAGTCAGGAACATCAAGTCCACAGGTATGCAAAGCCATTGAACATGCCAATCCCAGTGCCATGGGCTGGGAGTGCTCAGCCTTCCCAGCTCCAGCAAAAATGATGAGGATCTGAGAGTTTTATAATGGTTTACTAAGCCTGAGAAATAAGAGCAAAATTAAATGCCTTTCTGTGTTATTGACATTTCCTACAGCAGCAGAGAGCAGGTAGACATGGGAATCACAGGCAGGATGTGTCAGGATAACGTGCAAAAAGCTGAGACCTTGTCCTCAGTGGCTGTAGAAGTGGAGGAACTGAGACATAGCTCCAGCCCAGGGAGATTCAAATGCACCAAGTCATGGTGCAGTGATGGAGACCTGCTGGTGCTGGTCCTCTGTCAGCTGTGTCACACGTGGCAAGGGCTGCATCTCACACCTTCAGGGTGGAACTTTGCAGTCCTGGCTTGTGCTGTAGATCTGGGTGTGAAGCAGCCAACACAGAAAGATCAGAGGGATGAATGGATTCCTCTGGATTATCCATAGTTGTTTAACAGAAAAGAAACTTCAATTTTTATCACAGAACACACATGCACATTGTTTTGTTTCTTTTGTTCTAATCTCTTTTTCATTTATTCATCATTATTATGAATATAGTTTCTTTAAGAAAAGAGTTCTGTAGTTCTGAATCTAAAGTAGAAAATACTGCATGTGTGACTACTTGTAGGAAACTGAGTGTAGGTTTTTCACTCTTTATTAGTCTCCAATTTTCAAGCACCGAACTTTGGAAAACTCTCCAATCTCCAGCTGTGATACCAGTGATACTGAATGCTCCATCCCTGTGAACAGTGCAGCAGCTCTGAAGCGACCTCCCTCATCAAACAATTCTCCATGTCGAGGCCATGTCCTTCGAAAAGCAAAGGTGAGAGAACTGATGTCTTAGTTTGCTTTTTCTGTGCTTTTTCATACTCACTTACAAAGTCTTATTTAGCCTAAAGAAGAGAGTATCTAAATTATTCATATTACTACATAAGTACTGCTGATTTGTGGAACCTTTGCAGGAGAATTGGTAAGTAGTTTTGGAGACAGATTTGACTCTACTCTGATTCCATGTTTTTCTCTGTTGCTTTATGGGTTTAATTTGTAAAGTAAGTGGTCTGTGGTGTAGACACAGTCTGTGTGTCCACTACTCTGTGTAGCAGAGAAGTGGTTAAAACAGCAGTGTTACCCAGTAAGTAATTAGAAATGGCACGAGATTGGGTCTGATTTTTTCCAGCTACTGCAAGAACAGAGTAGATGTATATTATAATTAATGACAGTGTGTTGTGCAAGTATCTACTCAATGTACATTTAAAGTAAAAGTTTACTTTAATTTTGTCTTGAAAGTACCAGGCTGAAATTTGCTGTCCTCTTGTATTGTGACCGTTTTCTAATTTTTGTGGTTTAGTTTAAATAGGATTTGTATGACCATTCTTCTGGGCTAAATTTGCTGGCAACATAAGCGTGTGGGCAACACACAGCCAAGGGTGACAGTAACAGCATTGGGCCCAAGCTTTTTTTTATTGGGTAGTTCACTGCTAGTTGTAATTATAAACAGCAATAATCATAAACACTTGTCATTCATGAAGGCTATTTCCTTTTTTCATTGATGTCTTCTGGACTGAGATTTTACCAAGTAACATTTATTACATATGTTCATTAATTATATACATTTCTGATGCCTGAGCATAAGCCTGGAACCCTAATGTAGTAGATATTGAAGAATCAGCATCTCAAACAATTATTTCATTAAATTATCATAATAGAATTATTTTTCCTGATATACCATTTATGAGAGCTTTCTCACCCTTCTTCTACCCCCTTTCCGTGGACATCAACTGCCTTTTCCTGCCAGTTAGCCTGATTCATTTAAATCCAACTAAGAATAATTACACTCACCATAATAGGTTTCAGTTCTAATCAACTTTGAAGTCTGCAGCTTGTGTTTCAAACCTGAGGAAGGATTTATGTGCTCTAAAGCTTATCTGCGTATTCCAATTATACCCTAATTTGTGCCATAATGATATCATCTCTAACTGTTCACTTTGTCTTAGATGTGGATGTTAGCTCAGCCATACTCAGGGAATGTGGTCTAGCAGAGCACAGTCCTTGCAAATGGGAGCATGGATTTGTGCTGGACAGGCACATTAAATTCAGACATCTAATCGTTACAGCTGGAGAAACCAAGGCATTATAAAAACCTAAACATTTCTGGTGTAAAGAATACCTTCCTGTAGTGCTTTTTTTATGCTCAGCATATACTAAACCCTGCTGTGTTGTTTGGTGTCAGTGTGCTTTGGATGGCACAATAAGTTGGGCAAGGTTTTTGGCAGAGGAATCTTGGATATAGGATTAGGTTAGTCAAAAAGGATATAGAGCAACTAAGCGTATTTTTCCCACGCTGGGAAAAACAACTCAACGTATCCAATTCAGCTTTAACAGCTTTTTCCCTAAAACTTCATGCACTAAATATTAAGAGTGAAATTTTGCTGAATTAGATAGTGCAACCCAATCTGTTCTGAGTCCATTGGCAGCCACAGCTGCCATCAGGTGCACATCTGCAGCACGCCCTGTTTGTGTGCGGGGGTGGAATTTGGCTCTCAATTCTTTTGGCCTTCTGCAGCTGCGAGTGAGCCCAGGCCTCGTAGATGTGGCTCAGGAAAGGGCGTCACACGTGAGTATCCCAGAGCAGAACTTGGCTCTCCATGCATGGATGTCAGTGCAGCTTGTGGGAGTGAAACAGGTCCCACGTCTGTGCTTGCGCTTGCCTCTCCAGCAGCTGGCACATCTCCCTTTGCCATGAGGGAGCTGTGTACACCTTCAAAATGTCCCAATGTGTTTTGTTCCCCTGGTGTGTATTAGAATGCACTGAATGCCTCCCTTCTTGCCCTTTGCCTTGCTGAGGATGCTGAGGCTGTCACCTGCCAGCCCCGTGTCAGGGCCGTGCTCTGCCGTGTGCTGGGGCTGCTGCTGTGAGGGACCTCAGCCACCAGGGACTGCCTCCAAAAGCCTTCTCCTCTCAGGTGCACTGTTAGAAGGAAATACAGACACAAAGCAGTAAGACAGATCTAATGTTAAGTATAAGAAAGAACAGCAATTTGGGGATTGGCTGTTCAGGACATACACTGTACATATACACACACATGTATGCATACATACATTTGAATTTTTTAACTTTTCTTTTTGCAAGTATCTTTAATTTTATTTTTTTTTAGAAAGTAATTATGCATATTTTTAACAAGCCAGAAGGCGTTTTAATTGCAATTTTGTCTAATCTGTACTTGGCTAGAATTTGAGACTCTAATTAAAATATGGAAAACAATATTCTGCATCAGTACTCCTAGAGAAAAAGATTCAAATACCCTTGCTGTACAGCAATTTAAACTTTTCACATATTCATTTAAATATCAAATTAGTTTCTAAAACCAAATTGTTACATCCAGCAAGAAAACTGAAATTAGTATTTTTTATTTGTTTTTGAAACTAGTGGACTGATGAATGTCAGCATCTTATTCCTTGCTTGTGTTCAAGGACTGGAGAAGAAAAGGAGCTGTCCCAGTTTTCTAGGTCCCAGTCAGGCTGTTGGTGTTGATTTATACATTCTTTCCTTGATGTGAGCCTGTAGGAGCAGTGGAAAGAAAGAAGAAGTTCCTTTTACACCTGCAAAAGAAACTTCTGCTTTCAAGGCTTATTTAACACTTTAAAAAATTCTCCTCCCAGTTGCTTAACCAAGGACTTCCTTTATAGCTTTTGTAGCATATCCATAAAGAATATACATTTATTAGTATTCTTAAAGTAATCTAATTTTTACCAGTACTGTGTTTTAACTTTAGAATTACCATAATTTGAAGTGTAAAACTGAATATTTAAAATCCACTGAATTTTAGTAAAAGCACCGTAAAATAATTAAAAAAACCACAAGTTTAGAAAAAAAGTAAATTGTTGTCTACCTTTAAACCCAGGGAGTTTGTTTTTTGATTTTTTTTCTTACATTGCTAAAGCAGCCTTCAACTGTGACCTTTTACTGTTATTTTAAACAGCTGAAGAGGTGTCATGGTCATACAGCTGTTCAGCCAAAGTAATGCTCCTGCTGCTTTCTGCAGCAGAGACAGCTCTTTACGTGCATAAGTAATGGATTTCAGTCAGAGCTCTTAAATGCTGTGGAATGAGTATTAAATTCAGGAATCCAGGTTGGAAGCCAAGCCAGCAGGCTGCCTGCAGTGTCTCTGCAGAGGAGATGGGTCAGAGAGGAATCTGCAGCCCCCAGTGCCTGGCTGGTTGCTCCAAGGGGGTTGCTGGAGCCAGAGGCACCTTCTGTGCATCTTCAGCAGCTCCTGATGGGTGACAGGGTGTGGTTCAGGGAGTGTGGATGTCCTGAGGTGAGCCCATCCTGCTTCAGCCCTTCTGCTCCTGTGTCCTGGTAGGAAATGCTGTAGGTGTCATTCGATAGCCACAAGTTTTGCTGAACTGGATGTTGGTGATTTTCACTTACGTGGCAGAAGAAATGGCAATACCTTGCTCTGAGACAAATGACCAAAAGCATGATAGGTTACATGTTTTGCTGTGGATGGTGTCTTTGTCCTCAGCAAACAGGTGGGGAAACTGAGGCACAGAAAGTCAAAGCAATTTCTTTAACTTGCCAGGCAATAGCTCAATTTGGATTATCTATAAGGGAAACAAATGCAATGAAAACTGGCTTGTTTTTCTTAACCTGCCTATTAGTCTCTCTGCTAAGTTGCTCTTTTCAGCCACAGAATTATGTGTTTGCCATGAGCCTTGTAATAAAAAAATTGAAGAGCAGTAAAGCAATCACTTGGTGTCAGCTCTGAGAGATATTGAGGGCTTCCTGCTGTCTCACACAAGTCATGTAGAGAGCCCTTCGTGCTTAAATCAGCCTCTCCCTTACTCAGGGAGAGCTGAGTGCTTTACACCAGCTGTGGGGTGTGAATTGCTCTAGAATTCTCTGCAGAATACAAACATGGCTTATTTGCACTGCACTAGAAAATAGTTTGCTGTATATAGTTGTGGAAGGGTGGATGCTGTGCAGAAACTATCAGAACATACTTGTTAGCATTCCCTAACTAATTTGTGGGCTGAATCCAGAAATAAGTAATGATAATACTGTTATTGACCCCAGCTGTGGCTTAGCAGATACAATGGCATAGTGAAATATCCTGATTTCTTTTAACATTTTCTGTATCTTTTTTTTCCCCCCCTCTTTCCAGGAATGGGAGATGAAAAATGGAACATAAACATAGCAAAGCCACTCACTTTCTATAAAGGCCTTACCTACTACAGACCAAGACATAGGCTGCAAAGGACTCACCTGAAAGGTCACATCAAGTGATAAAACATAAGAAGTTTTATAACTCTGTTAAGTTAATGGTAGCTTGGCTAATTTGCCTGTATTCCCTCTACTGTACTGCTGTGTAACTACGTGTGCCCCTTTTTATTAGCTGTAACTCCTTGTTTCCAACTTCTCTGGTAAGGAAAGTGAAAACCCAAAAAACCCAACCACAGGAATTGAAAAGGAGCATAAAGTCACAGTTGGAAGTTGACTTGGCTGAAGCAGCAAAGAACCAGCAATGTTAATTACAGTGCATCAGACAACCAGAACACTGCTGAAGACTGGTGTGAAATCCTGACTCTGACAGGCTAAAACTGCCTTCTGAGCTCTGCCCCAGAGCAGGTCTAACTCACCAGCAGAGCCTTTGCTGGTAGCTGCTCACATGGCAGAACAAAACTGAGTAAATGTGCCCCCAATAGCAGCAGTGCCTGCTCAGCCCAGGAGCTCTGCAGGGCCGCGCCCTCCGTGGCGTCACAGCGACTCATGAAGTTTTTGTGAAGTGTTTTTTGGACACTTTTTAGACAGATGCTTTTGTCATTGGGAGATAAAAAGCTGCCAAACTTCGAGACAGATGCATTTTTGTACATTCTGTTTATTGCTGTTCTGAAGCACCAGTCATTTTCAAAGGTTATGTTCTTGAACTATGACTTGTTCCTGATTTTTTAAAAGGTAAACAGGTATTTTTAGATACTGCTTCTTTTCTATACATTTTGAAGAGGAAAAAACAATTGAAATTACTCCTTGACAGATAATGGCAACTCACTATAACTTATGCAGTCAGTCTTGTTTTGTTTTTTATAATATAGTATTGTTAAACTTGAGGTATAGAACACTGCTGTACTTAGTTTCCTTTGTCTTTTCAGACCTCAGCTATTATTTTTGAGGAAGATGGACTGAAAAGGTGGTAATTTTCAGACTCTCTTATAAACAGTTTAACAAATAATTGGGGATTTTTTCAGACAGGAGTCCATTTCTGTTTACTAGGAAACAGTATCTTGCATTTTAGTCTGTAAAATTATAAAAATCTGTTTTTATTTGTCTGCATCCATGTCATTCCTGAGAAATTACATGCAGTAAATTGCCACTGAAGCCCTTCAAAATCTCAAGATTGGTTTTAAAAAATCAGAAAGGAGTTGGGGGAAGAATGTATAATAAGATGGCTTCTTTTAAGTTTTTCTCTTTTGTTTTTTTTTAGGCCTTTGGAGAGCTTTCAATCATACTCTCAAGATTTTTTTCCTCCTCAACTGTGAGGAGTAGAAAATTAATTAAAAAAAATACTTTTAAATATGAGTAGCATTTTAATCACAGATGTTAGGGCTGGAGTCTTGATAATTAGTTAAGACTGCAATTAAAATCACAGAAGTTGGCAAGACAGCAATTATCAAGGATCACATCCCTCTATGGCCAAGCCTGCAGATTCTCTCTTACCTTCAGGAATGGGTGTGTGCAACTCCTGGAGGGTTCTGGGATCCTCAGCTGAGCTGGGTGCCAGAGGACTTCCTGCAGGAGCTTGTGGGATTTGAAGGCACAGAGCTGTCAAAAAGCCCTGAGAGCTGGCAGGACACAGGGCTGAGTCCTGTTCCCAAATGCATTTAGGGCCAGGGATCCCACTGACCTGAGCAGTGTAGAAACGGGGCCCAGCACGAGAAAAGGCTCTTTGCTTCTTGTGCCTGTACTTGGTACAAAGTGTCACAGGAATGCAGATACAGTAGGAGAGCAAGTGTCACTGTGGGTTTCATTAAAAACACAATTTTTTAATATTAGTTTAGGTCACTTACTAACTCTCTAACTAGAGGGCACATTCTGTACTGTATGACTACAGACTAAACAGTGTCAAATTCCCATAAATAATAGCAGAAACAAACCTGAAGCAAAAGTTCA
Organism: Thryothorus ludovicianus; assembly: GCA_013397245.1. Taxonomy (NCBI): domain Eukaryota; kingdom Metazoa; phylum Chordata; class Aves; order Passeriformes; family Certhiidae; genus Thryothorus; species Thryothorus ludovicianus. The sequence continues at coordinate 113,327 of VZTB01012894.1, read as the reverse complement.
TTTAGGCTTTTTATTTCAAATTAAGTTATTTATTTGTATATTTCAATAAATATTTAATTTATATCTGTACATATTTATAATGCAAATTAGGCTTCTAGTCAACGTTAGCAGTGATGTAAGTTGCCATGAAGAAGTGGTCCCACATCAAGTAATGCAGAGTAGTCAAAAGCCAGATCTCTTGTCTTGTTTACCCAATATTGGTATTGTCTCTTTTCAGCCCCTTATACCATGGTAAAAAAAAGCAGAATTCCTTGGCAAGGACAGGTTTCAGTCCATGCCTGAGGTAGGTGTGTGTAAGTCTCTGCCCAGGCAAACAGAAGGTGTGTGCTGCAGCCTTCCTTCAGCTCTGCTGGAGGTGCAGGGGTCCCTCAGCACCTCCTGCTGCACAGGGGCTGCCACCTAAACTGAGCATCTTCACTCTGCCTCCAGCCAGGGCTCCACAGAGCCACCACTGCTTCAGTCTACTCCATGAAACAGCCAGGGATTTGAAAGGAGGAAAACCAAAAAGCTTGGGAAATAACCCAACCTCTCTAGACCACTCTCGGTGCTGTGAAATGTGCTCTGTTGCACAATTTTTTATAAAGAGCAACAGGGTTTGTATTTTCACCGTTTTTAGATTTCAGGATCACCAGGCAAACTCAGCCATAGAGCAACATGACTTTTGTTTTAAAGGAAAACTCTCGTATTTTGAACCATTTCTATGTCTTCTAAGAAAATGTTACACTTATGTAACATAATGCTTCCTCACCAAAAGCCTGTTACTGTACCAGGTGCTTTTTTTTAATTGTTTGTTTTGTTTGTTTTTTTTTTAAAGGGTGATGCCTTTTTATAAAAAAACCCAGATTGTAACTTTGGGGGATGAAGGGTGTTTTTTAAATGAGATGATTGTCACAATTTGATTTTTCAAATGGAGAATATTAATTTAGTATCAAGTTTTGTTAGACACTTTCAAATTAATTGGCCCAGGGTGTATGTTGTATCATAATGTTCTCATATTAAGAATGTAATTATTTCCTTATTGTATTTTTTAAAAAACAAAATCATATTTAAAAAAATCTCTGTGAAAAAAAGCATGATAGAAACATGAAAAAAAAGGTTTTGTTTTATTTTTGTTATTGGATATGTTGGCAGTGCCCATTATAATTGACTGTAAATATAGCCTTTCTACTGTATTTCTCAGTGTATTTAAGTTTTTTTGACACACATTCATGGACACTTCTGTTAAAAAAAAAAAACAAAAACAAAAGTCCAAAATAGACCCACCTTCAAATGTGTGTCTTAGTAGCTTCAACTAACTTTATGCCTTTCTAGTTTATTCTTCAGAAAGTTTTGCGAAGTGTGAAAAAAGACTGGCACCTGGTAGGTGCGACAGATCCGAGACCATTATTAATAAAGTTACCTGTCAAAAAAGAGATTTGCATTGTTGTTTCTTGGTGTTTGTCAGTTCAAGGAGCACCTTAAGGTGCTAAGAGGGCACCTTGGCAGGTCTCCCACAGTGGTCAGCCTCAGCTGAGAACCATTCTCCCGTGCCAGTCAACTGAAAAACGTTTGGGCATCACCACGAGTTTGGGTTTTGGTGTTTTGGTTTCAGTTGTATCCCCATTTAACCTTGGATGCAGCCTAAGGACTCCCTTGGCAATGGAAATGTGGAATTTGATGTATTTAGAGCTCATAGCAGCACTTCCTGCTGCCTGTTGCATCTGCACCACTTTGCTTAGATGTCAACTCCACTAATAAATTATGCAATCTGTAAAACATTAAAAATTACCTCTAAGAAATGAAAGTGGATTAAAATTAAACTGAGCTGATTATCAGGCTACTTAAAGATGAATGTAGCAATTTCTTATAGATGACTGACAGATGAGATTGAGAACTGTTAAGCTGTAATTACTCCTTGCTGCTTTTCTAAGATTTTGCTCTTGCTCCTGTTACACCACAATTATTACCAAATTTATAAAGTAGAAAGCTTCAGTAGAATATACATTTCATTTTCCCAAACTGAGCAAAGCAATATTCTTAAGTAGTTAATTGGTTTCTTTTCTGTAGTTACAGCCTCCAAGATTATAATGGAGTTATAATAGGTAGGTCCATGTACTGCATAATAACAACAATTAAAAGACAAAAAATAAATGAAAACAAAAATTATCCTAAAAACACAATAAGAAAAATAAAAAAAATAAACCTGCCATAATCCTGTGGTCTAAAATGCAGCATCTCTAGGCTCTGTCTGATTCACAAAACTTGCAGAAGCAAATGGCAAAAAAAATAAAACCACCTACATTGCTGGTGTCTGAATCATCTGCTTTTAGACCTATACAACATTATCCAAAGTCTGGGCACTGTTTGTCATAAATAAATAAACTCTTTGGGGGATGGTACAAGGGACATAGCAGTCCCTACAGACAACCATATTACAATAAATTTCAAGGGAAAAACAAAGATAAGGTCATTCCAATGTGGAAAAAAAAAAAATCTTGAGGAGGGCACTGTGTTAACAGGTTGTAAAAATGGGGAAACAAAATAGTTCCTGCTACTAACAGTACAAACTCTGAGGGTATCAAAATTAATGATCAGGTTCAAAACAAATGCTCAATTCAGCTACAGAACTTGTCACAGAACTTTATTGATGCTAAAAGCTTATATGGGTCCATAAACAATAAACAAAATTTGTGGCAGAAGGTAATTACTTAAAGCTATCAGACACAAAGCTCCCTGTTTCAAAGCAGGAAAGTCCAGCTCCAGGGAGGCTGGAAGTGGGTTCTGTTGAAGTGTCCTTGTGTGCTTCCCCTGCCCCCCTGATATATTGCTACTGATAAATGAAGCTGTTTTCTTTCACAGAAAAATACTTTTTTTCACACCAGCAGTTACAAAAACATTCCCTTCTATAAAGCAGTGCATCATATTCTTTTCAATTTGATTTCTAAAGCAAGCAGCTCTCTTTTAAGATCAAGGCAATGCAAAATTTTTCGTTCACAATTTCTTAGATAACAAAAAAATTAAATCTTATCTAGGGTATTACTTGTCAGTAATCTGATTACAAGGGAATAATTTTCCTATTAGATTTTGTAGAACGAGTAGAGCTACAGCTCTGAGCTCAACATGAGCTTAATTCCTGGTTTAATTACTAATTTTTAAATAGACTGGTGATTTCTCTCTCTTAAAAATTCCTTACAATTTTTACTTTTTTTAGCCTGTTTTTTGACATGTACTGCTGATTTTGATTTTTTTTTTTTTTTAATCAGCTCTTGGTGTGATGCTGTAATGGCAAGAATGGATCCTTTTATCACTTTCAAAATATACTGTGCAGCATTTGTATTATATTATTTCAGCTTTTGAAAATCATGAGGGTCAGAGTACAGTAACATATTCTCCACAGCAGCTGGATCTATAAGAAAGCAAAACATCTTTAAAGGCATAAATCAGAAAATAAATCAGTGTCTTAATGGAAAACAGGAAAAAACTATTGGTTGTTGTTTATGCCTCAGAAGTTTTATTATAGAGGCATGATTTATAATGATGTTATGAAACCAGTTAAGCTTCAAGTATTATAGCAATTAATATGACTTTGATGACGACAGCAAAGGAAACAGAAGTGAAGCAATTATCCTTTTCTTTCCACAGAAATCAGTTTCTGAAGTAAAGTAGCCCTTCAGGTTAAGTATTAATAAATTTTATTTGGTGTCTCATTTATTGGAGCAGCTTGGCTGTGTCTGTTCTTACTGCTGACCTTCCAAACCAGGAGCTTTCCTTGGAAAGAACTATTGGAACATCATTAAACTGATTTTGATTAGAATTTGAGTTTTGCTTTTACTTAAATCAGAACACTAAATTTGGAAAATGAGATGTCACTTGAGATTCAACAGTCTGCTTTTGTAGAGATAAACTGCAGTTTAAAGTCTCAGCTAGCCACAGTATCGAATTAGAGGACCTAAAATAACAAATGGCAATGTTTCCTAGCTGAGCTCCACAAGCAGGGGAGGCCTGAGGCTCCATTCCTACTCCCAGCCTCCCGTTTCTCCTGGTGTGCCACAGGGCAGGGTCAGGCTGCCCACCCACAGCCTTGCTCCAGCTGCCAGCTCCTTCAGCAGGCACCGTGAGAAACTGCTGAACGAGGGCACACTGAGAGAATTCAGTTTAATCTTGCCTGAATTATTTTTCCTTTTAATTATCTATCTTTAGATCCTCAAAGTATAGCCACTCTGTGAATAAATAATCCATTTGTGGTCCTATTAAAACTTCATTGCAGTCTATAAAACTTGTATAGCTAATTAAAACATCAGTATATAATAATTCATGTTGCTGCTTTATCCCAGTATGAGGTTTTATAAGACTTCACATTGCACATCCACGACCATAACAATTAACAACACCTCTGTTCTTCCCTGTTGTGGGCAGCAGGCAGTGAAAAGAACCATCAAGTTTTAATTCCACCAGTGTCAGACTTTGCATGGGAAGGCACCAAGCTACACAGCAGCAACCACCTCAGCAAACCATAAACTCTATTCCAGCCTGAAATGAGAGCTACACCAAAGGCAGCTCATCTCCAAACTTTGAAGCAGGAAGGAATGCCCAGTCTGTAGGGATGCAGGACATATTCAGACTTTAGCAATTCAGTGACCTTCACAGAGACAGAGTGCACTAGCCAGGACCAGTAGGAGAAAATTTTTAGGACATTAAGGCCAAGACTTTATAGAAATACACTATATAATTTTGCATTCCATTTCCAAAGACTAGGCAGAGTAAATATCAAATAAATATCACATGTAGTAGCTGGGCATGTCCAATGGGCATAATTCTGAGGATTTTGGTTTTGCTGGCTTGTATATGATAGAATATAGCTTTTAGCTCAGATTTATTTTGAGTCAGGGCCTGATCTTTGCACAGAGCTGCATCCACCATAAGGGCTAATTTTGACTTGCAGACCCCTACATTTTGCAAAGAGAATGCAGCTTCTAACAGTACAGGCAACTCCTTAGGAAAAGTGGGATAAAGGAAGGGCAATTAATAAAAAGAAAAAAATAAAGACTGGAAAAAAGGCATGGGAAGGGCAGAACACACATACCTTCGTGCTGTTGATGGCGCTCTATCACAGATGAAGGCTGAGACCTACAGAACTCTTTAGCTAGACAGAAATGCTCAGCCTCTCGTGCAGTGCCTTCCCCAAGAGCAGCTGCGTGGATCCCTCTCACCACAGGATGTCACCCTCCACCAGTCACACTGCAGCAACTCGACTCCCAGGGAAAATAAAAAGGACTTTCCCCTTTTGCCCTAGGAATGGGGTCGAGCTGCAGTGTCGAGGATGGAGTGGCTGAAGAGGAGGAGAATGAAGGTTTGCTGCAGCCTTTGAGCTCAGTGTTGCTGAGTTGAAGAGTTTGCTGCTAAATACAGACACACAAACTCTGGGGACTGGTTAAACTGCTCCCCCTCCACAAACCCTATGAAAAGCTTCAAAAGAAAAACAAAGCAATCAATAAATAGTTTAGAACCAAATTTTATTAAAGAAAAACCTGGAGTGCAGGTTCTCAGGACAAATGCATACCTTTGGATGCAGTGGAGTACACAGGTACGTATACAGTAGTTTGCCTGCTACATGTTTGGAAGCTGAAAGAGACCGTGATAATCTGTACTGCACAGTTCATCACCATTGTTAAAAGTTGCCAAAAACTTGCTTGTGGATTGCTAACAGATACTTGGTGCACAAGACTTTTTGATTAAGCTATTACTTGTGCAATTGAATCACAGTTAAGTGTTACGTCAAGCATATTCAAACATATATTTGTTTCTTTTTCTCAAAAACAGCACGTCACTACAAAACTGCCATTAAATGTTACATATTTACAAAAATATACAAATAACACTTTTCCCCATTTATGACAATGCACCGGTTATGGATTTATTTCATTCTTCACTTGAGCCCTGTTACTGTATACAAAGAAACCTGCTTAAAGTCAAGGTCACCTGAAACAAAATTAGGAGAAGGCATGTTCTGTTTTCACAAATTTAGAGTGTGCAAAGGCAGAAGGAGAGGACTGTGTAGTCATGTATGTTAAAGGTAGGGGTTATAGCACACTGATGACTAAGAACCTTCACATGGACTGGAACAACCCCTTGGTCAAAAATCCGGTTAGATAAAGCGTTAAGCACTTTCTGACCAACAGTCATAAGCAGTTCAAAAATTCAGTTCTACCTTGGTTGGAATTAGCTTACATCAATCCAAAGAACTCTAATGATAGCAATGAGAATAAAAACTATGATGATAAACTATGTGTAAGCACAGGTGCATTGAGAAGATGACTGATTTTAACCTGAAGTTGCTTTTCAAATTCACTGTGGATGAAATTCTTCTGTAACACAAAGCTGAACTGATAATGTGTGTGGAACTGCATGGCCATAAATTAGGGTAGAATTTAGCCCTGCAATGCCAAGTAAACGATGTTCCACATTAACAACAGGGTAGCAAGACATTGTGAATCTCCACAAGACATATGTCAAGTCTAATTTTTATTTTATAGGCTTTCATATACTTACCAAGAGCTGCAGCCCTAATTAGCCACAAAATATTATTTAGGCTGGTTTAATTACCATTTTTTTTCCTCCTTTTGTTTTCATGGTTAATGCCAGCAAAATCTATATTTACCTATCTGGATTAAGAGATTTTGCACCCACCTCTGCTGGAACAGCCACTGTAAATAAACTGGATTCTATCCTTTACTCTTAAAAGGAAAATTCTCCCATTCCAACTCTCATCTCTCAAATATGCCTCCAACCTAGGATGAAGCAATATTCCTAGTGCTGCTTCATAAATACAGTGCAATTACACCAAGTTAATTTCATTTAGGTGAGGAAAGGCAATACCTGATGCCTCCTAAACCCACACTTGCAGTGCACTCGGGTGGTATTCTTTAAAACCACCTTCTGCAAAGAAACCTATCAGAGTTTGATGGAAAGGTAAATCACAGGCACTGTACATATTTGTAAATATAAGTGGTAAGTAAAGCATAAAAAGTGGAAGCTTTCCAAAGCACTCTGCCAGATGATCAAGTTCCCCATCCTCTTCTAATCTGCTATTCCTCTGCAAATTTCTTGTATTTATTTTTCCTCAGCCACACAGAAGAGGATGAAAATTAGTTAATCACCTTTTAACATCAACACAGTTTATTGGCAGAATGACAACCAGAGAAAAGCAACTCAGAGGAGACTGGGATCAAGAGAGAAGAATTCAAGAATAATTCTCCATTTGATTGTTTTCCCTCCAGAGCCTTCTGCACTGCAGCAAGCACAACCCATGTCTTTGCACCCATGAGAAAATAAATCACAGCCTGTCAGTGGCAAATGAAAAAAGGATCTGTACTCAAAGGCCTGGTGTGTATATGCAATGGAGGAACTCTCTGTTCCTAAAATTAAAATTTCTAGTCACATGTTCAGTAAACTCCAGTCACTGGTGTTTACCCTCAGGAATACTACACCAGCTCCATTCATCTTCTTTAAACATTATAAAATTACAGCTCATAGAGGCATTCCAGCAAATTACATTTAAAGAGTATAAATGCAAGACACAGACCCTATAAAATAATTCTTTTCCCTTGTCTCCTTGGCTCAGTGCTGTGCTAGGGAGGAACACCATTAGCTAACGACCCACAATCATCTGGAGCACACATACAGGCACCTCAGCTCCAAAAGGAACATCTTTTCCATTCACCTCAGGTAGGATATTGCTGCAAGTCCGATCTTTCTTAAGTTATAGGCAGAAATGGTGATAATTTCACACGTTCCTCATGCTGCATCAATTTAGACTCACGGTTTAAAGTCTCTGCATGCAACCAACAAAATAAAAGAGTTGCCATTACAAATTGAAGTAAGCCTCAAGACTTATCGAAACAAAATCAACAACGTGTTGAGTTTTGATTAAAACCATACACACTGGTAACACTGACTTTCTGCCTGCTTTCCCTTGTCCTGTTCAGCCCTGTGCTCCCCTCACTCCCACGTCTCTCTTACACTCCCTAAGACAGGCCAGACCCTTCCAAGATACCACTGAGCTTTTCAGTGATCTTACTCCCATGAAATTCTCCAAGCTCCTCCAGCATGATGATTCTGCCAAATTTATCTGGTGACTTTGCTTAAATTTCTATGTTATGGAACTTGAATCCAAGCCATTTTCTCCGTCCTTTAGGAAAGGTTTCATACAGACCCATTCCATAAACCTGTCAAGCCAAATTGCTTCCAACCCTCTATTAACAAAGAATTCTCTTTACTTCACCTATTCTTCAGCTTTGGGTTGTAACTATTTCTCTAAAAGGCTGTGTCTGAGCTTGGGTCTCAGCATTTCCCATACTGAAATACAAATGCAGCCCAGTGGTCTGGCAAGGTGTCTCTACCCAGCCTTGCTGTAATTCTGTACCTGCCAGACTGCAAGGCTGGCAAAGCAAGCCAGCCCTTGCTGTGCTCCAGGAAACTCATGGGAACATCATTTCTTGGCCTGCAACCCAAAAGGAGGCAGAGGAAGATATTTGGGAGATAACAGATAACCATCTCTGCCAACTAAATACATAATTTCACTACAGAACAATGGCAAAATCAATATACACACTGGTGAGAGAGAAAATGCTGGTTTTTATTCTTTCAGGGAGTATAATATTCATCCACTTCTCAAACTAGAAGCATGTGCTCTCTGGGATGAACATCTGAGAGAAGTTCTTGAAAGGCAAAAGATAAGAGTTCCAGAAAGTTTAGAGAAAATGAGAGCCAAAATTAAAGCTGAAAGGATTAAAAGATATTAAAGTGGGAAAGAAACAGGAAGGATGGACTGCAGTGACACAAAGCACAGGGAACTTGATCGACTCAGACAATACAGCAGAGCTTAGAGGGGAGGCAGAAATATGGGGAAGAGATTGTGATCCTTCTTGCTATCAATCTGGACACAGTAGGGTGCAGATCCAAATAAAAACATAGACAGCAACATAAAGCAGAACAAAAAGCAAGGAAGAAGAAGTGGACTGTAGAGAACTGTCATCTGGAGAAGCCAGGCAAGGCAGAGCCACAAACATCAGCAATAATGAGAGAGAACAAAAGGAATACAGAGGAAGGGGTGGGGGAAAAGGGAAAACAGAAAAGAGGGGAAATCCAGGCTCTTTTTTTCCTATAGTTTCACAAACTACTTGGCAAAGATTTGGAAGCATTAAACAATGCAGGTGACTTCATGAACAGTTACTTTGCTACTTTGGCATCTCAAAGGACTAACCCCTGTTATTCACAAGTAAGTGGAACCAGAGAATTTGGCAATTCCCTGGGAATCTTGTTTTGAAGATATTCTGTAATTTTAACCATTTAAAGGCCCTAATGTGAACCTGAAACATAGAGGTGGTGTTTTACAATATTGTCCTTTGGACTAGTTTTACCATTTGCAAACTGCCTGTGTGCATGCTATTGATGTTTGGGGTTATCCTTCTTTTGCACAGTCCTTTCTATTCAAAATCCATAACAAGAATATCTCAAAAGCCACATGGATATAAGCCTGCTGTTTTCCTGTATGAGCTGCTCTAATTAAAAAGTATCTCTTTCACCATTTCAGAAAGATTTCCTTTTTAAAACCTTTTAATCAATAAGCAGTGTGAATTAATACTTTTTCTAAAAAGCGAATAAACCAATTCATTTGCTTTGATCTGCAAGAGCAGACACTGTCAGTAAGAACTAAATATAAGTATCAAAAGCTGGATAAAATTAGCAACAAATAACATAGAAATATAAGACATGCTAGGAAAGTTTTTCAGAATGCCTGACCTTCCTGTTGATTAATATACTCATTATACCTTTAAAAATACGTGCAAAAAAAGGCATATTATTTAGGCAGTGTCAGGTACTGCTGCTTGTATTATTGCTGCTCAACAGGGTTTTATGTCCACTGTATTGCAAATAATCAGTGTAAAGATGCAAATTCTACAGAAACTCAGAAATCAAGGCTGATCAAGACAGATGAAGTTTGTGTGAAATGCAAATGTTACAAGGAGAAAATATTAAGCAAAATTACTTGTGTAAGGGAAAGAATGCACTTCCTTCCAGGGACAATAAAAGTTATTTCTGAAAGAAAATCAATCTGGAAGGAGAGAGGCAAAGAGTTTGCAATTAAGAGTATGTATTTTTAGAGATACTACTAAAAAGTATGTACTGCAAACCCTAACACCTCTTTGATAAGGGTTTTTTCACACATCTATGCCATTGTATTTCACAGTACATATTTCTAAGCCTTCCAGTATTTCTTATGTTAGATACTATCTCACAGAAGATCACCTCAGCTACCAGCATATAAACTAGCTGGAAACAGTAATGCTGACAAGCTTCACATAAGGAAAAATAAAAGGTATGAGGAAATGGAAGCCATACATGGCTCCACAATTCATAGTTTAAGTAATTTGCTACTCCATTTAACAGGAGGAAAAAAGCTGGGACTGAAGACTTACAGAAATGAGATCTCATATTAAAAATCATGAAACTAATTTGCTGTACGTATCAATTTCAATGGAAAAACATTCCAAGAGGGAGCATTCTTTAGCCTCCAGAGCAGCCTGAAGAACCATTTCAGGTTCTTCTTTGCCCAATAATATGCACCCTCTCTGCCTAAACAACACACTTGAAAAGAAGGAACAAATGAGAACTTTGGCTTCATGCCATTCCCATCCAGATTTGGGAAGTGTTTTGTTCTAGGCTGTCTCTGCACCCCTCCAGTCTGAGCAGGCACAGACAGCTGGAGGCAAAGCTGCTGATGTGATCAGTTGGGCAGAAGGACTGGCTTGGGAAAGAAGATTAAAAATTTGAGAGGGCACAGCTTCACATTTCCCAAAGACTGCAGGGTTAGGCTATCGATTGCAAAAGCTAACCAGGGGTCTGAGTTATTTGCCACTTTGATGATTATAGTCTAAAAATAAGTAAAAAATTTTACCGGAATAAAAACGCATTTAAATGGCATTGAGAGTGCAAATGTTAGGATACTGAAAAGAAACACAAGAACATGAAAATATAAACTCAACATTAAGAAAATTATCTGAGCAGACCTTACTTATAGTCAATTAAATGTCATTCTAATGAAAGTTTTAGGTTTTCTCAGACTAGTACTGGTTATGTGCCAGTCTCTTGGAGAAAGCTGTAGAAGCAATGCACAACTGGGACTAAAGCAGAGAAAATGAGCCAGGAAGCAGCTGACAAAATTTTGCATCTCAAAAATCAAGATTTATAAAGGTAAATGCTTATAAATTTTGTCCTGGTGGAAATCCAATATTTTGAGAGAAATGGGCACTTACTTTCATCTAAAATGCTGAAATAAAAATGAATATGGAAACAATACAGTGGTATCAATCAATATACAATAAAGCAACTATAATAACTCCAACTGGCAGGGATTGCACAATGAAATAAAATGTTTAGTCTCTCTTTTCCCCCGAAGTCTCATTAATGAAAAATTACAAAACTTTTTTAATAGGAAACATAGAAAAAAAATCTATGACTGAAATTGTCATTGATTCTATCTTCTTAGAAACATTGACTTGAGATAACACTAGAAATTCAAAACTTGTCAGAACCTCTGGTTCATCATCAAAAAGCTACTGGAATCAAATGCATGTATTTAATTTCTTATAAAGATTTTTTTCCCACACATTTCTTTGAGCATGTATTTGTGTAAGGAGGATGGAAATTACTGCAGTTCCATTCTATTAAAGATACAGCATACAGTAGTAGAGCCCCTCCACTAAAAACTGAAAACACAGCTAACCATGATAATCATGTCAGGTACTTGGAAACCTGCTTTGCACTAGGAACTACTAATGGCAAAGCACTGATTTGTCTTTGTCTACAGGACAGTTAGTTAATAAATCATCTACTTTATAAGAATAAACAGCCTACTCCTCATTAAACCGCCATTGAAAAAAGAGAACTCATCAAGAAGGACATCATTCAATGAGAGTATCATCAAAGAGTTCCAAGAAATTGGATGTGAATTGTGGATTACAACAACATCTCGCCTCAGGCTGTACCTTCTATTTCTTCACAACCACTTCCACCACTCTCTTCAATAGAATATAAAAATATACACTGGTTTATATTGCTTGCATTATTGAAAAATTAATTAAAACTGTGTGCATTTTCCCTAAATGTCCTCTGAGCATTTCTGAGTACTTTATATGGATGGGCTGTTCCAAAGCCATATGAAACATTCAATGTCAAATGAGAAAGCAAAGATAACAGCTGTAAATCTTGATGGCTCTGTTAGAATGCTTCAGATCATACTGCTTGGAGCATGCTGAAAAGTACAGGGTGTTTTTGAAATTGAAAATACATCCAAATTTAAGAAGGCCAAAAGAGCCCAATGAGGCCAGTACAATGCCAGGTTTGTTTTTTTTATTCAGTATAGTTCAATATCAGTGCTTATAAGTATCACTGTACCCATCTCTATAAGGTTTTCAATCAAATAATGCACAGAAGTGAGTTGTCAATACCAGCAAAGTCACAGCCAATATTGCAGTGCTACCACATAACAGTATGTTCCAATAGCAGTGTTTAAAAAAAATTACCTTTTTTTTTTAACCATCCATCTTTTTTTTGGATTATGCATTTTTTACATTTATACATAATTGCAGCTGGTTTCAGTAGAGAACTTTTAAGAACTGTGATAATTACAAGTAAAACAAAGAAAGTTAAACCATTAATAATTTATGCTCACAGAATTCTTTTGCTCTGATGATCCTGAACAAACAGTAATTAATTTAGCCTCACAATACCCCTGTGAGGTAGGTAATTACTATCAGCTCAATTTTATGGGTTGGGAAACTGGAGCACATACAAGGGAAGTAACTTGCTCAAAGTCTGGTAATCTGACAGTCATCTTATGTTTCTTAGCCACCACATCACCCTTCCCCACTAAAAAGCTTAACTAAGATATGTACAAATACTGCATGTGTGCATGCACACATGTGTGACTAGCACTTGTGCATAGAAGCAAGTCTGTGTCTCTGAATACTCATGTATCAGGACTTGAGACACAGAGAAAGGATGAAAAGATAACATGGATGTAGTTCAAGAGATTTGAGAACTAGCACTAGTGAGTCTTTTAATTTACAGATAAACCAAGACACCATGAATGAGAAAACGGTAATAGTACTTTCTCAGTTTTAAAATAATTCATTTTAAAGTTATTCATGTGAGGAAATCAAAGGCTTCCTTTATTATCTGCTGGGTATTATTATTACAGTTACGGCAACACCAACATGTCTTTAGAAAACAGTGTTTTTAAGACATGACAAACCAACCTCACAGGAGTGCTTCATGAATCAAATTAATAAGCATCAGAAAAATTATTACAGGCACTAATTGTGCTAAGTGTTAATTAGAGTACCAAGCAGTTAAATATTCTACCGTGTTCCAAAAGACTCCTGTGATCAGAGCCACAAATCACCCTGAATTAAATGTATAAAAGTAGCTGTAAAAGCATAATTTAGATGTGTGACCTAGTTCCAACAGAGTCCTTTGCTAATCAGACTAACCATGTGAGAACAACCCCAAGCTGGAGCTTCCATCCCATTCCTTGTTCATGAAGCTGGTTTGCCACTCACCTGCCCTATACAAACAACCTATTTCAGATTTATTTCACAGGAACAAGTAAGATGTTTTATTTCACAGGAACAAGTAAGATGTTTTCAATGGTATTTATTCTCTGCTACAGCTCATTTCCACTAGAAAAAACAAGAAGAGCTGGTGAGGAGGGAAAGCCCCTGGTGCAAAGATCCCAAGAGTTTCCAATTCAGAGCATATTTTGTATATGCACATCTCTTCAAGAAATCCAGACTCAAGTGCATTTAAGACCTTGGATTTCCACAGTCTGGCATACAACAGTCAGCCAGGGCATTGCTTCTCTGTTGATAAGTTTACATGGCACTATACAACTAAATAGGCAGAAATTTTAGAACCATTTTTGTAAATATTTTCCTGAGCAGTTTGCAAGTGCTTTTCAGAATCTTCACTCTAACTTTTCCACCTAGTTCCTTACAGTTAATAATCTAGATTTTCTTGTGCTTTAGACATACATCCTATGGGGTTCGTGAGAGCCTAAAGTACTACACTGAATTACTACACCCCACTCTGCTGCATTTGATGATAATATGCTCTATATTCACAGCTACATGGAAGAATGATTCCAATGCATACACTGATGTTAAGACAGTTCTTTTCTATTTGACTAGCATTCAGTATTTTCTGTTTGCATATTCTGGACAGTGCCCTATCTGTATCCTTCTTAAACAAGGTGGCGTGTGAGCTTGTCACTAGCGTCAGTATGACATTCAGTGAGTACAGAGTTATTTATTCTCTATCAAAGGCAAAAAGTGAAGAGATTATATAGGTTTCTGAGAGAAGCATCCTAATCCCACGCAGCTGTGACACACAGGATGCCAGACATTTTAACTCACCACACCACACTTGTTTTCCTACATGGCTAAAATAAACCACGGAGAAAAGACAAGAGGAGTGTGGATTCACTGCATTGCTATTCCCGAGGGATGCAGAGGTTGAGACTAGGAAACTCTGACCCAACTGCCAAAACTGGGATTAGGAAACAAGGACCTGACTCACAAGCCTTTCTGCAGGCAGCTCCTCCAGAAGCCCTTCCCCTGCCCTCCCTGCAGAAAAAGGGGCCAGAGGTGGTAGGGACTGAGAGACATGCTGTGGTGATGGGAAGGAAACAGGAAGACCAAAATCTCTTCCCATCGTCCCCATGACCCTTTGGATTGTCAAACCAACCCAAGTGGAAAAGGTCAGGCTGGGGTCTGCCCACTCCTGCCAGCAAATGCCAGAGGAAATCCCAAACAGGGATGCCATGGGAAGGAGATGGCCACGCTACACAGCCCTCCCTGGAGCAGAACTCTCACCCACCTGGCACAGCTGCCCTTAGAGGAAGTTTTAAAAAAATAATCATACAAAGAAAGGTGTGTAAAAGAGGTATTTACACTCTCTGGAAATTTAAAAAGAGGCAGGCCACCAGCCAAGGGTTTAACAGGATAACTCATCTCGCAGCTGCCATCATCCGAGAGGGGCTCACTCAGGAAAAAAGAAAACAGCAACTAAAATGACTGTCTGCAAGTGAAGGCACCTGGTCTGGAAATAGCATCAAGCTGGTGTTTTTCTTTCACATGTGGTGGGATTGGGGGGATACTGGTGCTGATAGTTTGTCAGGACTTGCTACACTTACAAGAGCATTATTGTATATTACGACATATCCTAATTAACATTTTACTTCCTTTAATCCTCAGAAGGGCCTAAGTCTAAATTTGTTAGATTGTCTCACACATATTTAAGAGCTTGTCTCAACTAGGAGTGCATTTGTCTCTTGCTCAGTCCTTTCCCAGTACAGAAACACATGGCCTCCTAAAAAAATTGCCATTGTTATCAACCAACCATCTCTTCTGGTCTAGTCACTTCCGTAAAAATCACCTTTTTGGGCTGAAGACTCCCAGCCTTCCACTGAATACCTCAATTAAAAATATAATTAAAAAGTTACAGTCAATCATTCTAAAAATAAACATAAAGAAATAGAGCATATACAGAAAAGAAACAGGGTGGCATGGAAAGTGCCTAGGGCTACAAATTTGCTACCATAGTTTGAGTTTCAATTGTAATGAGTTCCCAGGCCACAGAGTAACACAAGACAGGTTATCCTTCGCCCTTGGCAACTGATGATGGATGCTTTTTTCCACAGGACTGATAAGAAACCTCCTCTCCATCAGCATTTACAGCCATATTTGCAAATTTGGGACATCACCAGGGAAAAATAAAACGGTACAGAGAAGAGTCTTTCTGTTTTTGTGTTCAGCTGCAAATATCAGCTAACCAGGTAACTGTGCATCTCTCTGGAGTTGATGCTCAAAACCACGCCTGAGTGATTGCCTAGGAAAACACAGAAACAAAAGGCCAACATTAGTGCATTTCAGGTACTCCACAAGAAATCCCCCTTTTATTGCAGAGACAAGTAAATTGCATGAGAGAGTGTCTTTATCAAACAACAGGTCAGGTGAAGGTTGGTGCAACAGCTCCATGTACCTACAGCACACTTTTGCACAAAGCTTTTGCTCATGGTGGTGGATTTGTGGTGAATTCCTAGGGTTTCTATCCCAGTGACAGCATAAGTTGGTTCTCTTTGTGGCTTATAAAGGTGTAGTTGTCTCGAGGGGTGCAGGTGAGGGAGAATGGAACCTGAGGCGTCCATTCGACATGCCACTGACCTGGGACTGGACACTGACCGGCATCAGCAATAAGGGAACTCTGTAGCTGCTCAAGTTGCCACTTCTCCCAGAAGGAGTCACTGCAAGGTAATGGTGTTGAGGAGTCCCAAGGTGGGGGTTGCGATAAAGTAGGCAACATAAAATATATAGAAAACAAAAAAAGTGGATGGGTGAGTCTGGAAATACTGTACTGTGGAAATTCAAAAGTTATGAGAAGAGAGAACAAACAGAGACCCAGGCCTGTAACTCCCTGCTGCGCACGGAGCGGAGGCAGCTACTGACATCTCCCAAGAGGGAAGGAGAAAGCTCACCAGAGCTAGAAGGGATCTCCATTGCATAGGAACCTTCTGCAAATAATGGCGTAAACCACAATTTAATATAAAGCAGGGATTATAACATGTTTCATACTCTAAGCCAGATAAAATAGAGTATCATTAACAGGAATATTTTCTTGGCAGCACTGAGCAAAACCGGAGCTAGTGGAAAGTATTGCAAATAAAAAAACAGTAGAGCGAGCAGGAGTGTCGTTTTATGTATTAAATAACATCTTCTGTCTAAAAGCTGTACAGTAGCTGACAAATATGGATGATTATGATCCACAAAAATGAGCTTTCTACACTCTCCTGGAAAGTCTGCTGCTGCAGACAATCTGGCTAAAGCACAAATCACCTCAAAATCATATTTACATTCTTATGTCATCAAAACATCATGATTTTGTGCTCTTTAACCCAAAAATAATGCTCTGCTCAGATGGAAAATTTATGTTTTCTCTGAGTAACAAGTGCAGGGCAAGCAGAGATTAATTTTAAATGTGTTGCAAATCAGGGTAGCATTTCTTTATTAGAGCATCCCAAGCTGCCTTCTTTTAAATAAACCATGACGGATTTTCTACCATTAATAGAAGTCATGCTTTTGTACATTACTAGAGGTGTTTGAATGCTCCACTTTAATAGGCATACCTGCAAGGACATTGTTAGCATTCAATTTCTCCTCTAAAGACCCTGGAGACAAGATGACCAAACAAATTTAACATAGACTTTGTTTTTCCAGGTTTGTTTTTGAAACTAACTCCGGTAAAGTCAGGAGAGCAACAAAGGTCATTTTGCAAAATCAGAATGAAAGCAGTGATACTCATACACAAGGTTGTCAAAGAACAGATGGAAAGACACAAAGCAAAGCAAGAGGCTGGATTCTTCCCTTGTATTCAAAGCTAACACCTCCAAGAACCTAGAAGCAGCACACAGTCCAGCAAATGAAAATAAAGTCATTGACAACAAACAAAAAAGGTGAAACTCAAAGTAGTCTCTCCTCAGACCAGGTTCTGTCTTGCCCAGGATATCTCAGGTGCAGCTAAAACTCATCTTCTTCCTCAGGGTTCATGAAGATTCTACAATTGCCTTTAATTGCCTTTCATACCATCAATCTACTGCTACAAATCCCAAAAGCTTTAGATCATCTGATTTACTTTCACAAATTTTCAGAAATGGAACTGGTGGTTTTTTACATTGTCCTATAATTTTCAGACTGTGACCTGAAATAAATCTGAAAAAAAATGCATTATAGATCAGAACTCCACGTTGCATTAAAACTGACCACAGGCTACACACTTCCACCTGGAATCATTTGCACTGAGAGATACTCTCAGAAAGTTTCCCTCATGGTTTCTTTATAACCTCCTCATGAAAATCAGCAGCTAAATTAAGGAAGACTCATGATACTTTTTATACATGAGTAAATTTAATGTTTCTAATCACAAAAACTTTAAATGCCATTGGAATATGAAGGCAAATAAAGCAATGGATCTCCATACAATCCATCTGAAATCACAGAAGCATTGACTCTACAAATCCTTCTGGCCTGAACTCAATTTTCCACTAATTCAGGGGATTATTGAGTGAATTCAACTGTTGCAGATTATATCCCATTCCACCAAATATAATTTATCTCTACAGTTGTCCAAGTGAGTCTCCTGACATTGAACTACTATCTCTGAACTCATGCTGTATATAGCACATCATCCATACATTAGCCTGTATCTCAAGCAAGCCAAAAGAAGGCAATTGAGATAACCTCTTGTTATTGGTATTACCATTTGCATCTTTTTGAGACTGAACAGAAAATGAAAAATAATTAAAATGAAAACAAACATCAATTTAAAATCAACTACTTATGAAAATTTATAAGCTAAAAACGAAGTTACCTCTTGCGTTACCTAGTGTTTGAGAGTCCAGATCATCATCAATAAACTCCTCACCCTGGATGATGTTCTGGGTGTCCTCACTGTGATTAACAGGGCTTGTCATCTCCTGCTCTTTTTCATTGTGCATCTGCGCGTAGACATTTCTGCCTGGCAGTTTCCTAAATGGGACAAGAAGAAAAAATTTTGGGATGGAATTCTTTTTTTGTCACACACACACTGGCATCAGAACAGAGCTCCAGCAGGGCAAAGTTGCTCCAGAACAAAAAATCATCACCATTCCCATCCTTTCTTAATTTTGTGATCAGAACCTAAACTTACCAACTCTTTGTTCTCTGCCACTGCTTTATGTAAACACCTTATCAGGATCTTCATACTGACATAACATTTAAGCATCCATTTTTAAAATTAACAGGCAATGAGCAATGTTGAAAAAAACTACTAAAGCCACAGAAAACCCATTTTAAGAATTCAAGCAATAAAAGGCCCCAGTGGGTGTTCATTCTTGGTCTCAGGTGTTTTCACATACATTAAGCTGGGCTGCAATCATCATCACATCTCCCTGAGCATTTGGGTTGACATTGAATTGTGATAGCATCAGGTGGCACTCATAGGCAATCAGGGTTAGGAAGAAAAAAGCAGGAGAAGTCCAGGAGACCCAGAATGGAAACGAGCAGAGAGTGAAGAGCCAGGAGGCCAAGACCAAGGTGTAAGGAGTAAGAAAGTAAACAGGCACCAATAAGAGCACAAGTCTGGGGAGGTTGGTTAAAATAAGCAGGCAGCACTGAAGGAGACAGTCTGAAGTCTGGACTGGGAATTAGACAAACTCTGTAAGAGACAGTAATTCACTCATTCTATCTGAAAGCTAAGAGAAACAAAAAGCATCTTATTAAATTAGCACCATGGCTGAGACTGGGAGGTTTACGACTTAATATTGATAAAGGCTTCTTAACTAGATTAATTTAAATTAGGCTTTGTAAACTCAGAGGGAAAAGACCAGAGACTGCTAGCTTTGCAACGTATTTTATGGTTTAAACATTCCTCAAGAGCCATACCCTTTGTGCTGTAGCTGTGTTCACCTGCAGTCTGCCTAGGCACATGAGGACATCCTTTCCCAAGCACCAAGCAGACACGTCAGATTAGGGAGCTGCAGGCTCTAAGCTCCATTTCCTACAGTGCCAGAAGCTGCTTGACAGCTTGAGCAGCATGACAGCAGATCATGGCTGCCAAAGTCTGTGCTTAAAACCAGATTATTACAATGGACAGACAGCGAGAAGAAAAGAAAAAAACAGGGTTGAACAGCTGTGGTTTCTGTGGAGCCCCTTTAGACAGTGAGGGAATAGAAAATGTGACACTAATTTTTAGGCATCTCTCTAAAAGCAACCATCTCTTGCTCCATATTATGGCAGCAGTTTAAAAGCTGAAAAAATACACAGATCACTCTATCTTCTCTAGGCTTTGGAAGAAGATCTGTTTTAAATGCCATTTCACAAGAAGGCGTCTTTAGCAAACGACAACATTTTAGTTTGACAGAAAAAAGTTACTGCAACAAACTATTCTGAAAAACAACTCCCATTGCATCAAAGTGATGAAAATAAATGGAAATGACTAAGAAATTAAAGATTGAAGTTAATCTCCTCCCTTTAATCTTAACAATCCAAAAGATAAATTGTCCTATAGATCTAGACAAACACCCTTATATACATAGGTAAGCATATACACACACAAACACACAATGATATCTCTAGATAAAACTTAGGTATTTTACCTCATTATTTACAAGCAGTACAAAGCTGAAAGGAAAAGGACAAGGATGGAAAGAAGGTCTGATGACACAATGCTGTGCTTTTATGATCAATTCTACAGGTCTGGAGGCTCCTCCAACAACAACATACATATAAAGCCAAGCCCTGCATCACTCTCCTTTCATTATATGGATAAAGAAAGCCATTTTGCAAGGGGGAAGGACATTCTTCATTACCAAAACAAATACATTAGGTAATTAATTTTGATTTTTTTTCTCTAGGGCCAGTAACTCCAGACTGTTTTTAATGTGTCTGGTAATGAAACTGGTCATGTGGAAAACTATTCTCTCAATCAGACCTGCATCAAACCTGTCAAACTGCTCACTTTCAGTCCACCATCAAATGCCTAGGGGAGACAAAACCCAGAAGAATGTCCCTGTAACACATCTGCAGAATTAGAACATATGTTTCTACAATAATTATAATAACCTTCGCAGAACTATTTCTGACAGATTGGAGAAGCACCAATGGCATTATCAAAACAATTTTGACATAATAAAAATGTTACACATCTCAAATTCACATGGCATATCAGACCTTTGCTGTTAAATAAAGGGAGAAGGGCTGCTAGTGTGACCACTGCCTGGGACCTGTATGAAACCAGGTCTAAAAAGTATTATTTTGATTACACAAAAAGGGTAAATCCTGAGGCTTCAACTCACAGCTCCTGCATGACTCACTAGTCAGAGATAACCACAAGCAGAACACATACTACTAAACATATTCAGGAAGAATTATGAAACCCCTCAAATTCACAAATAACCATTAAATGTATTGTTGCTAAGAGAATTTTATTGTAGTTTAAGTACAAAAGAAGAAGAAAAAAAGTGTGAACTATTTCTCACTCGCCTTATCCTGCCCAATTCTGCTAAAGTACAGATCCTTTGGGGAAATATAAAGCTGAGGTACTCAGTGCTTCCAAACTTTCCTTTGCTCCTCACATTTACACGGGAAAAACTGTAACATTGACTGGATTGGAGGAAAGAAAATATCACAGGCCTTAAGAAAACATGTACTGTAGGCATTAGACCTTTCATACACTACAGAGATCTCTCTGTGTTTCATATTGGTTCAGTTTTACAAGGAACACACTTAACCACCCTGAAGAATGTGATAGTCCAAGCCTTTCCAAGAGGCATTTTTAACACGTGCTGGATATTCTGTTTACAAGGGACAAGCACACCGTGGAATGAAATAGAACGTGGATACTGGAGCCCCACTAAAAATAAAGATGGATGTGATTCTGGCACTTTTGCTTCTCACTGCTCCAACATGCAGGAAGGAGGCTGCTACCCCTACTCAAACAGAGTAAAACTCTGCTGTACCCTGATGTGCTCTGCCCTCCTTCAAGCAGATAATGTTGAGTCCAGTGTAACCGTTTGAAGCAGGCAGAGCTGAAATTCTTGGGTCTACATAAAAGACTACTGTGAAAACATGACAAGACACAAAATTTGACCCAAGAGATTTGTATCAGCAGTATGAAAATTGAAAGCACATTTAGAAGAACAGACGAGAAGCTTATGGAGTACTTTCTTTGAGGGCTTTACTCTTCATCTGCAAAATGCATGTGCTTCACATCCATCACTGGAGACAATTTCCTCTGCTGAGCAGCACTCCATGGTTTACATTTTCAGTTCTTTTTGTTTCTACTGTAGCATTTTTTTTTCAATCATAAAAAAAAAAAAAAGAAATATTATGCCTGCTTTGAGTACCATAAAAATATGAGCTAGAGATGTAATTCTGCACAGCACTACTAAAGAACATCACAGCACATGATTTTCACCAAGCTCTTCTGGTCCTACACCTTTTAGAAAATATTCCAGGAAATTCTTTGTTTTCCTTCCTTTATTCACAAATTCTAATCAATTTATACCCCAAACTGTTAGCACTTAAAAATGTTCAGCAGGAAGGAACAGCAGGAGGGGATTGTGATATTGATTCCTACTCATTTAAGCTCTAGTTTATTTGGCTTTCAATTCCTTCTTTGTGGAAAAAAATATTCATTCGCCTTTATGAAACTTCATTTATTTTCTAGAGGCTTGATTAAAAAATATGAGCATATTCACATGGCAAAGAATACGAAATAAAGTAGTGTCTTGGAACTTAAATAAAAATAACAACAATAATAATCCATTAAATACAATACTTTATTGTGGTGTTGACTTTATTATGTTTGGATTAATGTTCAGATGACTGACTTCTTTCTGCTTTAAGGCACTCCTGATATACTCGCCTCTTTCATTTCCAAAATCTTTTCTGCATGCTATTACTTTGATTTCTGAGGATGTTTTTACAAAATATTATGGAACATTAAATTAGTGCCCATTTTTTTATCACTAAAAGGCATGGATTGGGACTAATCTTGCTCTCATGGAACATAAAAGTAGTATAAGCAAGGTGGGGAAAAAGATAGCTTTTCTTCAGAGACTGAAAATGAGATAGTAAGTCAATGAGGCAGAAAGATAACACAGTTCTGCTCCAGATTGTGGAAATGACCCAGGAGGGGGCTCGTTTACCAAAATTGGTACTTGATAGTAGCAGGTAAAAAAGGAATACACACAAAATGGTATAAATCTGGGTGAAGAGGACTCATGGTGATTTGTGAAAACAATGTATGCAGCTTTAAGTACACTGGCAGTAGTTTGCATACGTATTAAAATATGAAAATTTTCATACTCTTTCAGAGAATAGAATTTGCTGCAATTAGCAGGGTAAAATACATAAGCTATTTGCTCTGGTTTGGCTACTCTAATATCCTGCTATTATACAGAAATGAAAAATAAGAAAATGATGAATTCAGATCTTCCGCTAGTAGCACAATGATTTCATGGCAGCTTTGATGTGGCTAAAATATAATTTTCCCTTCCTCCACATTGCCTGGTGCAGACAGAGCTATTTCCCTTTGCTATACTGTTGCCCAGGATCCCACACCATAAAGCTTCTTCTGAGAGGATGAAGAAATCTTTTCTGGATGGCAGCTTGAAAACCACAAAAAAATGCAAACATTGTTTCAAAGGGAATGGAAGAAGTGTGTTTTTACTGAAACAAATCTAGTAAAGATGGTATGGCACATAAAAAAATATATGCAGATCCCAGTTCCACATTAAGAAATAGCCCTGGATTTATCAAAAATATTTTCCAGTTGCTTCATATTGTTGTTGGCAAAAGAAGCAGCTGCAGTCCATTTTACCTGGATGCTTAAACAACTGGAGCATACTAGAGAGTGCTGCAACATGTTGTTTGCTTGAGGCACCTCCTCAGTGATTTCCACACTCAGGAAGTGAGAGCAGAGCAGAGCAAAGGCACTTTACTCATGGCTTGCCCACCACCCACATCTGCTGATGGTGCTGCTCCTCCTGCACAGCCACGGCTGCTTCACCTGCGAGGAATGACCCCTTGCTCAAAATTCCTCCCCTAAACTACCTAAACCAATGGCTCAGATAAGCCAAACAGCTCATTTGTTGAACACCATTACAATAAGTTTTTAAAAAAACATGACATTTATCACTTAAAATATACTTGCCATATACAGAGTAAAAATAGCCCACATTTTGGCTTCTTCTTTTTTTTTTCCCTCTGTTTAAAGCAGTGAACCAAGTTTGGGGCTGCCAGGAGTCACTGCATGAGCTCTGGGGACTCCAGCACCAGTTTTTCAAGAATGGGGACATATAAAGATAAATGCTTGCAATTTCACAGCATGTAAAAACAGAGGGCAGCAGTCTTCCTATTCAATGCTTAAATATTTGGGATTAGGGCATATAAGAACTGATGTGACCTACAGACACCTAATCATTAGCTAGACAGCCATGACAGCTCTGGTTATCCTGCAGATCATAAAATTATAGATTTGATTAGAGCAGTGAGCAATTATATCATTTACATCTTTTCTATTCAATGGGCATTCCTTGAGGAGTGATGAGATGGAGTTGGTTTCTACTATGCTTGCAACTAATCAGACAAAATCCCACAACCTCTATATGAACCTCCCACTGTTTTTCCCCTACCTCCTTGTCTAATTAGATGAAATACTCTTTTCTTTTTCTGCATATGAGGCATTAGACAAATAATCTTATGCAGGATAGTTATTTTTAGATCACTGCTCTCTCCCAAACTAATTTTATTAGATTTACTTCTTGTCAGGGACACCAATTTTTAGTACTGAATATTGCAGTTTTCAAAAAATGAGAACTTAAATAGGAGCAGCAAGTTTCATTACTTATAAAAGATTAATTTTAAAAAGACGTATTGGATTTCTGATGCCTTGTCAACACCATCTTTCATTTCTCACCTCAGTCTGACAAAAATTAGTGTAAATTAGTTCCCAAGTTCTTATGACATGTACTTTGGGAATAATTTGGGCAGGTGACCATGGCTGGGACAAGAAGCCTCAGCACTCAGAAACCTTGGGGCAGTTTGGGCATGTTTTGCCGTTTTCCATGGAAGTTATAGGTCTACACAAAAGCCTCCTATTTTCTCTCCTTTTTTCATCACAAGTCCTGAACTCTGTCATTGCAAAGAGGTGACAAGCTCTTGTGTATGAAGCTGTAACCTCCCTGTCACCATCTTATTTTGCAAGCCAGTTTTTCCATCTTGCATCTTTCTGGGCATCAAACTTAACTTTGAGCCAGCAAACAGAGAAAGAGAGAGCAGCCCAAGATGTGTTCATACAACCCCTTGCAAACCACCTGCCTTGCTTGTGCTCCAATGCCAGCTGCAGGTCCTGTAGACCCAACCAGTGTAGTGACAAAACCAGGATAAAAAAAAAAAAATCACAGATGTAGGGAAAAAAGGAGTTTTAGCCCTTCTATTAATGTACATAAATGAAGGGAAAGCACCACCAAATGTCTTCTGTCTCCTCCTTAGATTTGTAAATCATACATCATGATTATGGACAGTATTATCATTTCAACACTTTACACATCAGTAATTTCTCTTGTTGAATTAAATCATATTTTTATTTCCCCAAGTTATCTGAGTTACCATAAGCCACAGTAATTCTGAAATTATCACCTAAAATTGAACATTTTTTATTGCCTATGGCATTCTTTCAGCAAATTAATTTTTAATACCCAGGCATATAATATAGAAAATTTGCCTTTATGCATTATAACTTGCAACTTTTATATCTGTAAAGGACACTCATTTCATAGCCTCAGTCCCTGTGGACCAGTTTGTAAACTTATGCACTCACTGCACTGACTTTAAAGGGACTGTACTCCCAACATTTACTCCATGGGGATCCAGCAGTGCACCAACCATCTCCATAAACACAGGAAAGACTTTTTGAAAGGGATTAAAGATTTTGGTGGGACAGGAGTTCACAAGGATCTCATGAGGAAAAAGAGATTTCTGAAACACAGTCCTGATTAGGTGCTCAATATTCTTTGAAAAAGAAATTGCAAATGAAGGATGCAACAAAAAAATTGTCAATTTTGTAAAATTTAGCAGGAATATTTAAAAAGGATTCTTTCAAATATCTCAGAAACAGATAAAATACTGACTAAAACTGAGTCCTACTGCATGGTCATTCATCAATGCCAGTAGCATCTTTTAGGCTACTGACAAACTTTTGAATATATCTCACAATAGTCCTCACTTGCTTCTAAATTATCCCCCACCCCCAAATGTAAATGCAAATGATGTTCACAAATTATATACAGAAGTGCGAGAGATGTTAAAGCTCACTATTTGGAAGTTGTACTATATTTTCCTCCTTAATAAAAGCTCTACTTATAAAGCAATGGTTCATTGGGCATTTTAGAAAGAACTCAAGGAATAATATGTTTTTATTTCTTTCTTGAATGTTTTATACTTCTACCATGCAGTAATTGTGACTGTTATTTAATTGCTCTCATTTAAGAGCTAATAAAAGATATAAATCAGACAGCTCTTAAAAGATATCACAAGGAAGTTTTATGATCAAAACCACAAACAGAAAATCCTCCATTATATTGCTATTGAAATAATATAATTACATCACATCAACCATTTTTATGTTTTTTCTCACTTCAGGCACCTAAAAGAGCAAAATGGATTTTTATTCCATTGTAGACAGTCTGATACAGTACCCTGTGCTTTGCCCTTTAAAGCACTCAGTCACTGTGGGCTCTAAAAAATGTTCAAAAAGATAAAGGGGTTTTTCTCTATTGACATAAAAATACTTTAGCTAAACAAACTCTTAATGCTAGCTACGTTTACTGCTGTCACAAATTTAATGCTGCTCCTAGTTCTTATATTTTAAATAACAATCACCCTTTAAAAAAGGAGGCAAATCAGTATGAACCTCTCTGAGGAAGGACAACAGTTGATTACGATGATGATGATGATGAAGAAGATTGTTCCCAGTATGTTCAAACCCAACAGCTTCTGAATGCCCCAAGATACAGAAATGACAGCAGGATAGACAGTGAAACACTGTCCCATGAACAAGAACAAATTATTTAAATTGCACAGCAGCTTGGATTAAAATCACTTGCAGGCTAAAGATGCACTGGATTGTCCAAGACTGGCATTGCTCATTTTTGAGAATATGCTCCACATAAGGGCCCCTTGCAGAAATATTTCCTCCCTCCACACACTCTAGTGCCAAATTAACACTAATCTCTTCCTGTCACTCATTCTCCATGGCATTGCCTCAGCAATTAAAATGTGATGTGTGCAAAGAGAAGCCCCAGAGCATTACATGCTTTGATAAAACCACTTTTTTAAGCAAATCAGCAATGCAGATGCACTTCCTGTCCCGAAAGTTTTAGCTTATTCATAACTGTTAGAAGTAATAAGAAAGGAATTAATTAGGAATAATATTTTAGTTCAGCTCTGATTTTTAATGGTATTATTGAGACAAACTGAACAAACTCTAGATAGTTCCCATATTGTTGATATTTATCTTGGAACACAGCAAGTGAAACAAGCATCTGTGCAGTACCTTGATATGTGAAAAGTTCAGAAAAATATGACTTTCAAAGTGGTGTACTTCTTGCAATTCCTTAAGAAATCTTCTTTACAAATAACAAACTTTGTCTTGCTAATCTATGGATAAATCTAATTATTAAAATGCATATCTTGATTAAGGTTTACTTGCCTTTTGAACTTGTAGAGGATGAAAGCCCCGACTGCAACTAGACAAATAACAAAGAGAACCACAATGGCCCAGTAGCCATTGCCTCCTCCAATCCTCTGAGAGTCTGAAACACAAAATAAAACAGTTTGGCATGTCTCCTTCCACATAATTTATATTCTTGAGAGTTCTTTTCTATTTAAGTGTCAGGTGAAAAAAATTGGTTATTATTTTTGCAACCTCTTCACTCCGTCTTTAGCTTCCTCAAAAAGGCAAAACTACAGAATTAATTGGTGACCTGTTACTGAAGGACAGAGGACCCATTTAAAAAATAGAAAGCAATGAACAGCAAAACACAAGATGCTGAAGATTTAATTGTTTGCATACTCAGTGGTTGTTTGATTTTTTTTTCAGGGAATCTAAACTTACTACAGTAAATGATCACACACCCTAAGTACATGCTTTGCAAAAGCAGGGCTGTATTAATTTCAGAGATGGAAAAACTAAAGCTCTGAACACCAAATGAACTCATCATGGTCATGCATTGGTAAAGGCTGGAATGCACGTGGGCTTCTTTCAATGCCTTTTGTGCTGGCAGACAAATGTCAGCCCTTTACACCAGACAAGGTACCACAGTGAGACTGTAGCACAATTCTACATTAGCAACTAGATAAAAGAGCTTTGTCTTCTGCAGAGAGCTGGCAGATAAAATATCACACCAGTATTTACATAAATTGATAGTGGCTGGCTAAAGCTGTTCTCCCACAACACACTGAAATTAATAAAGAAGGATATATTATGGGAGATAATACACAAACAAAAATTACAGGAAATTCTCATAAAAGATTCAAGTCAAAGCTCGACTTTCTGATTAAAACATCATTTTAATGTCTCTCTGTTCAAAATACACACACATATGCACATATGCTCTCTTCAACCAGTTTCCATCAACAATGATTCCAGGGAGGCAGGAAATGCACACAACTCCCCCTGCCTCCACCCTGTTTCCATTTGTTTTAAACAGAGATAAATGTAATTTATCTCAGGAAGGGACTAGCAATGTGGAGACCCTACAGCAACCTTCCCATTAGTTGATCAGAAGATCAGAGATACATGGCAGAGATGCAGCAAGCCTGTTAGAGCCATGTATTACAGCAGCAGAATTAATGGTTGATAAAAGGGCAAAGGAGTTCTGCCTTAGCAGCCAGCACAGCCTCAAGTGCCTTTAGATCACCAGATGAGTTTTTTGAAGCCTGGTTGGCTCTTCCTTCATTGTATTTTGAACAATGGAGGTATTTATGTTGTGGTTACATAGAAGAAAAGCAAGAAGTTTGTGCTACAAATCGCGAGGTATGACAAAATGGAAACATAAAAAAAAAAATTATTTGATTGTGATTGTTAATAATGACCAAAAGAAAATGTATATATATATATACATGTAGGTATATAAATATATATAATAATAAATACATATGTTTGTTTTTATGTAACAAGTACCAGGTATATACATATGTGTTATAAGTACACATACATATTGATATAAAGATTTTCTCCTTAAATTATTAGAACTTGAACAGAAATCTGGAAGTTGGTCTATTGACAGCTTTTTTTATATATTTACCTGAACCGGAGTCAGCTAAAGTCACTAAGACCCAGTATCCTCCCCTCAGAAAGAAACTGATGTTGTGTGCATTCAGGGCCTGCTTTATAGCTGCTATTCTCTGAAAACACAACAGAGAGAATGTCAGATGTCTTGTGCTGCGTTCCACTTTGAGACACTCAACACTTTTCTTTAAAAAGGAAAACTTCTGGTTCTTTAAATGGTGAAAGCACTTGTCAATGATGAGCTGAAATCTAAAAGAAATTCGATATTTAAAAAATCAAACAAAACTCCAGAAGACATAAAAGCTGAAAATGTCCCGATTTTATAGCCAAATCTTTCTTTTTGATTACCCAAGTCTTTCCGTTTACCCAGGATGTGACAGACAGCAAGTAATTTCCACGCACTATTGGGTTTACCTGGGTCATAACTCACACAATGCATAATCCATACTAAAAATCCCCCATTCTTCTAACCTATCAGAAGAAAACCTGTCATGTCACTTTGGATTTTTTGCCATGAAAAGCAACTACTGTTTAATAATAAACTGCATGTCATAATTTACCTTACCTCCTTCCTTATAAAGCAATGAATTCCATTTATAGTTAATTTTTAACAATACTCCATAGAAAAATATACATTCACCCATGTGGAAAAAAAAAATCAGTATTCCTCCCATTTTTCTCCATAGTGAAATACAGCCTCTCATATTTTTATGGAGCAGAACCATTAAATATACCCTCACATCCTAACCCCAGATGATAAATTGTCTGAATTATACTTTCTACTTGCTTTTGTCTTCAACATGGTCAATTTTCTAAAAGATCAAAGCTAGTTTTATACTCTATGCCTTATAATTTGGGACAAAACTTCCCAGAGGATGCCAAATTAGAAATTTGCTTTATATCCATGAAACCTTCACAAGTTAACTCCTTTTACGATATTATCAATTATGGTGCTCATCTTTGAGAAGCTTTTGAAGTATAATGGATAAAAATCCCTGCAGTCCCTCTCATATTATGGACAGGCACTATACAAAAGTTCAAATATAATCATTCTTTTTGAGGAATATCTAACTTCTGAAGCCATTTCACTGACTTTATTAAATTTTTGATTGTAGGAATGACTCAATGTAAGGGTGAAGTGAACACAGCTTCAGTTATTCCACAAGGCAATTACAGCAGATAGCTCCTAAGTATTTATCATGTTGTGCAAAGCCTGAAAAGAAAATGGATATGACAACTCCATTGATTAGGAGGCTTTAAAGTGATGCTGCTATCAAGAAAATAAAGTTTCTTTCTATCAATCCAGGTTCATTCATGCATTTTGTGGTGTACAGTACAAAAGAGGCAACTACTTTAGGTTAATCTGACTTAGAGCCAGTAAATGAAATTTCTGAGCTCCATAACATTTGATTCCTCATATTTTCCTGGCAGGTTTTGTAAGTAGGTTTTTGCATAAGTGATTAAGACTTGTTTGTTATTTAACTCCCCACTGCTGGTTGGTACCCAAATCTATATGAACAACATGTCCTTAGGTCAAAAATTTGAATCTCATGTGAATCCAGCCAAATGCTTATTTATTTCACTGATAGACTGATTTTTTTCAGTGCTTTTTTGTTTTCTTCTGCCCCAAGGTATTTATTGAGCATGGTGCTGCCACCTCTCCAGCTTTTTGAAAAACAAATGCAGTCTTTGGAGCCCCTCTCTAGACTTCTTAAGTTAAGGTTCATATACCAGCATTTGAATTATCCATCTTCTTTTTCTACATCCTTCACATTACAATGTTTGAAAATGTGAACACAACGGCTCCAGCATTAAAAGAATGTAAAAGAATAAAAAATAATGACACTATTCAAACTCTTACCCACTTATACATCTTGGGTTCTGACTTTCCCTTTTTGCCAAAACAACTCACTGAAAATTTTTGTGAAGTAGTTTGTCTGGATAGAAACCTTCCTCAGAGCCCCTGCCTTCCAGATTATAGTTTAATTGCACTTTAATTGACTCTTTCAACTGGACTCATCCCACCTGACATTAGACATGCAATAGATGTGCATAAATTAAGCAATAAATTAAGTCTTCTCTGGAGTCAATAATTAGAATGGAATACTTTTGAAATTTCTCTGTTCTTGAAAGCAAGTTAAATCACAGTCAGTTTTTATTTCTCCCTGCATATATTTGAAACAAAAAAGGTTCTTATCAGAATGGAATAAATTTTCAGAAATTTCCAAAGGGCTTCTCCTGACAGCTTACTTACCATCTTTGTTATTAATGGCTGCTTTTATCAGTAATGATTCATATTCTACATGACTAACCTAATAAACAGTATTACATCCCAACACTCCATGTAAAGCACCAATAAAAACTCCAGCCTGAGAGAAATTATTGCCTCTATCTTTCTGAAATAATGTAATCCCAAATCTAAAAGGTTGTTAGCTGAGAACAAAGAGGTTCTCTTTAAGGAAAGGCATTTTCTAACTGTGTCTAAGTTAAGGGTATCAGGGAAACCTCCTCCAAATGTGCAGAGAACATTCTGCATTGCTGAGTCCTCACAAAAGTGTCACAACACTGACTTTGAGAGCTGGCATGAGCAGCGTGACAGAGCACATCCTTCCACTGATTCAGGATTAACACCTTCCAGATTCTCTTCTAGTAACAGAAGGGAATGTAAGGAATCTTTAAACATATGACAACATGAGTATTCTCCTGTTGACCTACCAGAAGCTATTGCTTCTAAGTTTATTTATACAGGGTATATTTTTATGATATTTCTCGAGTCATCATTGATTTTGATACAACATATTTTATCAAAATTTTTGCCATCCAAATCTAAATCAACAAATTTACATGCACATATCAATAGCTAAAACAATGTCCACTAGCAATAATATAAAAACAGAAATGTAGGCAGCTGTCACAAGAAGAATGGCTGTACTTCTCTACAGCATTGTACTCTAAAACAATTGGTGTTGAGATGTGACTCTGGTGGACCTGACTTACTGCACAGCTCAGCAAAGGCTGCTGTGATTGCTGCTGTCTGCCTTCTTCCTGCTCCAGCCCCAGACACCATGGGTCTGACCTGCTCATCCTAACAATGTACACCTGTTCTCCAGGTTACACAATTACTTTCCCCTTCCTATGCTCCTCTAGTTCCAAAAAACCTTTGTAGGGTCTTACTGGAGAACTAATAACAAAATTGTGTCTTGCTACAACACTGTGACATCCCTATAGTCTCACTGAACGGAAGCTTTTCCAAATCTTTTGCAGCATGTGATTGCTCCTCTTTATGCTTTAAAGTAACTCACACAATGTTTCATACACAAACATGAGAAAAAACCTTGAGACAACATTGATTTAAACTGATACTCTTTAAGCTGCCTTGAAGCACAGCACTAATATAGAAATTGAGATTTAAAGGAAGCTAACATGCATAACACTTTACATTGAAGTAAAAATGTTTGTACAACCAAAAGAATCTATCACCATTAGCTTCCTTCAATTACTGAACATGTCCATTCCCCACAGACTCAGGATAAGGAGTTTCCTTTAGAAGTTTCACCTTGCTTCTTCAAGAACTGGAAATTCCCAAGTAATTTTGAAGTGGTAATATTCCCCTGGCTGAAAGTCTTAGCTCATTAATAGGTCTCTACAAAAGAAACAACCTGCTAAAATTAACTATTTCCTGCAACATAAGCAGGAATTCAGAACCCCAGGAATTATCACTGACATTACATGGGAGAACAGTAAGGATATCTGCAAAAAAAGCAGAAAATTTTGTTCATTTTAATGATAGACACCTGTTCAAGTACTTGGAAAACTTCAACATACTCCTTTGGACCTCCCAAAGTATATCTCATGAACTCCAAACACAGTCTATTTGGTTTATGTTAATATGAAGAGCTTTGTCTTACCTACTTCTTCAGCTCTTCAGAGGCCCTGACTTTGCCTTAAAAAGATGTAAAACGCCCTTCAAAATTAAGGATACCTTACACTGATTCTTTGTAACTGGCAGAACATGATCTGTGAGGTACAGGCACAGAGCTGGGACCTGTTTCTTCTCTATCACAGCAAAAGGACAAATATAATAAATTGTAAGTGCCAAACACTCTTCTGGTTTTCAATTGCCATATCTTTTATTATGGAGTAAACATGGTTTGAAAATAACTAGGGAGAAACTAATGTCTGATTTTCAATCCTGTGTTCACTAAATTTGTTTCTTAGCAATTGAAAAGGACATTTTCTTACAAGAGCAGAAAATATTTGCTTGATGGTCTTTACATTATGTGTCAACGACTAAGGTTCTGGGTTTGTTTGGACCTGAAATCTAATTTCCTTCTGAAGACAGTGCAGAGACTCTTTGCTCTACTGGATCTTCACAGAATGACATGCATCACTGCTGCTTCTGTTTAAAAGACAGACCAATATTAAATATTCTTGAGAAATACACTACTACCAGAAAGAAGTAGACTATGCTGGTCTGTACACTATCAAACAAAGCAGACATAGCTGCTGTAGCATTCACATGTATCTTGTCAGGAGGGAGTGAGATCTTTACATAGCCAGTGATGACCTCTTAATTTCATATAAAGATAATGAGAGTACAGCCACTTATTGTAAAACAGGATGAAGTCTGCCCTGGGCAGATGTGCATTGCTCTGGTTACCTTATCACTGGTTATGCTTCTCTTCTTTTTTGGTTGATTTGCTGGTAGTAGCACATGCAAGTCAGCAGCTGTGGGCAGCCCAGGTTTCACAACTGTCACGAGTGTTTCTTCAGGTATGCTGGTCTCCTGTGAAGGCAACAAGGGCACACTCTGTTTTATATAAAATACATGAGTAACTTATGTATGGCTTCTAGACTTTGGTGTTCAGATCCTTAATATTTAAAGGGAATTTCACTAGAAGATGAAACATGCAGAAAGCCAAACAGAAATGTACTGAAATGTGAGTTGCTCTTTGAATATTCGAAGACCTAAGTGTTGTTATCATATCAAAGTAATTCAGTGGCATTGTGAGAAGAAGCAAAATGAAGAAGTTTTCAAGTTTTATCAAAACTGGAATGGCTGAGCACTTCTAAGGTAACATTAAAAAAAATCCTATGTTATTTAGGGTCCTTTGTGGGCCATTCAGACAGTGTAGACTTAGAAGTGCATATTCATTACAGTTAACTTCAGCTTTTGAAGGTTACTTAGGAAGGTGCTTAATGGACAGAGAGAAGTCTTCCAATGTGGGACTAAGAACACTCGAGTTCAGTTCCTGAAATTGTAATGAATACCTTCTTTCCCCTGCTGAAAGTCAAGTGCATCTCTTTGTAAAATAGTTGGCACAAATTTGGCTTTTAGTGCCAGATTTCTCTATGTTTTAAACAATGCAGCAACACAATTGTAATGACCATACCCTGGGCACTTTCCTTAGCCTTCCTCAAACTGATTCTCAAACTCCATTAAATTGTGCATATATATTGGCAAATGTTTCAGTAATTATTAAAATGCAAGAGTTGTTTTATAGAGGAGTAAAATATGTTTTGGATGACACTGGGAGAACTCATTATGGAATGAGTTTAAGTTGATAAAACCAAGAAATTAATATGACATTTGATAAGAATATCAAACAAAGTAAAAAGAAGCAGGAAGTCAGAAAGTTTAGAACCTGATTTGCATGGTTGCAAATCCAGGAAAAGTAAAGTGATCTAAAACTCAAATATTTCATAAACAATATCAAGATGTACCTCAGTGCTACTGTCCTCATGAAAGCCAGTGTATGAAACCTCAGTTGCTGGCAGGGTGTGTGCCTGAAGAGCTCCCCTCCACGAGGTGACCTAATGCCACAGCACTATTGTATTTGATTTAATCTACAGGATACAGCTGTTCCAAATCCACATTTCTTTTGTGAACATGCTCTAAAAAAACAGCTGTACAAATTGTGTGCCTATATATTATACATAATTTTCAAAGTTACAAACAAGCACAGTGAAGTCTTTATTTCTGCTTTGTTTTTACACAGTGATGTAAAAACACATTTTATATTACACATTGCTTAGCTTCTAAATCTATCACATTTAAGCTACTTAATTCTCCCTGCTTTGGAGTCAGCAGTGTTTGCTAATATGCCTATCCCTGATCCCAGAGTGCAATATTTAGTATTAATTGCCAATTAGGCTGTGTTAGACCTAAACTGTCTGTGTTACGATATCATCGACAGCTTGCACTTAAAAGTGACACTAGGCTTAAACTTGCTTGAAATGTGGCTCATGAGGCTCACTTTATTATTTTGCTCTTCCTCCATTTCAAAATACCTTCTAAATGAGAAGGTATTAACTTAACCTTCAAGCTTTATGAGTGGTGAGGGAACGTTTTATGGCCAGTGTGAGAGAGCACCTTTGCGAGAAGCCGCGTCACGACCCGCCCAATGTCTTCCCTCCACTCCGGTATGTCGGGGTTGTACATGTCCAGGTGCTTGGTAAACTTCAGAGGAAGAACATGAAAATGATCTAGAAAAACAAAAAGAAACAGCAAGAAATAAACCAGATTGCACAAGGGGTTTGATCGAACTGAAAGATAAAAGTCTCTGTTTAGCACTTCTTGCTGTGCAGCACTGCAGTATCTGGGAACCCCGCTGCTCCCTCTTGTCAGGCACTCCATTTCTTTCTGTATTTTCATCAACAACATCAAAATTGTGCCTAAAGACTAAAAAAGGAGGAAGAAATGAAAATAAAGCAGATTTACATCCATGCTCTGGAGTCATAATGTTCCAAATAATTTTCCCCTAGGTCAATAAGGGAGTATTTAAAAGAAGTCATTGGTTTCTTTTATTTGAAGTTAAAATGTACCAATGGATTTTTATTCTCACTGAATCATAGGCATGTGGGAGTTTTTCCACTACACATCTCTGTTTTTCATATAAAATGAATACGTTGCTCCATAAATTCGATATGACAATAAGAACAGAAATTATATGACAAAGGTTAAATACTTCCCTCTTTGAAGAAAAAACAATATTTCTCTGGATATTGTAAAAAATATCTTAAATAGTAGAAATACGTTGATGCTCAGAATGTAGTGTTTAAAATATTCCCTTTCTCCCTCCAGGATCCTTGGATAAAAACTTAGGGAACTTAAGGCAAAGAAGGGATAGAGAACCTCTGGAATGTACAAGTCAAATCTGCTTCCCTCCATTATTTCCAACAGGATTTTATTTTAAAATTTTATTTTTAATATTTTTTTTGTCAAAAGTTTCTTTATTTTCCTGATGGCCAGTGCTTTCATGCAAAAGGAGCACTGGAATGATAAAGCCATTGATGTAGTCACACTAATAGGGTTATACTTCTAAAGATTTCTAAAAAAGCTGATGCATTTATAAGTGGTCACATAAATGTTATATCCATTTATCTTAGAAAAGGAGAAGGTTCATAAAAGCTCCATTTAGCATAAGTGGGGGTTTTGCCATTATTTCAAATTAGTAAGTATACTAAAAGAACAGAATATAACAGAATCTTCTTCAGACAACAGAGATGTATCACATCTCGTATTGCATGATATCTGAAGGCTTTTAGCTCTGCATTAAAATAAAAGCTTTTATACTTATCACAATTCCCACATGTGACAGCACAAATACAAATGCAAATAATTTCCCAGCACTACATTTTCCACAGAATATTAAGCCTTGTCACCACATTATAAAACACAAAAAAGCCACACCAGGGCACAGTGTGGAACAAGAGCTGAAGGGTTATTTAATAATTACAGCAGAGCTATATTTGATCCAAAATCTCAGATAAACATCAAGGTAACAGTGACATATTGTGATAAAAGGCAATTATTTGACATGGTTTTCAATGCTAAGAGCATATACACAACTAAATTTTCTTTTCTTTTCAGAGATATTTAGACTACTTCACTCAAAAATTCTGGGAAATTTACTAGTCACAAGCCAAAATACTACTTAAACATATATAGCATCTGGGAAACACAGTAACACTTAAAATAAGCAAAGGTAATAAAATGTTTGACATTAAAACTCCCATACAATCCCACTGTTCAGCTTTGTGGAGTTATTATTAACCCTTCATTCCTCTAATTTTAACAATTAAATCTCGCATTAGATATAATTTTACATTAAGTCCATTTGTAGTAGGGCTGGCTTCAGACGTCCAGTAACAATACATATGAAGGAAAAAAAGGAAAAAGACTAATGTCTCACCAAAAACATGGACAACTTTTGAGTCCTGAAGCATGGAGCTCCCACAGGAAACTTGCACTGTAACTCTGACATCACCTGTCTCAGCAAACTTTGTCACCAGAAAACTCTCCAATGTCAGCAGTGGCTTTAAAAAAAAAACAAAGAACAGTTGAAAACAGAATTTCAGCAAGAACCATGTGAACAAAGAACCAGTGCTTGAAGAGAGACCATCATTAAAAATATCACCAAAATCATTTCACATCAAATTTAAATTTTTCAATATTTTTTCAAATTGATCAATTACAATTTTCAATATGGAGTTTTTCTTTTCCTGAAAGGATCCTATACAACCAGAACAGCAGCCAGATGAGGAAAATATTTCTTTAGGTTGTACATTAGGTTTTCAGTCAGATCCCACTAAAATTAATGGAGTCTGAGGGAGATTCAACAATCTCTACAAGATTATATGAAGCAAGTAATTTGCCTAAAAAAAAGTAGGGTATGTCAGGGTCAAAAGGATTAATGCTGTCACCCACAGTAATGTCTAAGGTGGAGCTGAGATACTCTGTTCCTTTACCAC
Source organism: Thryothorus ludovicianus (assembly GCA_013397245.1). Classification (NCBI taxonomy): domain Eukaryota; kingdom Metazoa; phylum Chordata; class Aves; order Passeriformes; family Certhiidae; genus Thryothorus; species Thryothorus ludovicianus. Next base: position 75,647 of record VZTB01012894.1, on the reverse strand, counting down.
ATCCTTGAGAATTACAAAACCCTTCACACGATCTGCAGTGCCCGTTCCTGCAATGGCAAAGTCAATAGTGATGAGCAGACACAGGCTGGGATTATGGGAGACAGCACATTCACAAGAGGAAAGTTCACTGCACTTATTTGAAGCATTCCTCTGTCACACTTAGTCTGCCTCATAAAGAAAATATTTCACTTATCCGTTATTGAAAAGATTACCTTAAAAGAAATTAACCCAGTTATTCAATACATATTCCAAGTAGAGATACCTGGATATTTAATGCTCTATGACATGTTTATATAGACTTTTATCCCCAAATGAATAACACTAGGATGTTTGAGTGCTCTCAATGTTTTGATATCCTTTAAGATAACACATCTATTTTTGATATGACAGTTATTTTAGACTCCCAGAAAATATTTATCTATACAATGAAAAAAACCCAACAACCCATACATATATATACATATATTTGTTCTGCACTTTAATTTATATAACTTCACATTATTAACTTGAAAGTGCATAAATCTAGCTTTCATCTTTCACCAGTTATGATCCCAAATCCATCCCCCTTTTGAATTTTTTTTTTTTTCCCCCACAGGTAATGAAGTAGAATAAATTGTTTCGTCCCAATAAATAGTTTAAAAATTGAAAGAAAGGGACAACCTTTATTGGAAGGAGATTGAAATAATCTCAGTCGAAACCATTTGTGTACCTGAAGGTTGTTTCCTATCCACCAGTAGAAAACTGTCAAATTCGGGTTCTTAGGCAGTATGATGGCTGTCAGGTTCACCTCCTGGTTCCTCCCAATGACTGGAACCACTTCTAAATTTAAAGCCTGAAGTGGAGCTAAACAAAGTTCCAAAAATATCATTGAATAAGAATCCACCAATTTATTAACAACTCCTTCCCCAAAAGCCTCCCACCTGTACACCATAATGTCCTGAAATTATTTTTCCTTCCCTCCCTCTTTTACATCCATGTTGAAAGCTATGGACATAATTGGAAAAACCTCATTTTAACCAAAAAATGTCTCCCAGTTCACCTCTCAAACCTTCAAATCTTAAAGCAGTAAGACAAATCAACAAAATGCATTTCCCTCATGCCCATTCTTTTCATTTATGTCCAATTCTAGAACACATAAGCAAATACTCCAATTAAAAAGTGGAAAAGGCAATCTCAGCTTTTTTTTTTTAAGTTAGTAACAAAAGATCAAATGAATAGAAATCTAACAAATCTCAAATTGCTAAGGGAAAAGAAGAAAATTGAAAAAGAATGCTGCTGACTACTCATTTTCATTATAAAATATCAGCTGTTAGGCTCACATCACACAAAAAATCTCATTAATGCATGTTTTAAAATAGATCATACATCAGGGGAGCATTTGTTTGCAAATCAAAATAGATAACCTCTGGACTCCAAAATGTGCCTTAGAGTAAGTTTATTCCTTTCTGAACTACTAAAACCATAAACATTATTATTTGTTTAAAAGAAATGCATCATTACAATGGTTTTATCTGCTTGTAAGTGTTGTGTTTATTAGTGTTGTGCTGTTTCACAGTACAATAACTGTGCTGAAAGAAAATATTTCCCTCAGAGATTTCCCAGTAAATCTTTTTCAGAATGTCTGAAGGTAAAGGCTTTTTAACAGTACAATGTGATAACTAGAATTCCTTAACTTCTTCACCTGCACCATCCACCTGGGATACAAAACCACTGTATAGCTCAACATTCATTCACGACACCGAATGAATACCAACCCACCCATTTCTGTTCCATTCTAAATATCTTTTAACTCAGTCAAAGGTTTTTCATCTCAGTGCAAACTTAAAGGTAATTATCACTGATCTAAGGTATTTCTCATGTTTTGTATCAGGAACTGAGTCATTGCTGGTTCACTTCTAATTCACTTTGACTGGACTGACTGAACTTCTGAGAGCAAGTTGTCCAAACTCCTTTTCCACCTCACTTCACCTGATTTGTGTGGTGCTTCATCCAAATGTAAGGCTCTACTTTCACTCTCCATTTTCCCCAATAACTCTTTAACCACCTACATGAGTTCAAGAAATGTCAGGTGCTTCAACAAATTATTTCTTCAGTAGCTTCCAGAGGAGTGAAAATACTTCTCCAGTGATGGTGTCTTGGACAAAATTCAGAAATGTTAGGAATTAAATTTTTTCCTTGTAGAAATAGATTTTCCTTCTGGAAGGATCTGAGAAACTTCTTTGCTTTTGCCATAAATTTGTACTTTCACATAGGAAACTGATCACTTTGAGATATGATTTTGTTCCTGAAGAAGATTACTTTCTTTTCCAAATTTTTTAGAGGCCAAGTTGTTTGGTACATGAATGATGACCATAATTTCAAGTTTGTTATCTCTCTATATTAAAGAGCTGAGAATAATTATTGCAAATCCTTCTGCTTGGCTCTGTTACATAATTCCATAACACATTTGAACACTGAATACATTCATAGCACCCTTAAGTGTGTACAATTAAGACTGAAGTTACATGATTTCTATTTAACTAAGGGAAAATTCCAGTAGTTTCCAAGGCTGCACTCTATAAAGGTCATGGTTCCATGAAAAATAAAACACATGCAGCATATGTATTAATGTATGTATGTAGTTGCGCATTTTATTCTGAGTTCTTGGGGCTCTATAGTTGTCTACTCAAATTTATGCTAATTATAATTTCTAATTTCTCTTGCAGTTCATTAGAAAGTTGTAGATTGTTTAATCTGGATCAGAAAGTATGATTTGGATGACAGGCCAAAATTCTTATAATTGTCCTGCATTACAGAGTATCCCATAGCAACCTGGCAGAAGTGGAAAATATTTCCTTTACCATTTGCCTCTGAAAAAATTCCCTGGGAATAATGCATCATTTGGAGACTGCTGACTCCTGAAAGCAAGGTTCTACAGAGATTCCTGCTTTCATGGCATTCCACAGTGACAAATGTCCCTTAATGGCTATTAGTGTTTCACTAGAATGTAGAAATTGCAGTTTAATTAGTGCCAACTAATTTCCTCAAATCTTGTAATTTACCTAAAAAAGTTAAACAGAGGAAAGCACATGGAAAGCATTTACTCAAGCAGCTGTGTAACACACTTCCATGAGTCTGCTAGTCCCTGTGCAGCATCCACAGGCAGCTCAGGAAGGGATCACGTCTGCCTCGTGCTCTGCTGCCTCTGCACTCCAGCACCAGAGTCCCCTGAATGCATCAGGCATTTACTTGTGTAAAATAACTCTGTTTTCTGCAATTTTAAAATCTGCTGCACAAAATAAAATCAAGATCTTTTAGTTTTACTGCTTATCCTAACATAGGCCATATTAAAAGCACACTTTGAGAAAGTCTTCTGCATTCCATCAGGGCTTGTTACTGTTTGTCATTTTCTGAAGGGTTAGAAGTTATTCTTGGAGAGAAGGATGTCACAGAGAGTTTTTTCCTGTTCGTTGCTTGTACAGATCTACTATTTCTTTGCCTACTCCACTTCTCAGCACCTAGAAGCTTCTAAAAAGTAACAGCAAAGCTCTAAGTAATTTATCTGAGCTCTCTGGAATTGTCAAATGATTTAAAAAACAAACACAACAAAGAAACAGATAATGAAACAGGTGTAAAATTTGATTCTGATTCTTTCTGCTTGATATTAACAGGAGATTGGTCTTCAGCATGAATGTGTTTGGCTTCATCTTCTAATTAAAGAAGAAATGGAAACTCTGAACTCAAGGACACTGACTAGACAAATACACAAATATCAGCAGTCACTAGACAAGCTGACACAAAGCAGATGGCTCTGTGCACAACCCGTTAGATGGCTCCAGCGATTTCCATTGCTTTGGGATTAGGGTGGAACACACATCGCTCACAACAGAGGGAAACAGACACCTGGAGAATGCAAGATGAGTATCTTTTCCTTTGATGTTACTCGTTTCTGAATTTTTGATGCATCTGAAAAAAGGCAATAGCTATCTTGAATCTCAAAGGAAGAGGAAAAATCAGTTCCACTTTCACGTTCTCTTCTTCATTTCAGTTATGAGATGACTGAGGTACATTAAGCTTGCAATGGTGCATGATATTCCCTGGGTTGTGCTATTCTTTATTTTGTATCTGTTTGATTGGTTTTTTCAGTCTTAATTAAGGAGAGGAAGAGAAGTATAAGTCAAGTAACACTGCCTGCAACATGAAGTTATATCCAAGCACCATTTAAAACTCAGTAAGAATTAACTACCTAAAATTTAGATATAGAACCACAGAGATTTGGACTATTTTTTAAAATCATACAAGAGCTCATACGTTTCCCAACACGTCTGTTAACTTGCTTTACACTGCACCTGGAAGCTTTACAAAGACATAGCTTGAAGTATTAAATTTTAACTGCAAAGGCTGACAAGGGGTGTTGAATCAGGAAGATGGATCAAACCTGAAATTTATACTGAAGCATGCTTGTTATTAAAAAGATTAATAAACCATCCTTCTGCCAAATCCAAACAAAACTAATTGTGACCTCCTACAGATTAGGTTTACAAGCCTCTACACTAACAACACACACCACTGCAAGTGACAGGAGGATATTAAAAAAACATTTTTTCTCCGAATTGTGACTAGTAATTTTCTTTCCTAGTTCATAGTCGACATGATGTTTTTACGCAGTGGTGAAAGTAAGAAAACCAAAGAGCTGATTTACAGTTGACTTGGACGAACACCACAGCCTCATCGTGCCCAGCCACATTCTCAGCCTTCACGGACACGCGGTAAATCCCAGGATTCTCGTAGCGGTGACGGATGGGCTCCCCCGTCATCGTCAGGTTCACATAGATCGCCTTGAAGCCGTCTCCAAGATCTACCTGGTATTTGGTACTCAATACATCACCCTAAAAGGGAAATACATCAAAAATATCTTACGTGGCCACAACCAAAACAGACAGGACACATGTTCATAACCTCTTACGGAATCAGAACGGCGTTTGCAGCCCTAGCCAGACATCTTGACCCCATTGCAACAGCTGCAGTAAATCACTACTGCCATGGCAATTAGATTAGTGCAACAGGTGCTGTGTGCACTAATAGAAATAATACCATGTTCACGGAGCAAGGTGCTACCTTAAAATTATATATCCCAGACCACTAACCAAGTTGTATGGCACAGAAACCATCACTGTTCTCTTAATGCAGCTGGACATTTTGTAACATAATGGTGCAGGGCAGCCCCAGGTTCAAAAGTGATGCTCATGTGATTGAAAGTAATCAAAGATTGCTTTTTTAGCATTTACTACTCATCCCAAGAGCTTCTAGCCTTTGCAATTGTAAAGTAAATTTAATTGGCTTAGATGTTCTTCACAGCACCTTCCAACCACACCTTCTTAGGGACAACCATGTGGCCTTTAAGATGCAAGCTGGAATCTTCACACAGAGTTGTAGAGCATAACATTGAGCTGCAGCATGACAAGAACTAACATGCTCTAGGGCAAAATTAGATGCATTCTTAGTGAAGCAGATCACCGAGCTGAGTTTGGGAAATGGTTTAAAAGTCCAGTCAAATAATTCTGTCATGTCAAACATCTCATGGAATTTATCATTCATCATACTTCTGCTAAGTGCTGCTTTAAATGACACTGTGTTCCTTAATTCAGGCCTAAAGTACCACAAGACTGATACTGTTGTCAGAGGACAAACATGCCCATCACTCATTTTGTCATGGCATGGCTGCTCAAGAGAGAAATCAGGCCTGTGCCACATGGACCAGTGATTTGGATGCACTCAAAAGAAAATTCGTTTTAGTTGTGAGCAGCAACACTTTCTCACTGCAACTGGCAGCACTGCCTGCACGAGTGGCCCTGCTTCCTTATCTCCAGCAGAGTGGATGTTCCTGCTTGCTTGCCAGAGATCATACCCAGCACAGCCATGCAATTCAGACAGACTGTAGGGCCAGGCTATGCAGAAAAGCCTCTTTGTTGTTAAAACACAAGTATTGATTTCAAAAACTTCCTTGCCTCTAGGAAAGGAATGCATACACCCATATGCTGGTCAAGTGACGGGAAAGGCCATCAAAGCAGAAAAGGATTGACAAAAAAGTATTCAAAAATCACTTCATTTCCCCAAAAGCCACTCTCTGAAATTGCTTTATTTCAAAATTTAATCCTAAAAGGCAGCATTAATGTAATTCTTCTCATGATGACAACAATCAGTGATTGCAATAATCTCCCCAGGAAACTGGTGAATTACCCAGAGTTGGACACGTCTAAGATTTAGCAGGACAGATGCTGAGCATCTCATCCAGCCCTATGCTTTTTGCAAGAGACGTTGGACCAGATGATCCTTGAGGTCCCTTCCAACCTGTCAGTCTATATTTCTATGATTCTTTGAAAATCAAAGAAGTATCATGCCTAGAACCTACATATCCTGCCATTACAATAAATACTATTATTTCCTCCTTTTATTATTTTGTAGTGTGGATGATTTTCTTCCATGTTTTATCTCATGAAACAACATAGCTTATTATGTAAAAAATACCCATAAAAAGGAATCTGTAGGATTATCAAATACTGAAGCACCACATTTCAAGACACATAAAGGAAAGCCTCTTCACTGTGGATAGTTTTTTCCCAAGTAACATCTTTCTTTTGACAACAGAAGAGTAGAATTTTGCTGAGGAGATAATATGCTATTAAAATTTAAAGCAAAAGAGATATCTCCTTGCCAGCAATGTGTTAGTAAGTGGAATCTCTGTAGATGACATTAGCTTGCATACAGTTCTTGTTCACTCTCTCTCATGCTAACAAGTACACATGCATATTTTTACCAGGTGAAACAAAAACTAGAATTGAAAGACAGTAGAGGAAGGTTCTCTTAACATTTTATTCTAACAGCTTCCCTAGTGTAGAGATGAGGGTGCTGCCTTTAAAACACCAAGGTATTTCTATTTCCTGACCAGTAAAGACAGAGAGAATCGGGATATAGGCAAACAGCAACAAATGGAAAAGGCAGCTAAATCTATAAGGAACTGGGGCTTCCACTTCCATAAAAATAGGAGTTTGTCAGGACATTATTTATTCACACATTCAACTAACAAAATCTGAGAAAAAAAATTATCATGATGATGTATTTATTTGTTATTATTATTTCTAAGAACATTTGCAAACTGCCCAAATGTACCAAGAAGCCTGCTTCCTTTATTCTCTGATGCCTGGTATTCCTGCACCCAACAACATGCATTCACAGAAACTAGCACATGAATTTTGTTCAGCAGAGAAAGTAGTATGTTTTGGTTTGTTGTAGTAGAGCTGTTTCTTAAACTCAGTAATTGTTATGAATTCTCATTAGATTTTGTCATACAGATTAAGTCCTAAACCATGCTCATGACATTTGAGTTTAAATATTATTTTTAGCCATAGAGGGCACCAAACTGCTACATTTCTTCTAAATCTGTCTTCCTCTTTGGTGGACAAAAGACCTCACCAAAAAACTTAGCAAGGGATTCTCTTCAAGATCCCCTACTTCTGAAGATTTGTCAATAATTTTAAATGTTTTTCGTATTGCCACAGAGATTCATGAAAGCTTCAGTAGGAAAAAAGTCAAACTGCCAATCAAAATCATTAGAGTCCAAATTGTAACCAAATGCTCTAGGCTTACTATAAACATTTCCAAACAAACTCTAAAAAGAGGAGGCAGCAGAACTTGCCACACAAACTGTTGGGGCACTGCACGCACTGGGACACAGAGCCTGTGAAGTATTAAGCAGCTCCAGAGTTCTGCACGTAACCTTCTTGATCCTATTACAGAAATAAATCCCAAGTGCTCAATTTATACAGAACAGGTTTGCCAAAATGTGCAAACTTTCTTAGAGTTCTTGCAAACCAGTGGGGTTAGCCAGGATTACAATACTCTGGTAACCTGAGCAGAGCAGTTATTGCCTAATGTTAAAAAACAAGCATGAGAAAACAAACCTATGGCAAACATTTCATCCAAAAGTTACTCACTGCTGTTGGTCAGGGCCTTAGGGCACTGTCTTTCAATAAACAGAAAAAAACCCCTGTATCTATGGCAACACAGCTAATATACAATAAATATTCTTATGCTGATCTATTTGCTGATTCCTGTAAAGCTTTGTTTCATTCCTTTTTGAAAGGTTGATTCTCAAAAACACCTATTAAATGTTCTCAATTTCTCTTCTTCTGTCATACAGAAGTTGAAATTTTCAGTCCAAGAAGACTTTGGTAATTCAGCTACTCTGACTTTCCAAGAAACCAGTGCCTTTTCTGCTGAGGAGACAAATGCTGTTCTGCAGGTAGAATTTGGAGGTTCATTGAGTTTACTGGCTTGTCTTACTCACTTGAAATCACGTTTCAGTATTTAGAAAGCTGTTAATCTTTGACAAATTAATCTTCATTCAGCAGCAAAACAGGTAGGAATAAAACTAACGCTAAAATCAGTGATTCAACTTCCATGTAGCCAATGTTCATTACTACCTGCTCTTGTTGGACAATGAAGGTGATGTCTTCCCCAGGCCTAACAGCCAGACTTTCTTCTCTGATGCTGATCTGAAGTCCCTTGGGAGCAATCAATGGACACATATGGTGTGCTAAGTTCTGCTGCAGGTCTACTCCACCTTCACACACATTAGAAACAACTTTCCTGTACCTGCAAAAGCAGTAAACAGTGGACACAGTGAACTGGAGGAAAGCAAAATAATGCCAGCAAAGGTAACAAATGCATGAGTGATTGTAGCTACTGCATTTTCCTTGTGTTCACAAAAAGATGAGATTGCAAATGACCAAAGCCAGCTCACAGTGCAAGTACTTGCACTGTGGACATTGCCTTTAGGAGGGGAAACCTGCTGAAGAAAGATGGTGTGGAGCATGATGAGAATTTCCCTTGCATGCATTGGAAGAGTCCGTGTTTTCCAACTTAGAAATGTGTCTGACTAGCCCTTGGGGACCTAGACAGTCTAATGTCCTCTCTGCCAGCATCCAAGTCTTCAATGCTCTAGAGGACATGGTTCAAATCCCAAAGATCAGGAAGAAATTAGACCAAACAGCTTCTGTGCTAGTCCAGAACTAATTGCTTAACTTCTGCTTTAAAATCTAGTAATTTCTTAAACTGCTTAAAGCATTTGTTTAATATAATTGTATAAAAGAGTGAAAGTATTAACACTTTTAAAGTGCTAATAATGAAATAGTCGGATGTGTACAGTAATTATTTACAGATCATTTTCACACAGGTATATTATTTTTAAACATCCTTTAAGATCAGTCATATTTCATTCTTTTGAATCCCCATTCTGTATATCACAGCTGTCAGCCACAACCCAAAAGGCAGCATTTTCCTCAGTAAGGTAAATATACACAGAGACTGTGATTCTATTGCCAGATTGGACATTTCAGCATTTGGTTCTCATCCCCACACCCGACTGTGATGGTGTTATGATAAGCCAGAATAGATGCCAGCTGCAAGTTATTCTCAGCACAGACGTCAGACTACATTGTAGTTCATATTCTATGCAGTATTGTTTATAGTTACTAAAGCTTTCTTTGATTCTGAGTGTCCCATATGGTCAGGAAAAGAATCTATTCTCCACAGAACTCCTTACCCTTATGGAAGTGAGAAACTTGGAAAATCTGTGAGATATTGCCAGTTCTTCAGAGTAACTTATTGGATCCAAACTGAAAATTACTCTGAACCCAAGAAATGAGCTACAAGAAAAGGCTCTGAATAAACATTCCTATCAGAAGTGACACAGAATAGATAAAAAATATTAAAAAAGAAAATTAAAATTCTGAAAAGATAGCTTCCCCTCTTCTCAAATGAATTTTTTTGAAGCACTGTGAACACGTAAAGGAATATTTTTCTTTCATTAGTCTTTAGGAAGCTTCTGCTCCTACTCTAAGTCAGAATCAGAACTTTTCCATTTCCTAGTTTTTACAGCTTGCCTTATTTACATTTCATAGAATCATAGACTGGTGTGAGTTGGAAGAGATCTTAAAGGTCATCTCATTCCAACCCCCCTGTCACAGACAGGGGCACCTTCCACTAGACCAGGTTTCTCAAAGCCCCATCCAACCTGGCCTTCAACACTTCTGGAGAAGAGCAACCCACACCTTCTCTGGGCAACCTGTGCCACTGTCTCATCACTTCAACAGCAAAGAATTTTTTTCCTAATATTTAAGCTAAACCTTCCCACCTTCAGTTTAAGGCCATTCTTCCTTGTCCTATCAATACACGTCCTTTTGTAAAGTCTCTCTCCAGCTCTCTTGTAGACTTAAATTTAAGTATTTAAATGTGAATTTCTTTCAAAGCACAATTGAGGCTGCTGGTTGAAATATTCTTCCCTCTCTGGAAGCCTCATCAAACCTGTGAAATGCAAAATCAGCTTACCCAGTGCTGCTGGTGTATGCCTGTCCCAACACACAGTCTTCAGGGGGTGCTTCTGGGTTAAACCAAAAGTCAGCAAAGCATTTGCTCGACTCCGACTTCAGAGGTGCAGAGCGCTCAAACCCATAATCACTGAAAAACACCAACACCAAACGTGTTACTGTCCCCACGTCACTCTGCAATCCAGTTTGGGCTGAATGAGGCTACATTTTTCACAGTTAATATTTAATTATTTCAGTGTTATCCTACTAGATGAACATAGAACTTGATTAAGCCAACTCTGTTCTAATTTCAACGGGAGTTGTGCACACTTGGAGGAAAAACTGGTTGCAATTACTTTGTCAGTTCTGCAAAATTACATCCCTTGGTAAAAAAAGATTTTTTAAAGGTTTTGACACTCAGACCAACCACTTGTTTTCTTTTCTCTTTTTCTTTCTTTTTCTATTTTTTTTTAAGTAGGATTTCCTTGCCTTTAAAATTAATTCAATGGTAATTTTTAAAGTCTTGATCAATAGAAAAAAAATCAGGATTCGTTCAGTCAAGTGAAACAAATACTTAAACATGGCAACATTTTTAAACAAACACAAATGTAAAAGAAACCTGCTATTCAAAAACAGGTTGCCTATTTGCTTATACATGGCTATGTAGGAACAGGAGCAAAAGGAAAAAAACAAATCCATCTCAAACTGCAAGTAAATATTTATTAACAATAAGTCAAAAGGCCCACAGACAGACTCACCATAAGAAATCAGTGTTCACACATTCACAAACTTTGGATGTGAGAGCTGAGGTGAAACTTTTCCCTTTAATGCACCATGATGAAATCTTTCTCTTTCGAAAGCTTCTCTGCTGGCCCATGATGCAACGATCACCCTGAACAGCAAAGCACTGGAATTATTGCAATGGAACCTCCACACAGACCTTGTGTTTTCCCAAGAAAGGCTGGTCTTGCTGCCAAGACTATAAAATTTATCAACCCTCTGATCTTCAGACACATAGGTATAGAAAGCCCTCATACCCACTGCTGCCCACTAACAGAGTTGTAACATAGGCTATATTTCCAGGACAGAAATCTGAAGATGAACACGAAAATGCAGGTGCAATTTATTTTTCATAAGTGCCCAACTTGTGCACTAAGCTCTGAATGGCCATTTAAAAATTTCATCTGGTCACAGATAGCTGAATTTCTCTAAATCATCATATGTCATGTTGGCTGGCCACCTGAAGCACCACCCATGTGGACACAGAATGAACTCTCTCCATACACCCTCCACTGGTAACTGCGCAGCTGCAAGTACTCTGTCAAAGTCACTTTAGCAGTTTCTAATTTCTGAAAGACATTTCAATGCCAATATCCCAAGATACTGCCACTCTTTAGGCTTAGATCTGCATAACATTCTTCACATACACACAGCAGTCCCAAACAAGAGCTGTAAAATCAGGCATGAGAACTAGAAAATGGGAGCTGGAGTAAAATTGAGTAGCATGCAAAAAATAAATCAACCCTGGTGGAAGAAGAAGAACATAAAGGTCAAAATTATTATGAATAAATATGACGTATTCCATTTAATAAAAAACACCCCACCTCATATTGGTGTCTTTAATCAGTACATTGTACAGAGAATTTAGCTTCTGAAATGTGGATTTGGCCAGAGCATCAGGATTGGCACAGTCTTAGTGCATTACTGCAGAAAGGGTATTGCACTTTCAAAGGTATATGCCCAAAACAGGACTCCATTACGTGATTGGTCCACTGAGATCCTAAATTACTTCTGGAATGGACTTTACTTATGGCAATTTCTATACAAGTATGGTATGTGGTCAGGAAGTTGGCAGAACATGACTGCATGTTGAAATTGTTTCAATCAATATTACACACTTCAATTTATGGAACATGCTTCCCAATCCAAAAGGACCACCTATTATTATGGCAGCCCCCAAGATATACTTCCATCACTTTTGGGACAGAGATCACACAACCAAAGGGAACACAAAATCCTCTCCCACTTTAAACCCTTGTGAAATCAGCATAAGGAGACTAAGCTAGGGGTGTAGCATCCAAATTCAATTTGGAAACATTCTGTCAGCACACAACTCTATAAGAATCTGAAAGCCATGGAAAAGTTTTCTCAGTTAACATAAAACCAGGAATACCTGTAGATTTGTGAGCTCCCAAGACTCGTAGTCTTCATCAGTGCACTCCCTGGGGAAGGATGGTCTGAAGTCCACCTTCACCAGTTCCCAATCTGAGCGGTAGCTGATGTGTCCAAAGACTCTGAACAAAAGCCCAAAAGTAAACTCTTACTGCAAAGAAATACCATACAGCTGAGATTCAAAATTGCAGCCCTATCTTTTCCTATCCACAGGTATAGTTCTCTGCTAAAAGGTCCCAGGTTAATTTTTCTTCCACTTTAATTCCTCTTCTATGTTGACAAGTCTATTAGGAAACATTTGTCAGTTGTGTGAGACTTTACAATGAAGAGATATAACTCATATATGAAAGGTTGATTTTTTATTTTTCCCTAGCAAACTATCCAGAAATTTAATAGAAAATAATATTTTCTAACTTGGAATAAAAAATTTTTGTCTATTATCTTGCTATGTGAAACAGAGCTCTCAGATTTTGACAGGAACCTCAGAATCCCAGATCACCAGAGTCAGTTTCCAGCTCTGTCACTCACTTCTTATGATTTGCAATTTCTTTGGTTGTTTTGTTGCAGTATTTTGTGTTAATTTCTAGAGTCTTCAGACAGCAATGTGCTACTGTTAAACTCACAGCATTACCATAATACTGTATTAATTTCTAAGGAATACAGTACATTTTCACATTGTGCTAGAGAACTCAAAGTCTCTTCATTTCAGATAGTTCAATGTATAACAAAAACCAGTCACAAACTGTACAATTTTTGTGAGGGGGAAAAAGAAAAAAAAAAGAAATCTCATTGCTTTAAAAACTAAGCTGCACTTTCAAAGCAGCCAACATTTTCTAAGTCAGAATCTTTATTTCCAAAACAAAGTGGGTAAGTATGACATCCAGCAACAAATTAGAAAGGATAAAGACTCTATTTGGGCAAAAGTAAAATGTATTTGTGGTTTGTATCAGGCTTATGTGACTTACTTGCCAAAGAATTTAAGGTTAATTCTGAAGCCAACAATTTCTGTGCAGTTCATACTGCACAGAGTTCATATTCCAAGCTTTAGTATCATTCTCCTCAGTAATTAATTCCTTTTGTTTTGCCCTTGGTTTTGTCCAAATCCAGACACAGCAGGAAAGGTAAAGTTTTACTAAAAGCATTCTGTAGTGCCCTGTCATTCGTCTTGTCCTGAACACCAGGTTCAGACTGGAACTGGGGTAGACCAGAAGTGGCTGATTCTCCATAGCACAGAGGCAATACACAAATCGTGTTCCCTGGTAAATGGCTTACAGCCCTGAGATCTGCCAAAAAGGCTGAAAAATATTTCACAGAGACTGAAGATGTACAGTGATTTCCCCCTTTCCTTTTGGTGTCTTTGCTTCTCCTCCACAGCAGAGAGATGTAGGCATCAATAGGTTATTGCCCACACTGCTCACATTATGATGACTGGACCATCCATGCCCACAGGAAACCCCACCACCAGCAGTGCAGTTAATTAAACACAAACATATGCATTTAGTTTGTATGTCTCATTCTTTTCTTGTAAGGCTCTGAGATTAAAGGACTTGGATCTTCTAATTCATTTCCTTCTGAATGTGCCCATGGCCCAGAAGGAGAAGCAACACAAACAAACTAAATAATGTGGCTCAGTCCTCTGGCTGTATGTGCACATAGGTGTGTGGTCCCATTTCTCTCACTGAGCCTAAGGGTTTGGTTCCTTTTTCTGGTTCAGCTGGATCCTGAGAGCTGCTGTCACCAAATAATCTTGTTCACTGGTAGTTATATACTCAATAAAGTGTCTGCTTAGGTGGTCTCTTGCTTTTTCCGCAATGTCTGTTTCAATATGACTGAGTTTGCTGACAGACATGAAGTGTCTTTTGTCTGCAAAATACCTGTACCTCTTTTCTAAAATCTTTGTTTCTCCATACTAGGTACTAACATAAGGCAGACTTCGCTGGATGCTTATGCAACTACCTACCTACCTCAGTGATTTCTGCTCCAGACATCACAAAACGTCACAAATTTACTACATTTCTTTTAAAAATTCATTTATGAAAAAAAAATTCAAGTGCAAGTAGCCAAGTCCTGTTAAAGCTTCCCTCCTGTCTAAAGAAAAGTATTTTGTACAGAACAAATGTAATTTTCTCCATTCGTGTTAGCTATCTCAGGCAGATTAGTCAAGGAAAGAGGAAGAAAGGAGATGGTGTTTTCAGTTCAAGGCAGAACAGAATAATGACATTCTCCTGAAAACATAATCTCAACTATTATTAATGATCATTGAAACCTCACGAGGGTGATTCCAAACAACTATGGAAAGGGAAACATGTTGCTTATATGTATAAATATGCACACACAACCACACATTTATGTGTGTATATATAACCAGAGATATAAAACAGCAAAACAGAGCTCAGAGAGTGAGAGAATTAATTTTGATACCCACAGAGATATCAAACAAATTATTGAGCTATCCACTTCTAAGCACCTTGGAGATAATTAAAATGATAACAAACAGCCACTACAGATTTATCAAAACCAAATCATGTCAAACTAATGCAATTTTCTTCTTTTACAGGGTAACTGCCTTAGTGGATAAAGGAAAGGAAAAAACATAGCATATTTTGACCTTTGTTAAAACTGTTAACACATTTCTAGCTGACACTGTCTCAATGTAAAAAAGAAAACATCAGTGCAGATAAAATCACCGTGAAGAGGAATGGAAATACATATTGATTTAGAAGAATCTATTTTCAAAAGGTAGTTATCAAATAGAGAATATTTTGAGATATGTATCACAAAGATATGATGGGTCTACAGTCAATATTTTTATTAACACTTGTGGACAAATAAGAGAGTAAAAAAATTTTTCAGGTAACACATAAGGAAGGGAGTGGACATTGACTGATGGGAGCAATGTTCAGAAATCAACATGATGAAATAATCCAAAATCAAGTGCAGAAAGTACTCTTTGGGAAAAAATAAACCCAAACCCACATAAAAGTTGGAATCCAAAATGGAAAATAACTTTCAAATATCAAATAAAATTCTTGGGGAATTCTGTGGATTTAAAATAAGAATGCAGTGTTGCTGCAAATAAGAAAGACTATACTCTAGGTTGTATTCAGAACTCGAAAACAGAAGATGTGGAGGTAATTATTTTGATAAACTGGTGAAGGCTCTGGAAGAATATTGTGCCGAATTCTGGAGGTTAAATGCATATTTACAGACCCACAAAAAATGAATTTGAAGAGGGGCAAAATGAATCATAAGCTGCTTAGAAAGTGTAACCAATGAAGAATGATTGAAAGAATTGGGTTTTTCACTGGAATAGATAAAGCTGAGAAGTACAACAAAATGTTTGCAGAGTCTCGTTATAAAGAACTGTCTTCAAAGAGATGTGGAGGAAGGGCAAGAAAGGCGAAGGACAAGGATAAACTTAAAAGACACAGCCACATTATTCTCTAATTCCTCCTGCTCAGTACTGAGGACTTTCCATGTGAAGTACTGTGTCCAGTTCCAGGCTCCCCAGTACAAGAGAGAGATGGAACAACTGGAGGGAGTCCAGCAAAAGGCTGCGAAGGTGATGGAGGGACTGGAGCAGCTCTTGTGAGAGGAGAGGTTGAGAGAAGTGGGACTGCTCAGCACAAAGAAGAGAAGGCTCAGGGGAAACTCTCAAAGCCCATAAACACCTGGAAAGGAGGTATGCACAGAAGATTCTTTGCTAGGCTTGGAGCCAGGTCTCCAGTGGTGTCCAGTGACAGAACCAGAGGCAACAGAGTCCAAATGAAACACAGAAAGTTTTCTCTGAACATCAGGAATCAGCATTTCTGCTGTTAGAGGTGCCCAGAGAGGTTGTGAGTCTCCATTCTTGGAGATATTCAAAAGCCATCTGGGAATAACTGTGTGATTGGCTCTGGCTGGGTCTGCATGAGCAAGGGGGTTTGACCAGGTCATCTCCAGAGGTCATTTCTGACCTCAACGATTTTATGATTCTAGAATTCTGTAGAAGTAATGATTCAAGATGTTGAAGTTGTTTATTCTGCTCCACTAGAGTGAGAAATTATAAAATATTAGAATTATAGATAGAGATTAGATAAATATGGCCCAGTTCCACACCCTATAATGATAGAAAAACTATAGAAATTACTCTAAAAATGATGCAAAATCTCCTAGGATAATATGGCAGCTATGTACAAACCATACGTGCAAACAGCAAAGTCACTGCTTCATGGGGTGAACTATAACATTCTCTTCTGTGGATTTTTAGCAGAAGACTGAAATAACATTTCTGCAGATTGGTCCAGTCACTTGGGGAAAAAAAAAAACCAACAACAACCAAAAAACAACAAAAAACCCCAAAAAAATCCCCAAACCAACAAATCCCCCAAAAAACTCATTTCCATTATGGCTGTTCTGATTTTACAGACTGAAGACCATGTTCCTACAGAGCACAGTAATGACACCAGTGTTCCCAACACTCTCTGGCTTAAATAGAATCCCAAAGATTTAAGAAAGTGTCCCAGTACATTCACAAACCTCATTAATAATGCAGACATACAGCTTTGTAATTCCTAGGGTAAATTTTCCAAGGAATGCAGCATTTTACATTCCTCCACTTTAGCAAACTGTTTGAAAAAAAACCTCTTAATGATTATTAATGCTGTTGCTGCAGTAACACATGTTGCAGACATCTCACACGAGCACATTAAAATGTACTGCTAAAGATCACTAGAATAAAAAAGAAGTATTTTTTCAAAGTAACCAAGACATGTATTAAGTAGGATTAAATGGATTAGACAAAAATATGAGCTACAATAAAGCAATACATAACAGCAACCACAATATAATTGCTCAGGTACAAAATACATAATATATATGATGAATAAAATCATAGGAATGAAAAAAACTGGAATGGTGTAGCAAATGTTATTGATGACTAGAAGTTATATATCAAGATGATAGCAATTCATAAGCTACTAAAACCTTCCTCTAGATTAAGTATATTTCATTAGAAAGCCATCAAATCAATTCTGTTTAAACTATAAAAGATGATGTGATAAATAATTTTTGGAAGAAATTCCAATTACCTTGGAAATTAATTTACTTTTATTTGCAAGAATTTAGGATCCATAATTTTAACTTCAGTGTTTCAGTTGCCATAACAACTTTGTACATTTGTTCCTAGTTCATTTATGAGCACATAATTTTTTAATTTGATTGCATCATTTGATAGATAAGACAGTTTAATGCAGTTTTTAAGCTAACTCATTTAAACTATTTGCTGGAGGATTGCTGGTTATTTCTGTTCCTGATAAAGCTCATAATCAGGCAGAGTTAATTTAACAGAAATTATATGCAATGATAATCTCTTCCAGTAAATTCCATTCAATAGACAAGACCTATTCAATGGAGATCCCTTGTTCAGATGAGCAGCAGTAGCTGTGTCATCTCCTGTCTGTGTGTTTTGCTTTACTCATGAATCCCTGAGAA
This sequence comes from Thryothorus ludovicianus, assembly GCA_013397245.1. NCBI lineage: Eukaryota > Metazoa > Chordata > Aves > Passeriformes > Certhiidae > Thryothorus > Thryothorus ludovicianus. The sequence continues at coordinate 57,657 of VZTB01012894.1, read as the reverse complement.
CATTCAAAGACCTCGGAGTGGTGGGAGTGATCCTGCAGTATGTTCCCACCAAGGTCACAAAGGTCACATGGGCAATTTATTCAGATGTTTAATGGAGCAACTAAAACAGCACAAGTTTTGGAGCTCTACTGAGGGCTAGGGATGACAATTGTGTTATGTACAGTTTGAAATCAGAAGCCTCTTTCATTCTAGACTCACTGCCTCAATCTTCCAAGTGCTGCCCTGGCTTTTGCTCTCCTCGATATGAGTTTGCCATCAGCTGTGATGTTCAGAACAGGGCACTGCAGCAGCGTTGCACAGGGATGAACTGCCCTGTTGGCACACTCTGCTAACCCCATTTGCCATTTGGGGGTGGAGCAGGGCCTCGAGCTCTTTTGAAAGGGACTTCAAAAGTGTAGAGCTACTGACAGGAAAACCTAGGATTTGAATCAGGGTCAGTTGAGGGCCCCACATACAAATGATATGGGCAACCTCAAGGGCTCTCTCTTGGACAATATTCCTCTGGACAGCACCTGAGCAAAGCCGTCCAAGCACATACCCAAAACTCTTTACAGATCTAAACCTCAGTAGCTAACAGTGAATACATGATCAGGCTGGGAAAGGAAACCACTTGAGATGCTAGTTAATTATTTTAACAATTCCTTCTGTCTCCTTTTAAATGGAAGCCATCACCGAGCTTTGTAAAAAAATTATATTTGTACCTTGTTTCATAGACAACCTCTCCTTTCCAGTAGTAAATCAGATTAGAAGGAAATAGAATCATCAGTGAACTTACTGTTATTTTTTAACTCTCAGACCTCTCTGCTAATTTTTATAATACAATTGAAATTTCAGATTAAATATTCAATCTACCTTACAGTATCAAAAGCCATTTACATTAAAAACCAGCATCTTTCTCAGATGTCTTCTACATAAAAGGATTAGTTAGAAGTCTCATGTCAATTTATGGTGAGTTCAAAGAGCTGAGTCCTTTGCTTCATGTAGACTTTTACTATAAATTATGACAATATCCCTGAAAAAGCAAATAAATGTGACAATCTTCTTTTTGTTCTGCCTGTTGTAGTTCATATTATTACAGTGTCTTTGAACACACAGCAAGACATGCCAAAAACTGTGCAGAAATTACCTAGCTGAGCAGTAAAGTGATGAGGTGGTGGCATGGAAGGATCCATGTGCTCTCCTTAACTCACAGAAAAAATATTATAATGAAAGATTTTCCAAGGGGATTTGGGTTGGCAGAGACAGCCATGGCTATGTACTACAGTGATATTTAAAGCCTACTATTTTCAAAAGAGAAAATGACAAGTGAATTTTTATTAGATTAGCTTTCCTTCCAACAGTTGTCTTTACTTCCATTATGCCGTTGTAGAATCAACAAAAACCTAGATAAGTCAGAGGGTTCCTTTTGGTAAAATGGATGAAAGTAATGTGAGATTCAAGCTGCAGTCTATTACACATCAACATTATACTTCAGCATATTTTTCTAATTCTCCAAAAGAACATAACAGAGGTCACATTTCAGTGGCCTTCCTAAATTGCAACTACAGAAATGATGAATGCTTCCATGTGCAAAACTAGACACCTGCCTGTACAGAGTAACTGCACATAAAAAGTGCTTGTGTATACAGATCATGTGCAAATATGCTGAGACATTTATGATTTAAATGCCTTAAACTACAAACACATGCATATACTTAATGCATTAAAGAGAAGAGTAGAGTTTCCTGGCTGTGCTGGGTTTTTTAGTTTTGGTTGGGTTTTGTTTTTTTTCTTTTTTGGCTGCCAAAGTGAAAAATGAAGGGAGGAAACAATTTAGTTGAAATTGAACCGAAATATGTTTTCTCATTTTTTCCTGCTCCCATAAGCTAATAATTGCCATTCATTCTATAATGCCAAAACATCTTGGGGTTAGCTCTTCTGGGGAAAAAAAGAACGGAAGTGAATGTTTAGGTTCTGAGAAGTTCTAGGGAGGAGCAGAATGAGGGTGCTTCCACTTCATCCAGGAGTTCAGTGGCTTCATGATGTGTGTGAATTACATCCAACATTTTTTCACATCTATTTGATAAATTCCTGTCCAAGAACAACTTTTTAACATGTATGCTGTTTGGAAAACATTGTAGATTTAGTGCCTAGCCTAATGACTTATGCAGATATAACTACAAGGTGGACAGTGATCAAAATTGTTTAAAAAGAAACATATGACACTGCAGAGGATAGCTTTTGCATCATTCAACTCTCTGTTTTCATCTTATTTAAAGATCAAATTAATCTGGAACACTTGCAAAATTTTATAATTCTTTAGATAATACTGTCTTTCCTACTCATTTATTTAAAAGGCAAGTCTCATCACAATTAGATATTCTTCTTTCAGACTTCACCTAGCAGAGCTGGAGTTAATAGTCTACAGTCATCTAAATTGTGGCTCCTTCATTTTGAGAGCAAAATATAGTTCAAGGCCCAACCAAAAGTAAATAAAGTGTTAAAAAAATTTAGTTGTTGGATAAGTTTATAATGGTTATTTATTTGAAATATAAACTAAAATGGAAGCATAGTTAGAGGACCAAAGCTTCAGGCACCCACTCTGTGACAAGGGCTCAAAATTACATAAAGTCTATTCTGAATGAAAAAGTCACATCACCCTTTTTCTGTCCTCTCCTCTTGTAAATAGCAACAAAGTGATAACAGATTCTTACAGAACATGGATTCCTAATGTTTCAGTTCCTCTTATTCAAATATATTAACAGATCTGTCCTAAAAATTTATTAAATATGGGCTTTAAAATGACACTGAAAGCAACCTGTTCCTGTGCTTTGGATTACAATATGAAACTGTTAGGAAAGAAATTTAAAAACTCAAACTTCACCCACTAAACTTCTTCTGAGCAGAGGGAGAGACTGGGGTCATACCAGGTCTTGACTCCAAGGTCACAATTTGGTGGTGACACTGCAGTGCTTTGACTTGCTCTGCTAACATCTGTGTCCACAGAGATGACAGCAAAAGCATTAGACTTGCTACTAAACAGAGACCTGCACATCTGCATTAGCTGATACCTAGGTTAGATTGGAATAGAAGAAGCAGTTTGCTTTTCCAATGCTTTTTTCACCAGGTTTCCTCTACCTTCTCATGCAGAGAGCAGAACAATCATTTCATAGCCGAGCAATGATTCTCATACAAGACATTAACTAGCTGAAAAGAAAACCTAGAACTTGCCTTCAGAAATCAGCTATTCTCCTATATAATGAGGCTTTATCTACCTTTTTAAATATTGCAGTACAAGAAAGTCAGTAGAGAAGAATTCAAAACACAGAGAAGTACCTTCACCTAATAAGATACCCAAAGAGAACTGGAAAAGGATTTTGCTGCCTTATGTGACAAAAAGCTCCACAAAGTACATGCAATGTTGACTGTTATTGATGTTGTTAAAGGTGAGGTTGACATTCGTAGCAGAATCAACAGTTACAAAAATCCAGATGGCTCTACCTAATATCTGACACCTGTTAATATTCACCTGGTTTTGAGTAAGTTTAAATTAGACTATTTTCCTGTTTCCGTGATCACCTAGAAACCCAAATGGAACACAACAATGGGCATTCCAGACAGCAAAACATGTATGCAGGAGTTCTGCAGTTAAGACATGTTATAAAGTTCCCAGCAGAATCCAACATTGTTACTCTATGAGACATTACAAAAGAAAAAAAAAAAAAAAAACAACAAAAAAACAACCCTCTGGAAAAAACACAATTACCCACAAGGAAGATTTTGATTCTACCTGACATAAAGAAAAGCAGTTCTTTTATGTAACCTCTTTTTGGCCTTTTAAAAGGGGCTGTGGTCTGTGGCACCATGGTTATTGTGCCCACTGGGTTTACACTGCAATCTAAATAACCTGGTTTGGGAAACACTCCCAGAAGCTGAGATGTGATTTAGAAGCAATTTCTACAGGTTTGAAACTTTCATTACATTAACTATTTCCTCTGAAGAGAAATATCAATATTTCAGACACACAAAAATTCTTCTTTTTGCACTGAGTTAGGCCATTACTCAATCTAGTATTAGCAAGTAATTTTTCCCAAATATAAAATATTGTTCAGTATAACACTGGCTTGCAGTAACTGTCATTATTACAAATTTAGAACAAAATAAAACCCATAATAGTCCATGAACTATTTTGATGAAAATATATTAGTTGAGAAAATTTCTTAGCAAACCTTACTTATTCATTTAGTAATAAATACTGAATTTGAGCTCCTCATTTAGAAGTTGATTTTTACACAGATCAAGTTTCCTAAAATTTATGAATACTTTATTGCATATCTTTCCTAAACTCCTAACTAGGTCTCTTTAGAAATGGAAATCTAGACAGATTGAAAACAGAATGAGTTTCCTAGAGTTTTTGAATACTTTACCACTAAAACTCCTAAAAACCTTAACTAGGTCTTTTGCAGAGAACAATGAATAAAATACATTTTCCTTGGCATTTGTATGTACATATCTTGATTACTGCAGGGGATTTCGATGAATGATTTAGATTAATGTTGACTGACAGATGACAACTGAGTTTTAGGAAAAGTTTTGACAACTCAACATTTGGCTTTCCCCTCTGTTTCAGAGAAAACACAAAACTTTCTGAAATGAAGACTTGAGGCAAGCAGGTTCACATTTTCCTGTTTCTTCAGTAAAGCTTATTAGATCACTTCATTTTGGAATGGAAAACAGTCACAAGTGACATTCTTTAGGGGTCAGTATCGGGACTAGACACCTTTTCTGGAAGATGGACAGTGGGATCAAGTGCTCTCACAGCAAGTTTGTCAATGCCACCAAACTGTGCAGTATGGTTGGCATTGGAGGGAAGGGATCACATCCAGAGGGACCTTGAAGGCTTGACAGGTGTGCCAGCGTGAACCTCATGAAGTTCAGCAAGGCCAAGCTATCAAGGTCCTGCACCTGGTTTGGGTTAATCCCAAGGACAAATACAGGCTGAGTGAAAAATGAGTTAAAAACAGCCCTGATGAGCAGGAGTGGTGGGTGCTGGTTGACAAGAAGTTCAACATGAGCCAGCAGCGTGTGCTCACAGCCCAGAAAGTCAAATTTGTCCTGGGCAGCATCCAAAGCACTGTGGACAGTAGGGCAAGGGAGGGGATTCTGCCCCTCTGTCCACTCTCATGAGACTCCACCCACAGTGCAGCACCCAGCTCTGGGGTACCCAACATGAGAAGGATGTGGGGACATTGTTGGACCATGTCCAGAGAAGCTGTGGATACTCCATCCCTGGAAGTGTTCAAGGCAAGGCTGGATGGGGCTTTGAGCAACTTGTTCTAGTAGGGGTCCCTGCCCATGGGACAGGGGTGGAACTAAATGGTCTCAAAGATCCCTTCCAATCCAAACCATTCTGAGGTTTTATGATTCTGTGATTTTGGATACATTAGGACAGAACTGGAATTCAAATGCAAGCCACTTACTAGTCTGGTCAATGTCCCAGACACCATGCTGGAGAATGAGAAGTCTCTTACAGGCAGACTGACTTCAGTGCAACCAGGATTTTACCATCAAAGTCACATTTCAGCACATGTAAAATATTCTTTGACTCTTTTGTGAGTTTATTCTAGAAGCTTTAAATGAAATACTGTCTGTTCTCTAATTTTGATGCACATTTTTTCAGTTATTACCTTCCCGCTTCAGAATTATGCCATCCTCTTAATTTATGTTGATTTTGATGTTGAACTCTTTATTCAAAGTCTTTATTCAAGCACATTCCATACCAAAGGAAGAAAATCAAATTTCTGTACAAGTAAAAAATGTCAGACTAGGTCCTTGGCAATGGATTTGGGGATTTCTCAAGGTGAAAGACACTACAAATTTCTTTCTATTACCACTTAAGTTCATCTTACCACGTTCCACTTGGAAGAAAATTCTATTTAATGAAATGAAAAGATGTCATAGTTTTTCTTTCTTTTTTTTTTTTTTTTTCAGGGAATGCATATTTCTCAAAAACAACAAATCATTGTAGATTAAGTCAAGCACAATAACTTAGTACAAGAATAAGTTTTCAGGAAAAATGAACTAAGCCAGACAGAATGACAAAAGATCTTGACATAAAGTCAGACAGAGCACCACTAGGCTGACAACATCACCCTGAAGGTAAAACACAGTCAGAAGCAATGGGAGAGACAAGGAAGTTGGTACAATGGCAACAAGAAGCACACACTGCAGGTTTATTTTTCTCAGCATCTTTAGAATATGGTAAGAAATTTGCATGTGTCTTCAGGGCCAGTCTGTGCTATTAAAAGTTTGATACCCTCTATGCTCAGTAAAACTAGCTAAAAAGATCCTACAAGCCTGGCATTACACACTAGAGTCAGACTCTTGCTGTGCCTTTACAAATATGCAAGTCATGTGATGCTTTTGTTGTCAATTTGGGCTCATGTCCTAAATCTAGCTGCAGCTCTATGTATTTTAGATGGATGATTTTAGAAAGGCATCATGTTTTACAAGAGCTCTTTAGCCCACTCAGCCGGATATTTAAGCACATCTTCACAGAATCACTGTTTTTAATGACACTTAATCAGAAAAAAAAAAAAAACAAGCCCAGAACATACAGTCACAACACATCATTTTATCTGCCAGTAAGTACAGTTTGGGATAAGCTTTTGATCTGTCTACTTTTACTGAAATCAATGGAAATCCCTCATTCAGAGGCATAAATGTCTCCATGTGGCATATATTATATCATAAATAAACCTGTATTTGAGAGAAGGGGAGGATGATGGGATGATTCTCTTTTTCTCAAGTCATAGATGTATAATGGAGGATAAATGGGGCAGTGGAGAAAGAGAGAAATAACCAACAGACCAAATCCCCAAGAGCAGTGCTGAGCTACAAACTTGGCACAATGCTATAAAGTACATTGGGTAGGATTTCTGTTTTGCTTTATATGCTGGGCTATTAATTTATTTTTCCCTGGGGAAAATGCTACTGGTACATGTCAAAGGCAGCTCTATTTGTAACTCCTGAGAGAAAAAGCTTGTCAGGAGCACACTGAGCTCCATGTAAAGAATCACATCAGCTGTTGCAATAGGAGCACACACAGGAACCTGTGTGCATTCCCCTCCCTGGCTGCAGGCAGCACGTGCCTTTCTCCCTGACTGCACAGGTGGTTTTTCCTCTCAGACACTTCTAAAATACTAGCATTTATCCTAGAGATGGAGCAAAATGTGCAGCTCAGATACAGATGTTCCTGATCCTTTGGAAAAAGACAGATAAACAGGATAAACAATTCTGAGTTGCAGAATTTGGTTATTTTTAACTCTATTCACAGCATCTGCCTCTGTCACTGCACAGAATAAAAACAAATATTTGATAGCACAGTGCTTGGTTGCACCAAGTACTGAAGTGCTATTTACTAAGACAACACTATAGTTATTTACACTGTGAAGACAATAGATGTTTAACATTTTTGATGTCTGACTAAAAATCTGTAGAAAACAAAAAACCCCAAGAGAGAATAGTTATTTTTCTCCCTGCATCTTTCAAATTTATAAAGCAGTCCTATTATTCCACTACTCTCCCCAGTGCTAACTTGGCAAGATTTCATTTGAACATAATACTTTAAAATCTGAAATACTGCAGTCAGATGATTTCAAAGACAGATTACATACCAGGGAGGTTCAGACATTAGTGTGTCTGTGTGACTGTGAGAAGAAAAAGCCACTGACTCAAGGACTGTCTCAAACATGCACAGCTGGAAATCTATGCAAATACATAAACAGAGAGAGCCCTGAAAACAGAGGTGAAACCAAAACCTTACGTCATGACCAGTGTCTCATCTCCAGGTTCACTAAGCAGCCCATCTACAAAGACAGAAGTGCTGGTAAAATTATGTGTGCTCCAGGTCTGGCCTTCATCTATGCTGAACCTGTGAAAAAACAGAAAATACTTTCATTTACAACTATTGGTATACAAAGCAGAATGGGCTGCTTTAAAAAATCCCCTCACTACTAAAGCCTCGGATTTTTGATCACAAAATACAGTATGCCCAGACAGTGCAGGATAGTAATGTGATCTTCTTAGCAACTTATCCAGGGATTCACATCTTTATAAGAAGGTGTAATAAATTTTCCACAACAATAAAATTCCTCAGGCCGATTAAAACCTGAGCTCTGTGAACAAACTATCTTGCTACCTTGAAGATTCAAAAGCAAGTTAATTCACATTTCATTCTTTTTAGTAGTCTGTGAGCATAGGCCAGAGAAACCTGAGAGGCCAACTGCTAAAACATGGGAGGTTCACTAACTCCAGGCACCAGTACAAGGGTGGCCCTTCATGGCTGCTACCATCCACTTAAACATTTGCAAAAGATACTGATGAATCAGCAAAACATATTTCAAAGCATATTTCAAATGTGTATCCAAAACTTGTAAGCCAAAGTCTCTTTTATTTCTGTACATTTCCTCCAGATCTTTGGACAGCAGGTTAATGATGGCTTTCAGTCCAGACAACCAGGTACAGAGCCTAGTTCCTATTCATGTATATAACACAATTATGCAAAAATGAGCCAATTCACAAGTGATAAAGATCTCTCACAGTTTCTTATGCTGAAGATTATAGTTCTGTGTGCCATTACACAAGGTTATCATGTTTTGCTGTACTACCACACAGTCTAAAACTTGATATTTTATAACAAAATGCTTTGCAACAAACCTTTCCTCCCAAATGGTCCGAGGAGGCCGTTTGCTGCATTGCCACCATATGAGAGGATCTATGCACACTGCAGTTATTTTGTGCATGAATATCTCAGATGAGCTGTGACTCTGGCACACCAAATTACACAGCAAATAAGTTCAAATAAGTCCTCTGCCTGTTGGCTCCCAAACTCTACATTAAATTGCTCTTGCTAGAGAAACTCAGGGCTATTTTGCAATTTTCCTATGGCCTTTGGAGAAGACAGAGACTTTACAGTATCAATGAACTCTCCTGACTGCACACATAAGCCACATATGCAGCACAGGCTGAGCACCACTGACACATACTGCTGGTGCCAGTAAATAAACATTTATGCTGAACACAGCTTCTACTGTGGAGTTCCAGAACAGTCTTTTAAGCAAAAAATGCCTACAATGATGCATGAAAATTTTATTATGATTAATGCATGATGCCATGGTAGCTTCATCACCATGAAGTAATCCTAAAGTAAACATCCAACTGCATTTTGTTGACTCAATGAATGTTAATTGAAGCTGACTCCACCTGCATTTCATACATGATCACATCAAAATGCTTATCTTAAACTCTGAACTTTGCTTGAGGTCTTGAATACACAACAGCTCTACTCTAATTGACTGTAGAATTACTTGAGTATTTTCAGAGGGATAGAGGTGTCTTTGATAGCCACAATAACTCCACCGTGGTCCAAATATAAGATGTGGTGCTCTTCTTCAAAGACCTGTAAGTCAGACAAAGAAAGGCCAGCTAAGCAAATGTACAAAACAGCTGAAATAAAGAGAACAAGCAAACAAGAATTAAGAGACTTATGTTTTATAATGTCCACACTTCAAACTGTAAAGGACATAAAAGTCAGGTTAACTCTTATATTTCTCCCAGCTGTAAAAGAAAAGAAAGTTAAGCAGGTGAATCAGAAAATGTTCAGGTTCAAATCACAGTCAGATTAAACTGCCTAAAGTGATTTTAGCCCAAGCTTATATTTCTCATAGTATGCATTCTGCATTCCTTCCTGCTATCTATCACCAAGTGACCCATCACCTTACTTTGGTGTTTGCCATATTCTCTGTATCCTGCAGAATAAAATGCTTTGTACTCTAAGAAAAAAGGAAAAGCACTCTTATCTGTGACTTTCTCATGTATTCCCCAGAACCTACAAAGAAGAAATAATTGGTGCAAGCATGTTTTCTGCATTTCCAGTGTCAGTGAGTTTAAGTTCAAATACTATGTGATGTCCAATGGAGGCCACTGTGAGTTTGGAACTAAGATACATGTAATATTGATTTAATGGTATAAAGGATTAAAAACTTCATAAATTATTTTCATTCCTTTTCTAGAGGTTATCAGCAGTGCTAAAACAAAAGCACAGAGAGATATCTTTCCTGTTTTACATCTAAAATCTGTTTTAAGATAGGATTTACTTTTGTTATTAATCTATGAAAGTTCATTTAACACAAGACCAGGTGATATGTAAGAACTACATACACTTAGCATTTATAGACAAACATGCAGTCTCCTGTATACTTTGGCAAAGAAAAGGTGAAAATGATAAAGGCTAGCTTCACTTTGCCTTGTAAATGAAAAAAATACTGAAAATACTAAATTATTTTCTTTATTTGGCAAAACTAAATGCTACATTTAGAGGATTTCTCAGCAAGACTGAATCAGAGCTGGGGTGAAAGTATCTTACAGCACACTCACAATTACTTCAAAAATAGGAAGTGTTTAATTTGGGTTGAGAACTCAGTCTTCCTCTCATCCAGTAAGAACATATTTTATGGGAATCCTAGGGCTTCAAGTGTCTGATCAGTTTTTCAGTGTTAACAATTTACAGGCAAAACCCTGATATGAGGCATTTATAGTCTGATCTAGTCATTCACCCAGCTGTGTACTTTAGAAGAGAATTCAGTAAAGGACAGACATTAATTTTAGATGCACTTCAAAAGGATGAGATCAGCTGGAGTCAGATAAGCAAGCAGAGTTTTGATCCTCCTCTAAACTTTGTTTGAACTTTCCTTCAAACCAAAATGCAACAGTATGTGCTGGGACACAGAGTCTCCCATAGCTCCACCACTGCAGATAAAGGGAGCTGATATCTGCAGCACTTAATGCAAATCAGCCTTTCCCAGAAAAGCACCATGGTAGGTCTCCATGTGCCATTTAAATAACCCTGCTTTAGAAAACTATAAAGCACAGAGGACACATTACAGGCATATTAATGCTGCTGTTATTTCATGCTCTCCTTGCACACACTTCAAACTTTTTATAAACAAAATGTATGAAAGCCTTATGAAAACAATTCTTCATCTTCAATACATTGAAAAGAATGAACAGTTTCATGCCTGTTTATCACAATAGTAAATATTTATCTCTATTTTCTGGAAACAAACCCCAGACAAACAGTTTGCAAAGGACTGAGGCAAAGGTGGTCCCAGTGTGAGAGATGAAGTTCAGACCTAGGAAGATGAGATCTGGGAGTTCACAGCAGGCCATGAATTCTGACATACATCTCTCCACTACCTGAAGCAAGCAACAAATCTATTCTAATCCTTACTAGTAGCCAGCCACTACAGAATAAGATTTTTATAACCTACTTCTGCAATTTTTTGTGCACATTTTGTGCTTTACAATCACACTGTCAGCTTCTACTCCATCTTCTTCCTTCTGCTCTAAATGCTTTTCTTCCTATGTCTGTCCCAACAACTTCAGCAGCTATTTCAGGTCAGAATATCTGTTGGAAGGAATTGGGACAGCTCCATGAAATCAGTGAGAGCATATTTAAATGGTCCTAGAGAAATATATGCCATACAATTTTACTTCGCAATACAGAAGTTGCAAAAATAAACAAAAATTCCTGAGATTAGTTTTTTCTTTCATCAAGTGATTTCCATTACTAAATTTAAATCTGGAAATAGAAGCTTTTCTTCACAGAATGAGTCAGTTGGACCTTCTCAGGGTTGAAAGGCTGGAATTATATTCTTTTTTGTTGTGCTTAGAAGTGTTATCATCTATCTCCTAAGATGCCTGCAGAAAAACATTTATTCTCACTTAACCAAAGGTTTTCCAAATTGCTTTGATACACAAGGATTTGACACAGATAAATAATATTCCAACAAAAAGCCCACCAGACTAAAGCTCCAGAGAGCTAGCTTTAGTTCCCAAACATCCAAAAGGCTTTCTGTGTAACCTCATTAGCTTAACTGAACATTTTGTTGCTGCAAAGCTACTCTGGTAGCAGATCAAATGTGAAAGGTTTATTGTTGCTGACTTTTTCCTTTTATTTATGCCATTTTTTTGAAAGCCAGACCTTTCTCCTACGCTTTGCTGTATAAACACTTTGCTGTATTTCAAGTACAGTGTTGTAACAGATGCTGTTGTAATACCAATGGCAACCAGAATTGTGAACAGAAATCAGTATTAAAACAAAATAAAAACACTCGTATGTATATATAAGGTAATCCTTAGCACTTAACAGAGTATCCTAATATTTCATGTTCATTAACACATTTTATTGTATTGCTTTTCTGGTATAATAAGACAGAGAAATCTTTCAAATAAACAGGAGTTCACCTTAGGCTACATCTTCATGGTCTACTTGGCACTTAAGTTAATGGTGGAATTAAGTGATCTTAAGTGTCATTTCTAACTTTAATGATTCTATGATTCTAAGCCCACATATTTCATAATGTCAACGTGAGATTCCTTTCTTGTACAGTCAGTTGATGGCATGGATGTTTAAGATACTTGCCAATCAGCCCCTAAAGCACTGCTGTTTACAGTGGCATGTTCAGTAAATAGCCACAATTTTCAGTTTTCCTCAAAAAAAGAGTGATGGTTTCCAAGATATTTCAATAAGCAACAGAAATATAGAAGAACAACTGGAACCAGCACAAATGGCATTGTGGTTATTTACAATAAAAATTCTTAGTTTTGCTTTTTGTGTGAGCTGGCACAGGCAGGATGCAGGAACAACCACAAAACCACAGATGAAATGCAATAATAAATTTATTCTCATTACTTGGCCAACCAGGGGAGCCCTGAAGCAGCACCTGGGCAGAGATGTACAAGTGGGGATACAGACACTGCAGTCCATGCCAGAGGATCACCCAGCCTACTGTACTGCAGAGGTTTGCACAGTAATTTACCACTCTGCTTTGCAGCAGCAGGGCAGGGATCTCAAGCTGTATCTGTTTGATACTGTGCCTCTATCGCAGGCCTATGTTATCTAAACACAGATATTTGACTTGTCCAACTCAGAAGGCCAAAAAATTACTAGGATGATATATGTGGGCTTTGACACCTGAACTGCACATCACTTGACTGTGTTGTTTACAGTCCTCCTCACCAACCTTCTGATTTTTTCCCAAACATTTCCATTTATCACCAGAATTTACTTATTTTTGAAATCTCTTTTTTAGGCATTCCTTTCTAGCTATGAACTCTGTCTGTGTTTAGAGGTAAATCTTCCTGAACCCTTATATGAGCACAGCAAATGCAAGCTACAGGTTTGATACTATCTCAGAGCATGCACACATTGAATTACAGGATCTTTGACCTTCCCCACAGTCATATAATCCACAGTCCTATGACCCAATACTTCTATTATTTCAGAAAGGTTTAATTAATTCCTTGCACTACATTTTCCCCTAAGTCTCTTATGTGTGCTTTTCTTCATTCTGTCTCTGTACACAAGCACAGGCTGCTCCTCCTCTCCTCTGCAGAGCAACATCATGTGAGCTTGTGAGAAAGGTGCCAGGCTCTCATTAATGATAACCACAGTCTCCAAGTCAGAGACTTAGACAAAGTGTTGTGCCAAAGCACAGGATTTCACCAGCTCACAAGACCTGTAATTTACTGAATTATCTAAAGCCCTGTGTCACCTGACTTCTCTTTTGTTGTAAGAACTCCAGCAGAGAAAGGAAATGTGCTGCTGTCCTCTGGAAGAATTGCTTAATCATGAGCAGTGAGGCCATAAAATACAGAAAATAATCTACAGTTTCTGATCACAAATATTAGAACTGAGTAAGCTCTTTCAAGGCTTCATAGGAGTTTTAATTAAAATCAAGCTAGCAATGTTGTTTGCCATTTTGACTGTCTCAATGAGGAAGCAGTTTGTGGTTGGTTTTAAAGCATAGTTAGATACCTTAGGGTCAGGTTGCAACACATATCATTTTACCTCTCTACAAATAAAAAGCAGTGAAAACATTAATTTGATCTCATTCATTTTTTCTTCTTATTTTTCACCCCAGAAAAACTATAAAACATTTTCAAATGCTGACAAGAAAATATGAAAGGCCTCTAAGAAGTATTAAACAACACTGTAGATCCTGGAAGGCTTTTGTATTTAAACACCTATTTATTGTATGCTAGATTTCAAGAAGGAATTTGGAATAAAATTTTATCTTTTAAACATCAAAGGACATTATCATTACAAAAATAACCCATTTCTTTTTAGAGTACTCTGTGGAGCACTAATGGCATCCTAATATAGCAATATAAGAAACTGTTCGTATTTTTCTCTTTTAAGCTCAAATTCCCCAAGCTCAGTAACACTACTGAGAACGTTTTCACACTTAATGGTTCTAAGAAAATAACAATTTTTTTTTTCACCTGAATATTACAACACTATCTTAACTGAAATTAAATTATTTTTTGAAAACACTCTGGTCCTTTGCGGGTGCTTTTTTTTATCCTGGATATATATTATAAGTAGAATCTATATGATATGTATATATGCTATATACATATATAGAGAAAGAAAATATTCCCATGCTGGGTGTATTGGGTTTGCACAGCAAGGAATTGGTAGCAGGTTTATCTACTGGAGTGGCTTCTTTGAGACATTTCTAGAGAAGCTTTCCCACATCCTACAGCCAACACCAGCCAGCTTCAAGATGGGTACACCACTGGCCAAGGTTGAGTCAATCAGGGGCAGCAGTAGCACCTTTAGGATTATATATTTAGGAAGTGCACAACAGCAACTACAGCAGCAGTGAAGAGCTGAGACTGTGTGAGAGGAGCAGCCCAGCAGACACCAAGGTCAGTGCAGAACGAGGAGCAGGAGGTGCCCCAAGTGCCAGAGCAGAGATTTCCCTGCAGCCCATAGAGCAGCCCATGGTGAGGCAGCTGTGCCCCTGCACCCACGGACATCCAGGATGGAGCAGAGATCCACCTGCACCCACGGACATCCAGGATGGAGTAGAGACCCCTCTGCACCCATGGACATCCAGGGTGGAGCAGAGATCCACCTGCACCCATGGACATCCAGGATGGAGCAGAGATCCACCTGCACCCACGGACATCCAGGATGGAGCAGAGATCCACCTGCACCCATGGACATCCAGGGTAGAGCAGAGATCCACCTGCAGTCCATGGACATAGCCAGGATGGAGCAGAGATCCACTTGCACCCATGGACATCCAGGATGGAGCAAAGATCTCCTGCAGCCCATGGAGGACCCCACAGTGGAGCAGGTGGATGTCTGAAGGAGGCTGTGACTCCATAGGAAGCCAATGTTGGAGCAGGTTTGCTGGTAGGACTTATGATCCCCCGCTGGACCCATGCTGGAGCAGCCTGCTCCTGATGGGCTGCAGCCCATGGGAAGCATCCACTCTGGAGAGCTCATGGGGAACTACATCCTATGGAAAGGACTCATGTTGGAAAAGTTCACTGAAAGCAGTCTCCTCTGGGAGGGACCCCACCCTGGAGCATGAGGAGAGTGTAAGGAGTGCTCCCTGTGAGCAGGAAAGAGCAGCAGAGGAACATGTGTTGAACTGACCACAGCCCCATTCCACATCCCCCTGTGTGGCTCAGGGTGAGAAGTAGTGAGTAAAGTTGAGCCTGTGATGGAGAGGTAGGGGGAAGGTGTTGTAAGCTTTGTGTTTATTTCTCACTCTCCTACTCTGTTATTAATTGGCAATTAAGTAAATATCCCCCAAGTCGGGTCTGTTTTGCCCGTGATTGGTGACCAATTTCCCCCTGTCCTTACCAAGAGTTATATTCTCCCTCCCTGTCCAGCTGAGGAGAGCAGTGACAGGGAGAGATTTGTGGGCATCTGGCTTCAAGCCAGGGCAAACCCACCACAGTGACATAGAACAATTTAGGAAACAGCACATGAGAAAGATGAAATGCTTTGACTGACACTAGTCAAAGGAAGAAAAAGCCATCCAGAATTGAAATAGCATTTCTATATCATAGTCCTCTTTTTAATACTTTGGTATTTGTAGTCCCTGAGCTTATTAAATCATGCCAAAAAAACTTAAAAAAAAATATTATTTTTTAAAAATCTCTTATCACTGTCTCAGTTTTAATGAAGAAAAGTTCATGCTTAAGTAAGAACTTTCAGACTATGAAGAAGAAGAATTTTTGTCCTTGCACCTAAGGCATGTCTTTTAACTTAGAATGTTTGTACTGTAAGATCTAGTCCAAGTCCACTTCATCATTAGCATAGGGAGATTACTTAAATTATTAAAAACCTAAACAGATATTATGTCTTTGCATAAGAGACTTATAAGATCTTTGAAGAGACCAAAATACTTGAACTTCAGCAGAACCTGACAGCCTGATCAATTTGAATCTTAGAAAACCACCTCCTTAATCTCTTAGTTTCCAAGCAAACTGGAGATAATAATACCACCTCCATTAAAAGAGTGAATATCTAAAGATTAGTTAAGCATTACATAATTCATCACATTTAGTAAATTAAAATTATTTCCAGGTTCCTTTGATGATTTATGCTTCCTACCTGACGCCACGTTTTCCCACAGTCAGAAGTTATGTACATCTCCTCTTTATACTCCACCAGCTGGGAGCCCAGGTTACCTGTCACAAAAGAGGAGAAAACAAGAGTTACATCCATATGAGCAAGAGAGATTGGATCTAATCCTGATGCCAGTCTGAGTAAGAAGTTTCTGGTCAGATCAAGAACACAGTTGAACAGGCTTACTTCATTTCTGGTAGAACCAGAAAAATGCTTTAAAACCACATATGTACAATTTCAAAGTCTTCCTTCCCATTGCTAGGTTGTCCATAGGAGGAAGCAATGAGGCTTGATTCTAATACCAAGATGCAGAAGTCAGAATAACATTTTAGTTTTATTGCTGCATGCTGAAAAATTATTGTGAAAGAACATGTAATTTAGATGTAAGTATGAAACATCCATAAACTCAGAAGCTTTAATCTTAACCTTAATCATATTCTGTAATGTTATTTAATTGAATTCAAACTGTTAAAATGAAATATTTTATCTTTAAGGCTTGATGAAGTGGTAGCTAGACTAGAATCTGGTGGAATATGCAACATGAAAAGAGAGGACAGGATTTTGAAAAATAGTAAATTCATAAGAATTGAAAGCAGAATCATTTGATTTACCTAAATATTAACCAGAAAGTTACTGAATATTTTGACAAATAGCAGTGAGGAGAATTCAGGTTCCTGCAAAGTTAACAGAAGTGTTAAGCCTGGGGAAGATGATAGCAGATGCAGTCCCAAGTACAGAGATCTCCATCTTTTAAAATGCAGTATTTCAAATAGCAAGTTATTAAACCACCAGGTAGTTTAGTGTTCTAGGGGAGAATCATTCATGGCACAATATTCCTTCTAAATGACATCCTCCTGGGAACTTTGACTTAAATATATGGTTTGCATATTTTCACGGTAGAAATAAGATGAAAATTATCAGATTCTCTTAAGCAGAAGAGACAGTGAAAGAAAACATTGATATTAGAATAGCACTATGAAATTTCACTTGTGCATTAGAGAAACAGCTGGTTTTTAACCACCAAACCAGATCTGTTTATGCAGAGTGTGCTTACTGGTGCTCAAAGGTTCCCAAGAGCAATGACAGCACCCACTGCCCAAAGTACACACTTTATTTAGACCATCAAGGTAGCATGTGCTCCACTCTTTAATAGGATAATTACAACATTTAACCCTTAATACATCCTGGACAGGATTGCAATACTTACATTGATTCAGGGAATTTATAGGAGTCCATTAATTCCCTTAAATTGCATCTAACAGTCCAGAAGATGACACTTCCCATTCTTGGGCTTTTCTTGGGTTTTCATCTTTCCATCACACTGCACACTCTCTCATCAGATAATTCAGCACAGATTTAGCTGGTCATAGAATCATAGAATATGTTGAGTTGGAAGGGACCCATCAAGATCCAACTTGAATCCAACTCCTGTCCCTGCATAGGACACCCCAAGAATCACATCATGTGCCTGAGAGCATTTTCCAAATGCATCTTGAACTCAGGCAGGCTTGATGCTGTGACCTTCTTCCCTGGGGAGCCTGTTCCAAAGCTCAGACACCCTCTGGGTGTAAAACCTTTTCCTAACCTAATCCTCCCATGAACATAACCAAATGAAATAGTTCCAAAAGGAAAGCATCATACATCAATTCAGTTATATTTTCTCCCCAAATACAGCTTTAAGATTAATCTGATTGCTAGAAGGAGATATGAATGAGAAATCACCTTCTTTGGGCAGAAGGAAGGGAAGGAAGATTTGATTAACTGCATATATAAAATATGTTTCTTCTGCTATTCTTACTTTCCTCTGTTATACTTTTCACTGCTATATCACCTGCCAATGGGTAAATTCTTGTGCTTCTGCAGTTAATCACTAAATATTTTCTATAACACAGCCGAAAACAGAAATATTTATTTGCTTCCTAGAATCTAACATATTGCTGTAAGTCTACACTCTTCACACAGATAACTTTAATGAATGCAGTATTAGTTTTACTCCTGAATAAAAGCTGATTATTCTACCTCTTTTCACCACTTACTGAATTCTAACTGCATGAGTAGGTCTTTATTTTGAGCATTGCTAGGGATCTGCACTTTAAAGAATTCATTGGTAAATTGCCTTGCTAATGGAAAATTAGTCTGTAAACTAAACAGCATCTACTTGTGCTTCATTAAAAAGCCTTTTCTGTCCAGTTGATTTAGTAATGATATTAGCAACAGCATTGTAATTGCAGCTCTGTTAAAAGACAGACATGACTTCTCCTGGTTCTGATTTCACCTTTACTGTTTTTTCTTGGTAAAAGAGCAAAATGAGTTGGTGGGCTCAGTTATAATTCCAGAGACTTTTCATTCTGCCAAAACCACAACTGATGCCAACAGGAACAGAATCTGGGACACTGCTTTGAGAAAAAGGACTTCAGTGATGTTTGACCTTTGAAAACAGTCCATCCATGGGCTAAGGGTGGAAGCCCAGAAATAATGCATGCAGGGTCTGCTGATTGCTGACACATTGTTTAATTGTCATTAATGAAGGCTGGAATTTTCATTACTTCCAGATTTTTTAGGACACACAATTATATGACATAATTTTGCAAACTTTGTAAAATTAAGTCTCCAAGCAGGAAAAAAAACCCAACAAACAAAAAACCAACAAACCGTCTTTCTGTAAGGAAGGCTAAAACTCAGTGTAACTGGAGTTTGCTCTGTGGGTACCAGAGTGTGGCTTGCTGAAACAGAGCGTCAGTGGATTCAGACAGAAAAAGCAGGCGAGGCCAAAAAAAGGAAAGCTGCAGCACCAGGGGAGACAGGCAGATTCCTGCAAAGTGCAGTGGGAAGCACCCATGCAGCCAAATCTGAGATCTGACAGACAGAAGGAAATTTCCACAGGAACACACAGGGATGCATAAGTTTTATAAGCCACAGAAAAGCCACTCAGGAAGCTGTTAGCCTGACCAAGTAGAAATGGAATAAAACCAAGTTCTTCAAAGATCTAAATGAACTTCCCCCACTTTTATTAGCAAATCTTTCTATCTAACATGTGTGACGCAAGTGTTATCTCTAGTTAAAAAGTTAATTGTTTTAACTTTATTTTTCAATATGCTAATAAAAAAACAACTTCAAAGATTTAGAACATATTTTTCTTTTTAAGATTTAAAATAAGGTGGATAATTTTAGGCTCTAGCTACCTTACAGAGTGTTGTGTTACTGGATAAGCCAGCTAACTTAACACAGTGTGTGTAATGGCACCCCATAAACCCCTTTACAGCAGCTCCAATTTGCATCAAACGAAATGCAAAAATCCTGACTTTAATAACACTGCAAACAAACAGCTGCAAAGCCACAGCAGAGCTCAAAGTAGAACTGAGAAATTCTGAACCTTTCCATGACATATCTGAGGAGAATTATAAAACACATTTGTGGTAAGTGTGGCAGTCAATAACATGTGAGCACAACTGACATTGTGATCAAGAGACATGTGAAGGTGAAAAAGAAACAATTATGCTCAGCCCAAGACTGGAAGCCAACAATGTTTAAGCACTGTTCCCATCAGGTCCTGAAGTGTTTGGGCAGTACCACACCCCCCAAATATCACTGGGCTACACTGCCTGGTGGGCCACACCAAAATCTGTGCTTCTTATTACAGCTGTAAATACCTGCAGTACCTCCTCAGGTGTGCCACTACACCACAGAAACTTTTCTATAATTTTAGAGGACCTGTTTTAGATCTCAAAATCCATCTGGGGGAACAAATAAACGTAATCTAATACACTGAAGGCAACTCAGGCTCATACTGAAAAAGTTACTGCATCTGGAACGGGTAATCAGCTGCAGCCATGTGCTGTTTTGGGCTGTGGTAAATTTTCCTCACAGCACCTGGTACAGGGCTGTGCTTTGGACATGTACTGAAAAAAGGTGCTGATGACTATACAAAGATGTTTTCAGTACTGCTGGGCAGTTCTTAGACAGAGTCAAGGCCTTTTCTGCTGCTCACTCCACTCCACCAGAGAGGAGGCAAGGGGTGCACAAGGAATTGGAAATGGGCACAGCTGGGACAACTGACCCAGCTGACCTGGGGATATTCCAGGCCATATGTCATCATGGTCAGCAATAAACTGGGGGAGAGGTTGGTGCAGGGGCATTGCTCAGGGACAGGCTGGGCACCAGGCTGCAGGTGAGCAACTGTTGGCATTTACATCACTTCCCTTTCTTGGGTTTCATCTCATTCCATCCTTTTTCTGTTCATTACAATTTATTATTACTGTCTTATTTCAGCTATTAAGCTGCTTTTATCTCAATCCATGAATTTTCTCACTTTTACACTCCCAATTCCCTTCTCCCCATCCTCCTGGAGGGGAAGTGAGTAAGGAGTTGTGTGGTGCTTAGCTGCTGGCTGGATTTAAACCATGCCAAGGCTATATTGGCCACAGCTACAAATGGTCCCATTCCAATATGAATTCTGATCTGAGTGCCCTGAAAACTCCTCTGACACAACACAGAGTGTTTCCCATCTAGTTTAATGAAATTTTATTTGTAACACAGAAATTTTTCAAGTTTGTCATACAATATTTTGTATTCTTTTTGTAACTATGACTCTCGTGTCTGTCTTCTCCAGTGCCTGGGGGTTGATATACACCTGAATTGTCCTTAAATACTCTCCCAAAGGCTTTTGCCACCAACACAACCAGGATACTGTGCTAGATGGACTCAGCCTGAGTCAGTTTTGCTCTGCTGTTCTGTTCTGACACAGCTTCTATTCAGAAAGCAAAAGGAAACATTTGGACCTGTCTTTTTCAGATTTTGATTAAGAACAGTAATTTTTCATTTCTGTTACTTGCATCCTTAGAAACCTTTTCAAACTGTGTTTTGGGAAATATAAAATATTTTTTGCTTTTTTTTTACTTGTCCTGAGTAAATTCTGATTTTAAGTAAATGCATAAAATCACATGTTCCATCCTTGCAGGGGTGGCAGTACCAAAAACAAGGATACAGAGGCACTACTACTGCTCATCAGAGTTCTCCAAGCTTTCTGTAACTCTGCAGATGACAGTTTAGCAGCTGGTAGCAGAGGGATGTGAAACAAAGCAATGTTTTTCAGTGATGTCTGGTGCCAGCAAAGTCCTCTGGAAAGGAGGTACAGCTGTGAGAAACACAGCTCTCCATACAGATCTCAAGAGAGGCAGGGATTTGGGCAGGTTCCCACTGGATCACAAAAAATATGGAGGATTACTTCATTTAAAATTTACCATCAATTTACGTGTTTTAAGTGCTACGAATCACTGTGTTTACTCATATTTTTATATGTGACTTTGGACATGTTTACAATAAGAGGAATCATCCCCATATGCCATGCTTAGATAATCCTTCTAATATGGAAAATCTTTTCAAGTCACTTAAATCTAGCATACAGGCAGACACCTACGCCAAAAAAAAGAGAGATGTGCCTTGCCTGGATTTCTGGTAATTAATACAGTTGTAACATGCCTTTGGGCCATGCACAATAAGTTAAAATTTCATGGTTTGCAATCTTGTAGTCACAGTATAGAACAAACATACAACCAATTTGTATTTAAATCTCCCAGACACAGAGTTTTTTGCCTGGGAAGATGAAGATGTGTTTACATGAGGGAGTGGGGAACCAGAACTGAGGAATGTAACAAAAATTTAAAGGAATTTCAGGATGTTCACTCCAAAATGTACTGGGAAATGCTCAATCATCTCCCCGTTCCCTTGTCCTTTTTTTAATAGAGGCATCCTAGTATGCTACTTCTGTGAAAAATGATTGAAATTCATCATAATGTATGCAATTATATTTGGCCTTGATATGGCAAAAAGTAAACAGAACTTTTCCAGCACTTCCTCAGTTTGTGTGAACGTACAGAATTTACTGCTTGCTTGATTTGCCATCTGGATTGGAAGCTAAGCAGGCAATTATTGTAAACTAGCACCTGAAAAAGCTACACTTCTCTAACATTTTTCATAGAAAAGTCCTTAGCAAGTTTATAGTAAAAATTTACACATCAATTGACACACATTTCATAGCTGATGCCGTGAGAAATAGAAGTTGTTGCCAAGATTAAAATGCACAAAAATCAAATGTAAATGCAAAATCCTATTGCATTTCTTAAAGAGAGCAAAGTAGTTATTTAAAATACCACTTTCATATGCAGCTATAAAATGTAATATTCTGTCTGAACAATTTATATATAGATATAAGCTAAAAATATGCATTCCTGAGAACTATTTATGCAAGTTTAACAGAGTGGGATTTTTATTTCTCAACATGAGTTTAAAAAGATGCAATTTTAACATCTTATTAAAGATGTTAATTTTTTCTGATTTTCTAGGTGGTAATGCAGTTCACCATTTAACTATTCCTTTTTTAAAATTAAAACAATATTTGGTAGTCTCTGATTTCTGATTTTTCCAGCATTTTCAATATCAAAACT
Source organism: Thryothorus ludovicianus (assembly GCA_013397245.1). Classification (NCBI taxonomy): domain Eukaryota; kingdom Metazoa; phylum Chordata; class Aves; order Passeriformes; family Certhiidae; genus Thryothorus; species Thryothorus ludovicianus. The sequence goes on along the minus strand of VZTB01012894.1, from coordinate 34,740 downwards.
GTACTTAAGTCACAGAACAGCTTTTCCATTACCAAAAGCAGCTGTGCTGTAAAAGCTTCCTAGAAAGAAGCCAAAATCCACTCTTTAATGGAATTTTTTTTTTTTTTTGCTTTTTAATCAATAAGGTTCTTATGCTCAGAAACCAGATTTCCAGTTCTTATCCACTTGTTTGCATCATTTGTTTCTACCTCGTGGTTACACTTCCAAGAAAAAAAAAAAATCATATTCTTTAATGCCCTTTAGTTTTTCAGCTAATGGGGTTATTTTTGTAAATATTCTCTATTTCCATCAACTGCCAAGGAGGCCTTCTTAGCACCTGCTCAATGGTCCTGAAAATTGATTATCAGAATTGTACACAGTCATATTAGTAATGTCACTGTACAGTATTTTGCCAGAGTATTAATATTTCCCTCTCTCTGCTGGCAATTATTTACCTATTTCACTCTGAGAATAATTTTTCTGTTTACAGCACAAGGCACTGATGATTCCTGGACATGCTGTGATCAATTGACATTCACGCATCTTTATCATCTTCAGTCAGTTCCAGAAGATGTGCTCTCCCTAAATCTAACAGCAAAATTCCAATAGTGTGTGATGTGGCCCAAATAATCTGATCACTGGATGCACTAAAACCCTAATATTTATGTTGATTTGTATAGGATTATCAGTGCCAGGGATCAGGCCAAGGGAAGCTCAAGCTCACTCTATGTAAAGTATTTCTGATAAGAAGTGTAAGTTTACAAGGGTATCAGGTTTGCCAGATAAGACTGAACACACACACTGAATCCAGATGACCTGGGCATCCAAATAATGTAAATGCAAGTCAAAATCAGAGTTGGTTCAGGTCGTCTTTTGGCAAGGGGATGCAGTTGCTCTATATTTTTAAAGCTCCAAAATAGATCCCTTTGCTCTGTTTTCAGCTACAGAAGCTTTTCTTCTACCAGAAAAAGGACACACTTCACTCTCCTGGGCAACTTTTTTCCATTTTCACACCACCCCCTCCCAGCTTTTTCGGTAGCCAAAAGCAAGGTGGCTTTCACCTGAGCAAGGGTCCCTCCAACCATTTCTATTACATTACTGGTTGCTCCATAAGCAAGTCAAATTTAACATATTAGTTCAGTTCTTCATGATATCAGGATGTTATCCAAACTACTCCCTCCTGATCATGCTGAGGAAAGCTGTTGACAAGTTCTCCACCTGGCAGAGTAAGACAATGTCACAGCATTAAAATGCCACCCCATTCTAGAAAGGAATTAAGATCAAAATACTCTTCTACAACCTGCCTTCCCTAATGTCATCTCAGAGAACAGTGCACATAAAAAACATCTACAAACACCAAATAAAGGAAAACAACCCAATATCTCAACAAACAGCTGCTCAAAACATCAGATTATAGTGCAAAGAGAAAGAAAAACGAAATAGGAATAATGGACTAATTAAATCTCACTGCTTTATTGGCTACTGGAAGGCATTTCAGCATTTGATGAGGCTAACATTCAGAACTTACATTTTGAGTGCTTTCATGAAAAAAAGAGATTTGAAATGGAAGATATCTTTTTAAACATTTGAATTCATCAAGTTTGACCTGAACACATATTAGGAATCTATCTACAAGGGCACTGCAGAAGTTCTTAGTCTCATTTGTACCAATAAAGACATAGCAGCATTTCACCAGTTATATCTGTCTCCAGTAAAATACTTTAAACTCCCTTTGCATTACAGAAAAACTTGAAGTCTTCAGTTATATTGAAGATTACCAGCACTGGCAGCTGTCATTCTTTTCCAAACCAAATATTCTTACCTTGACATTCTCAGGAAATTTTCAACTTAGTAAGCTGCTTGTCAGAGACAAGTGTAAGATAAAGTAGAAGCCATTATTCATTAAAAACAGATACACTTTTATGAAAAGAGAAGACTACATGTGTGCATTTCACCTAAACATTATCCATAACATAAGAATAAAATAATTAAATTTTAAAAAGCTCTTAGAATTGTTAACATTTAGACAATTGTGAAACAAAGAAACAGAAGATTAAACAAAATTAATGGATGGATGGATTACAAAGATACAAATCAAAACCGAGTTATGTGAATATTTTTCTTGATGAGTGCTTGACACTGTAATGGAATTTCCTTCATTAAATTCCACTTCATAGTGACATGACTCCATATGTAAGTTATAATGGAGAAGCCACAACCAGCATTAATCCCAACACAGCAACACATTTGCCTCCTTCAATTCATCTCACTTTAGGCAGAAAGGAATTAATAAAAATTAAAAGGCAAATTATCTGTATCCAGGCTTAAAAAACAAAGGCTTGAACACTGTTTCCATCAGTTTTTCTGGGTTATTTAAGATGCTGGAGGGCCTACACATCACTTACAGAGAAAAAGATTGCAGGACGTGTCCTTCAGCCCCCATCACACTAATGGGGAAGGAGGCACTGCACAGCACTGAGCATGATGTACCCAGGTGACTGATACAGATCTGGCTGAGAAGACAAAACTCTGGCCCCTTCATTAACTTACATTGAATTGTTTAAACAAAAGATTTCATAAGAGATTATTCTGCAGGAAAGCCTTGTTTTGGCAACGTTTCTGGCATGGTACTCTTACAAATCCAAATACTAGATCTACAAAGAAGCCCTGCCACCCTTCAGGTCTTTAAAAGCCATGCCATGCACTCACCTGCCCCCATGATGAGCCCCGGGGCCGTGTCCTTGGTGTGCACCGTGCCTGACACGTAGGGATTGTCTGCCCACCGCAGATGGAGGTGAAGGTAACAATCAGGCTTGTGAGGGAAGAAGCAGAGAACAGATTTTAAAAATCACTGCTACCAGTTATGCTCCTAAAATAAACGAAAGCCCAGACAGGGAGCAGCTTCAGCAAACGTATGTCCTCATAAAGAAAAAAAAAAGGCTGCTTCCCATGGAGCCAAATTCCAGTCTAAAGCATCACCCTTCACTTTGTAACAAGAATCTCTGGTGACATCTGCATAATGTGCCACTGTCTCAACAAAAGCATTTCCAAACTCAGAAAAGTCAGCATTATTATATAAACCTAAAATAATAAATATACATATACACATACATATACATATGCATATACATATATTTATAAATATATGCAGTTTTATATATAAATAACATATATAAAAATAATGTTTATATAAAATTATATCATTCTAATATAATAAAATTATTCTGACATAATAATTGCTTAAAAATGTTAATTAACAGGAACAAATATTGCATGTTTCTTGGTCCCAGGTAAATGGTGAAATTATGATTTATGAACAACTGTTTGGGCTGAAATGCCTTTATGAAAAATAGCACAGACTTTAGGACACATCATGTCTCCTTGCTAAGCAGCTGACTGCTCCTTGCCCCTTGTGCAGTGCACTCAAAGGTCACGTTGTCCACAGCAATGTCACCAGGGGCTTTACCAGGAGCCAGCACTGCCCAGGAGCTGCTGCCTTTGCCATGGCCCATTCATCTCAGATTGATCTGCACAGACCCTGCAGGCTGCAGCCCTTCAGCACAGCCCTGAACTCTTCAAAAGGGGACCAGCAGCTCCAGCCCTCCACTTCTGCCTTGTGGGGAGGGAGTAAAGCTCTGGCAGGGGCAGGACTACAAGGATTTATTTTGCTCACAAATGCAGAGCTTTGAGTGCCCAGGAGCAGAGAGCCAGTGAGAAAAATACAAGGGTTTCAGAACAGTCTTGCAAATAAAAAAATACTTTGGGCACTTGGGATATCTAAACAAACAGAAATAATACAATCCTACAGAAAGAAAGGAATATTTTATACAAGTTACTGTGGCATTTATTTTCAAGCAACTGTTGGGAGTTCCCTTTAAAAGAGAACCAAGTGTTACCGTGGTTTATTATGAAACAAAAATATGAAAGATGGAAAGAGAAAACTTATTGGTAATCTCTGTTTGACTCATGATGTGCCCCATATATCCAGACACAAATGTCTGTCATGATTATTCTGAACTGGGTTGTGTGGCTGTCACACAAGAAATGTGTCCTCTTGGTGTCCAAGTGATCTCAAATACAAAATGCAGGGCACCAAAAAGCCCTGACTGCTCACCCCACACAGTGACTGGACCAAGAGCCTGTGGAGCCACAGCTCATGCAATGCTACTGTATTTGCCTGCTAGTTTGGCTGCTAAAGTCAGCACAAAGCCCTCAGGCTGCTGGAACTACTGCACATCCCACGGTGCAGATAATTCTTGAACACTTTAGGGGGAGGACACACCAAAAAGAGCCCCTTACAGGTTTGCAGTTGGTTGGTTTGCCATTCATATCGATGTCTGGAGGGTTTAGAAAATCCCAGTCACGGCCTTTGTTGTAGGTTATCAGAGTTGTAACTTTCCCATCAATTTTCTGGTTGGCCAAAAACACTCCTTTTACACCTCTGACCTAAAGCATAAAGGAAAAAAGTTAATATCCAGCACATACATGTTTTTTTTCAAGACGGATTATCCCTGATTATCTGCTCTTTTGTGGCTCTAAACTGTGTATCACAGGTAGTTTCTACTGGAAACTGAAAGTGGATGATGCCTTAAAAAAAATATGAGGAAGGGAAAAAGATAAGAGGGGAAAGGGAGAAAGAAGGAAGGCAAAAGGACAATTATAAACTGATTTTTATTCCTAAATTATTTAAAAAGGTTATTTAGTTCTCTCCATTTCAGAAGGCTAATCAAATTACATGTTTAATACAGCAAAAACCAATATTTTTTATAGCAAAATATAAAAAATGACTGCATAGCCACACCATTAAAATATCACCTCTGCATTTTCTTTAAATATAGACATCTTTAAAATGCTATTCTACCACATACGTAAGCAATTTTTAACAACTATCTGACTTTTACACTGAATTTCTGTGCCCATACCATATAAATATCACAGAAATAGGTTACAATAAAACAACAGAGTATTATATCCTTTAAAATAACACTGAATTGGAAGCACTCTTGTCCTCTACAGGAAATAAATACAGGCAGATCATCTGAGGAAGAAACATTGAGGGCTGAATCACCCTCTCAAGCATCTGAAATGCTTGCACACTCCAGTTTGCCACCCTTCACCTGTTTGGCATCTGGTAAAAAAATAATAACAAAAAAATGACTCTCTTCTCTGGGCTGTTATTTTATTTCAAAACAAACTGTATTAGAAAATTATTACAACTCAAAGTGTTAAAGTTAATGGGTATAATTTTAGAAGCAACCTGACAGTAATTATACCTTAATAAGTTTAGTTCTAGCCCTAACATTTATGTTATTAACATATTAATGTATATTCCACCCAAGGGCATGAGATAAGATCTTCTGTTAAAACTGAAGGTTTCCTTAAGAGTCTTCTTGTTTCCCTTGCCATTATTTATGAGATTTCCTGAATTTTTGAAAAATTCTGGACATCATATGTAAACTGATATACATTTCCAGCACAGTACAGCTTGCTCATCTCCTTGGGTGCTGACTCAACAAAACTGAATCAAACGTTACAAATAAATGCACAAGACTGCCAGCTCTTTGAATGGTGAGGAATATTTGCCTCCTGATAACATGATGCACTTCTGAACTTTTATTTTTCATTTGAAATATTTACTGTTCCCTTCTTTTTCCACTTGTCACTTATTAACAGCATTTAACATTCATTTAGCAGAAGTTTGCCCTGAAGGTGAAAAGAAGGCATCCCTACCAGCAGGCTACAGATTTGACACTCACTATTTACAAATATGGGAAGGAACTGATCCAGATCTAGAGAGGATAAGAATGTTCTGCTGATTATGGTAACAGCCTAGAACTTGGAAATATATATAAGTTTATAGAAAAAAAATATTTATAAATATTTAAATACTGTACTCTCCCATGAGTTCCTTCTTTCTTAAATCCTTTGTATATGTGGTTGGGTTACTTATCCAGGATGCTGAAAGCTCAAAATCATCTCCAAGTCAAACACCATAAAAGTCAACTATTTTGCAGTGCAGNCACTTCTGAACTTTTATTTTTCATTTGAAATATTTACTTTTCCCTTCTTTTCCCACTTGTCACTTATTAACAGCATTTAACATTCATTTAGCAGAAGTTTGCCCTGAAGGTGAAAAGGCATCCCTACCAGCAGGCTACAGATTTGACACTCACTATTTATAAATATGGGAAGGAACTGATCCAGATCTGGAGAGGATAAGAATGTTCTGCTGATTATGGTAACAGCCTAGAACTTGGAAATATATATAAGTTTACAGAAAAAAAATATTTATAAATATTTAAATACTGTACTCTCCCATGAGTTCCTTCTTTCTTAAATCCTTTGTATATGTGGTTGGGTTACTTATCCAGGATGCTGAAAGCTCAAAATCATCTCCAAGTCAAACACCATAAAAGTCAACTATTTTGCAGTGCAGGTGAGAAAAGGAAAGGAAGAGAAGAAATAATGAACCTGCTTTCTTTACTTTCAAAGCATTTTAATCTTGCTGGAGACTTTTTTCATAGTCTACCTTTGAGAGATAGCTCAGCCATGAAAAGCTTGGCAGTTCAAATATTTACGTGGGAAGGCAGACTTGGGGTGAAATTCCTATGCATGCCTTTCTTCCAGTGAACACAATATTAAATATTTAAACAATAATTAGATCTGGGACTGCAACTGAGGTTTCCCTCTTCATTTGTGGATGGCAAAATCAATGCTGCATCATGATTATTTTTGTTTCTCCTCTCTTTCCTCTCCCCACCTCCTCATTTAATGAATATTTAATAATTCTATATAATCATCAAATGGGAATCAGGCTAAAATTTTTCTCCATTCCCACTCCCATCTCTAATCTAACCAAGCTCTAGGGTAACTTCTCGTCTCTAGAATATGGGACATAAGTGTTTGAATCTATTAAACATTGAAAGGTTATGAAAACATTTCTCTCAGTGTCTCAGTTAACTTCTCTCACTGCTGCTTTAAAAGATAAAAGCCAACCAGCACTTCACAGCAGTTGTATTTTGAATGAAAGGCATAAACCCTGCTTGAAATAATAAATAGGTTTCAGGCATCTATCTTCACAGTAAGCTCAGAAATACGTTCAGAGTGGTGCATTAGCCTAAAACCAATAACTAACACAAAATTATTCTGTCTAAAAATTGCATCTTTAAAACATCCCACCCCCACTGTAGCATTTTCCATTTCCTTTGTCCTGTGGCCTATACAAACACACAACTGCAAATGAAATGTGTCAAATCTTCCTCCTGGATTAGACTGTGATGCCAAGGCCCCCAAATTCTCCTGTACATTCTACCCCTTGACTTAGTTCCTTAATCTAGAATTTCAAGATAAGTATCATTCTATCAAGAAAGGAAAAGATGCACATTAATAATAAGTTGCTATGGAAAAGACATTTCAACATTGTGCAGTGCTCAGTTACTCTGATGAACAATCCAGAAGCCACTCAAGACAGTTGAACATGAGGAAATTCAAAGCACCTGTCCCTGATTTTTTTGAACTTCAAGCTTAGCTCTCAGAGTACTTATTTTCTTACATAGTTTAGGGGATAGTTGTTCCCCAGTACTCTTAGAAATGCACTTTATACCTTATAAAATTATTTTCTGAGATTTTCTGTTATGACTTATTAATTGCTTCTTGTAACATTTCTGATATTCCATCCCAACAATATTCTGTGTAATTGGTTGCAAGAATCACAGTTCAGATGGCCCCACAGTGTTTATTAGCAGCAGTTACCGAAATGTAGAAATTACTGCTATATAATACATGTTTGTGACTAAAATTTAAATATATACAATTTGTTGTCTGGGGAGAAAAAGCATGAAGAAAATGCACTGTAACTTGTGTATCTCTTATCCACATAAGGAGTCACAGCAGGAACCAATGCAGAGGTGTTACATTAGTATGCCCATTCTGGAAATATGCCTATGTCGAATTTGAGACTCCTTCACACTGGCAGCACTTGATCCAATTTCAAGGACATTCTCCTTGTATACAGTCACATAATTCAAGGGCATGCATGCTTCTTTTGGACAGTCATTTAGTACTTAACCTTTTGTTTTTTTCCTTCTCTTCTTTAAACAAGTATTTGGAAATTGTTCCCTTTTACGTGTGCAACGTGAGAAGAAATACGGCGCAAAAATGATAAAGCATATAAAAGGAAATGAATACAGACAGGCAGACACCTATTAAAAATTTTATAGTAGATGTATAAGTAAAAGATGAAGTGGAGTCAACAGAAAATAACAAAGATGAACAGGTCAAATTTTAAGGAGAATTGTACACCAGCAGACAGAGAAATCTTCCACCACGGAGCACTGTCTCTGTGCTGCACTGAAGGTTTCTTGGGAATTTGGGGCATTTTAAGATGGGACACTTGCATTAAAATGCCCCAAAAATGCCCCCAGATAAGACCAAAAAAAAATCCCATCCTCAAGGGCTGCAATATGTGTTTTATTTATTAGCAATTTTATACTGAGTAAACAACCCACACACTATGAGCACTTGATCCCATTCTAGTAAACAAGATGAGCACTAATTATTTATCATGCAAGCTATCTAGAAGCCATCAGTGCTCTCCTATAAAGCAACTCAATTTCAAAATTAGCTTTAAAAAATTGAATTTCATAGCTCTGTGCGCATTTTCCTTATCATGTGTGCATTTCATTTTTAATGTAACCCTACAAATTGATCCAGCACACAATAAACTACGATTGCATTATCTAATATGCCCTTGGTAACATTGGGAAATTATGAAACAATCAGTGCAACTGAATTAAGTTAATAATTCTTGTAGACAAAAGGATAGCCAGGGGTAGCATCTCTGTACAACTTATCTGAAATTACATGCTACAGGTGATGCAATGAGCAGAGATTGCATCTGACTGCCTTTTAGCTTGCTTGGTCACAGGGGTGACCAAGAGTAAAATGCTGCAAACTAATGCTGTCAATAAATCACCCTATGGCAACGTGGCTGCACACAATGTGCAGCTTCACTCATTAGGAAGCCTCATTTCTAAAAAGGTAGAGTCTAGAAAATAGTCACTGGTAATGAGAGACCTTTTTGTTTTACTAGAGCCATTTAGAAAGAAAAAGCTAAAGAAAGATGGAGGAGATAAGGAGGAAGAAAACACTACCATTATCCCCCGCCAAGCAGAGTCTAATTACAGCCATTTAACAGCTCTATCAGCGTGTGCCTTGTATCCAGAATTACTACAAACCTTTGCCAAAGAATTCTGGTGCACCTTTAAAGTTTTGTTGTTTTGTTTTTTTTTTAATTTAACACCAGGCAAATTACAATGTACCCGGACAAACTGAGTCAGACCAAAGCTTTGCCAGTTTAATGTTCTGACAATGGCCAGAAAGAACAGACCAGGGCAAATGTACATCTTTTTACATTGAAATTCATTACATTGAAATTCCATTCCCTAAACAGGAATGGAATTGATAACAGTCTGTGATACTCTTCCAAAACACTACAGTGTTTTATTTTGCCAAGTGCACTGATGTTAAAATACAAGATAGATTTGTTTACAGCCCAGTTTGTCTCACAGAAAATGCTGTTGGCACAAGACACGTACTGAAAGCAAGTGGATTTGCTGTCCAATATCTAATTTTGTTGGCTCTTAGCCTTTCAGAGCTGACACAATCTAGCACAAGGCTTGCAGGATTACTACTTAAAACCCTACTGGCTAAAAGATGTCCTGCTCTCGAGGCAGGAAACGTACCACTGGGTCACCTAGAAGAAAAAAGCTGTGCATAGACAGCTGCATAACTTCTTACTTCAATAAGAAATTGTACTGCCAGATTCATTTTTCAATATTAAAAAAAAACAAACAACTTAGCAAGTTTTGGATTTGCACATCCATAGAACCCCATCCCAAGGATCTATTGTACACAACACATTAGTAGGGCAACAGGGAAACATTTAAGTAGTAACAATGTGCTACAAATAAGACAGAAATCCTAGACTTTTAACTTTATTTAAATACAACTGTGAAAACACATTAATTTATAATTAATTATACTCATAATAATAAAAAAAACCCCAAACAACAAACCCTCCGCACAGACCACCCATAATGGAAAATATAAAGATGTACCTCCAGAATGTCTATCAGGACATTCTCCTCTGGCTGCTTTGTGCTCCGGACATTCTCCAGCAAGATGGAGTAGTAAACACCTTGTGGGTCAGACTGGTACAGGTTGTATGTGTCTGTCTGGTACCACTCCTGCACAGCCACAAACACCTGGTTCTCATCTGTACTGATTATCTGTAAATCCTGCAGGAAAATAAGATACATAATGACTAATTTTTTACATAATTTCAATTTTACAAACAATAAGTTGGTCAGGAGGGTTTAATATTAGAGGGAGGGGAAACATCTGAAGTTTAAAAGCAATAATCTCCGAAGATAATACTAATCAGCATACTGTATCCCACTGCACCAAGGTGGTTCCTCACTGCCTTCTGACTGCAGTGCAAACCACCTTAGTGAAGAAAAAAATCCTGAATACGCAATAGCCGGAATCTGCTTTGACTTCAGCAGGAAATGACTTCTTGAAAGGAAAAATAGGGAAAGGACTGACTTTCAAGTGACTCCCAAGTGACTGACTTTCCAAGATCTGGACTGAAACAACATTAACACAGCTAATCTAAAAAACAATCTTCAAGTAATAGAGAAATGAAAATTAGGTTAAAAAAATAGTATAGCACAAAGAGGATCAGATAGAATGTACAGCAGTTCACATAGGAATTAGTACTTATCATGCACACAGCTCATATGTATTATAGTAGATTACATTAATTTGTCTATCTATGTCTACAGAACCACTTAAATATTCAACAGTAATAATAGAAGAGTCAACACTCTGCATTCATGTCACAAGAATTTCAGACATGGATATTGCTACAGCTTGCTTTCAGTTTTCCCAGCTCCTTCACTCCAAATGTCTTAGACAAAAAAAATGCACAGCTAGGGAAAATAATTTAACACAAATATTAAACAGAAGAAATAAATCAGGAAGTAGCAACACTGAAGTAAGCTTAGGAAAGAGAATAAAAGGACATGAGCTTGCAACATGATATGGCAGCACAAAGGCAGATGCTGGGGCTGTGTAAGAAATTACATCAATTCACAAAGACTGAAAGCTTGGAAACTCTTCATGACCTTGGTGCTTCACTGGGATCCTATATTCAGTTCTGGTCACCTTATTACTGGAAAAGTACTAGGGCAATGGAATGAATAATAAACAAAGCTACCAGAATGTCAAGAGAATACGAATTTAGGATGAATTGGCTTAAAAAAGAAAAATCAAGAAAACAACTATTTAGAACTCAAGAGACAAAGAAACCAAATTCATAAGAATCCACTTAAGACTGAAGAAAGCGTGAGCAACAGAGCACTACTGAGTACTCAGCAAAGCATGGCAGTCACTCTGTAGACAATATGCACAGTGACTGAGGCACTTAGATTAAAAAAAAGACATGTATAGAAGTAAAATAATGCAATGGAAAGATTTTTAGAGTGAACAGAGGAGGGTTATTAAATACTAACTGTTTACTTAAATATAAAGTATTTTTGGCATATGTGACACATCTCAACACAAAAGAATCTAAGTGAAGTTTCCTATCACTGACAGCTCAATGCTGCTTCCAAAGACTTTCATTTGAACTTTGTAGTAAAGTAGATTTTTGTTTAGCGTCCTAGGAATAGTTCTCTTTTATTTTTTGGTACTAAAAAGTTACTCCAAAGCAGACTCTGGCAGAAACGCCAGCAAAACATAGCAACTGATCTCAACAGGCTCTTTTAAAGTTTCTTTAATGTACAGAATGTTTCATCTCCTGCCTCTAAACAGGGAAACATGAGGCTTGGTAGCCCACATTGTGCCACATGGAAAGTTCCCATGAATATCTGATAATACAGATGGAAGCAGAGTCAAAAGGAATAAAAAAACAATTTTTTTAATGTGAAAACCTCTAGTAAACCCTTAATCTTCCATGAAGCCAGGAGCTCTCTGCAAAATTATAGTCTACATTAGCACAATAAAACATTTACACAGTGACACAGACAAATGCAAAACTCCAGGAAATGCAGGCAAGGCATTTTCCATTCCCGATGCTTTCCCACTCCGTGTTTTCCCTGGTGAGGTGACAGTGGTTGCACGGGTGGCCCTTGGTGGCAGAGGTAAGAGCTGGGGACAGGCTCAGCTCTGGGTCTCCCATCCCAGGGTGGGGCAGGAGCAGCTGAGCCATCAGAAGCAACACACACAGAGCCAAAACATGCAGTGCACGAGGACAGGGAGATGAATGCTGGGCAGACTGTAGGGGTCAGGTGAGGGAAACGGGTTGGATGCAAACGTTTACTCAGCAAATAAGAGTTCACCTTTCTCTTGGCAGAGGCTGTTACTAATAAAGATGTTTGTCCACTCAGGCTGCTGGTTGGCAACTTTGCTGAGGCAAGAGCTTAACGGATCCTGGTCTTAGCAAGTGAAATTACCCTTGCACTGCCTTGAACTTTGTTCCTTCTTTTCAGAATTTATGCTTTCAGATTTCCAGTTCAGCCTTACAGCTATTTTCCTTTCACAATGATTTCTTTTCCCTCAAGAATAAAAGTGTTCCTTCAGTTATGCTACCTTGCAACAGCCCTGTGCAGCATTTCCTGCCCAGTGCTTTCTGATACAATCCTCTGGGAAAAGTAATTGACAACGTGAGGAAAACTGCAAATTTCACACCCAGTTCTTCACCTTATCTTTCAAAATCCTGGATGACAAAAACTGCTGAAAATCTAGTTAAAACAAAGGTAAATTTTCATATCACACTTGTAGGATTCCTATACTGAAAGGTGAATTTAAAAAGAAGAAATTAATTGCCAGATACAGGGGATGAGTTGTCAGCATGCCAAATCCATTCCCTCATCCCAGCTACCCACTGCTCAAGAGGTGAGAAGCACATGGAGAGGGGACATCAGCAAATATTGCTAGACAGAACCTACTGTCTGTCACCTAAGAGTTATCTAGAAAGGATGACTGAGAAAAAAAAATCTTGATGGAAGGAATACACATTTTTACTGCTTATCTAATTCATGGGCACAGATACAACCTTAGGCTGTAACCTCAGCAGATTCTATAAGGAAAGCTTTTATTCTTTTATGATTTCATGCTTGGACTATGGCAATTGCCTTCTTGCTGGACCTCTTGTTTTCTCTCTACATTCTGCAAGCTACTCAAAGTGCCACTGATCATCTCATTTTTCTGTAATTATGATATTCACACACAATTTATTCACATTAATTTATACAGGTTTTTTTACTGATGCTAGAGATCTTCAGGATTTGGAACATTCCTTATTCTCTCTATTCAGATTTTTGATACATGCAGTGTGCATTTTCATATACACTCAGTATTTAAGATCTTGTGGTTTTCTTTCACTTCCATGCCGAAATGGGAGTCCATGCCCTTCCAGATGTCCCAGGGCAGAATGTTCTCTCCAGTTTGCCATAGCAATCATACTCTTTCCTCTGTGGTATGCTCATTTCTCCATGGGCATCCCTTCTCTTCTCTCTACTGCTTTAATTTTGCCCTCTCAAGTCTGCCTTGCCTGCTCTTCTCTATCTCTTGCTTACCCAAGAATCCATGCTCTTGCCATTTTCACTTTCTTCTTTCTCTCCCTGTATTTGCAAAGCTCACCAATGTCAGCTGGTATCAGCCATACACTGTGACTCCCAAATTCCAATATTTTCCCTTTATCTCCTCTTCATAGGTTGTAAGCTTTTGCACAGCTCTGAGGTTCTATGAGCTGCATTGTCCAAAGCTTCTTTTTATTTATTTTTTTTTTAAACCTCTAAACCCCCATGAGATTTCTCTGTTTTGTTTACCAAGGTGCTTCTTCTGCACTGTATTTTTCAAAATCCTTTGTCACAATTTTTCCTTCATCTCCTCTTCATTGGGACATGTTACACCACACTAAGCATATAAATCTGTATATTTATCACTAAAAATCAGTGAAACTACTCATTGGTCCAAGGCAGTGAATGAGCCCATGGAATTAGAATTAAGGACAGCTGGAGATCTGTTGAATCAGAATTACTTTTCTACAAAAAATGCTAAATGAATCCTGATCAAAGACTTCATATTAAAATTTGGCATGATTAAGTTAGACATTCAGTAACAGGTCATGTCACTCCTGCTCTCTCAGGGACTTGTAAGCTGCTATGTTTATACTACATCAATAGCAGAAAACATAATTAACAAACAGATAACACAAAGACAGTTTCAAAGTGATACCCAAAATAATTAGGCATTTACAGAAGGCCAACTTGTACCAAAAGATGAGCACCACTTCAAAGAAACTCCATATCACATGGACAGACACTGGCTGCTAAATAAATGAGTCTGAGGGGGGACACAGGGCATTGAAAGAACTGTGCCTGTTCAGCCATGAACTGGAGCACAGACATCCAAGAACTCTTCCAGCAAGTACACAGACACAATGAAATATTTCTTCTTGAAAACACTGCTTAGAATTATTTCTTTACTTCTAATACAGATAACAACATTATCAGTCTTTCCACAATTACCTGCTTTTAATGAAGTCAAGTCTGTTATTACATAAAGCTGAATGAACACCCAATCAAAAGTTGGTCCAAAAAGCCCTAAGTTATTAAACAGAGTTGGGATACAGGGGAGTTGTGGATAGCAGGAAAGAAGGAAAGAGGTTTTAAAGGAGGAAGGGAAGAGAAATTAGTTGTTTTCATTGCATACAGTCACATGCCATCTACTTACAGCAACTGACCAGCCTATAAGTCTGCAAATCTTTGCTTCATTTTATATTCAAGAGATGCTCAGTATGGTTCAACATATTACTGTGATAAGAAACTCTATGACACAAATAAGTACATTTACAGCCTGAAGACAGAAGGCTATAAAAGATGACAAAGATTGTACAGCCTGCCAGTGCTCCTTTGACTACAATGTGCTGATGACATAGAAAGTGCCAGTACAGTGAAAATACTGTATAATGATACATAGTCAGAACTGTGGGGCTTCAGTCAATAAGGCAAATAAAAGAGAACCTCAACATTCTTGGGTTTTAAATCTTGCAATTTTTGCAAGATGTTGAAATTCTGCCCCTTTGCAATCTTTAAATGCTGTGGTTGAGCAAAATGTTAACATGAAATAAGCAATGTATTAAACAGAGAATGGTGAGGAATAAATGTATCAATAGTGGAACAGATGTAAGCACTCAAGGCTCTGTATTCTCAGTCTTGACCTCTAGATGTACCACATTTATACCTCTGTAATCTCTCAAGCACAATCAAGGTAACTGGATGGCACATATCCCAAAGATAATCCTCCTAATCTTCCTTGCCTGGCCGAGTAAAAAAAGTTCATGGAGAGAAATCAATAAGTTACACAGTGAAGAAAAGAAGAGCTCCTTGAACCCTCCTCAGATGGATTTGTACAATCAGCAAGTGAGACAGCTGCTATAGCTCAGGTTCACTGGCTGCTGCAGTGACACGGCCTGGGAAAGGAATATTTCCCCTGCATCAAATGCCACTGCCACCTGAATTTCTACTTTTCTCCCTTTTTGACTTTGCTCAACAGCCATTCCAGTGGACTTTCAGAAGAATGGAGCTGCAGCTGGAAACTGCTCTTTTGCCTGGTACAGAGGAACAACCTCATCAAAGCCTCCCAGTGTGGTGAGTGGCAGAGGTGGTGAAGGGTCTTCTCAAATGCAACAAAAATTATTGGGAGCTTAAGGGCCTTGCTAAATGAGCTGTCATAGACTCAATCCAACCATCAGGCAGCCAAATCCTTAGAAAACATCACATTAAAGGGCTGCAGGCATCTTCCACCATTTCTGCTTCTAACGGATAGGCCCATTTAAGGACCATCTTATATCTATTATTGAATGATACAGACAATTTCAGAAGTCTGGTTAAAACAATGATTTGAATTCAGACTGAGGCAAGGAAGAGGTGGGCATGCTTTGAGGTGACCAGATGATAATCAAACAAAAAGAATACATGGATCTGATAAAAGGCATCTATAGGAGATTTATATTACCATGAATAAAGTACAGACTTCAATCTATTTCTAAGGAAATAGGATTTTTTTCTTCTTTTGTTTTTATTTTCTCTTCCCCTATATTTCCATTTATCTTGGTTACCTGAAAAATTTTACATTATTGCCTTTTTCACAAGATTGAAAATACATACACAGATTGAAAAATATGAAAAAGAAGATTTTTCCACATCATATCTTTCAGAACTAAACTTTACGAATTGCAGCAGGGTACAACAAACAACAGAGCTCTCGCACCATTAGGATTTTGTAGGAGGCATGAATAAATGCAGAATCAATCAATGCCTTGTATCATTTCTTCAAAGGAGATCATTATCAATGGAATTTATTAAAAAGAGATGGGAAGAGGACTCTGAATAAATCAATTATTCCAAATTACAATAGTAAAATTGCCATAATTTGTAGAAGTTTCTTTGGCTTGGTCAAACATTTTGTTAACAATTTTTTTTTGCTTAAACTCTCCGAATGAACTAGTTCCCAGTTTTATTGTTACCCACATCAGAACATGACTCAAATACCTGAACAAAGACCAGGCCCAATGCACTCCTCCCTCTCCCCCTCTCCAAACTGCACTTCTCAAGGCAATCAGAGCTGCAGGAAGGTTTGTGCAATACAAGTGTGCTGACAGTCTGATGGGCCTTCAGCCTGTGCCCCTGGGGCAGCTGAACCTCTGCCCCAGGCTGAAAACAGCCCAAGGGGGATTGCTGGATCCCCTGGGACACTCCTGGATGCCTGACTAGCCAAGCTGACACACAGATGCAGTCCTGCTGCTCTTGGCTTGATTTTGGTATTTTCTTCCTATGAGTTCCTAACTTCTAGCTTTAGCAGCGTAGAGAAAGCAATCTTGGTAAAATGGAATATAGTATAAAAACCAGTTCAATTTTAAAACAACAGTTTAAAAAAAACAGTTTGAAAATTCCTCTTCTGTTTTGGGGAGCATACAAGCAACCTTTGCTATGGTCTCACCAGCCTCTGCTACCACCTTTTCTGGCAGCAGCCAGCACTCATCAAATGCAGGAGACAGCTGTGGGATTGCATGCAATGTCAGTATCAGACACAGTGTTAAAACAAGAAAAAGAAAAAAAATCTCTCAACAGCACAGAAGAAAGGTTAAAAATATTATCTGAATCCTGATGGCCCCCAATGGCTGTGCTGTCTGTACACACACAGAGCTATGATGTGTTACAAAAAGGTGATCTCAGCGGCACTGTGGAGCTGCAGCCCGGAAACTTAGCAGGGGTAAAGCTTGGCTGGAAGCTGCTTTTAGCAGCCTTTCATTCACAAATAAGGAGGACTGTAGATATGTCCAAAGAAAGACACACTATTCTCTTCCTAGGTTTCTCTTTGGGGATGCATTTGGACAAATACAAACACAAATGTAAATACAAACAACATAAAAAAAAGAGAAAAACTTCTTTGCCAGTTTCCTTTTCATGTTGAAAGGAAAGTGAGGTATCAAGGTATTAAAAACATTTTCTAACTATTCAGCCTGAAACCATTCATTTTATCTCTATATGCAAAATCATCATGAAAGGAATCTATGCAGCAAAAGAGTAACATCTGAAGAACGCAGTCCTGTTCCCTAAAGCTGGAGGTTGCATTTTGGCACAGCTTTCCTGATGTTGTTGGACACATCCTTGACCAGTCTACAACATCTTTTAACTTGGCTGCAGCTTTCTTGCCCTGTATAAAATCACTGCTCAAAAATTCTGTCCACAGACCACTTGGAAAGAGACTTCTTTGACACTTCATTTTATACTTTTGAGAAAAATGAAATATAACCTGTTATAGTCATGCTTCATCTCCTGGTTAGGCAAAATCTAATATTTAAAACCCTCTGAAACTCAGATCTTTCTACAGCTATGGGTTTCAATGAATTAAAAAAAAAAAAATCCTTTGCAAACTCATCTATTCTGTTTATCTCCTACCACCATAAAAGAAGCAACTCCACAGTCACATGATCTAGATGTACTTTTAATATGCCACTGTCATTGCTGATATCCTGTGTCTTTGCAAAGCTCCATGATCCAATTCTACTGCACTTGGATGATTCTCACTGAATTATTGCACTGTGAAATATTTCAGAGCTATGTTCTTATTTACTCCAGTATGTAAAATGTCTGTTGTAATGTGAAGGTACCAATTCACTTTTAACAAAAGTGTATCTTTATCAGAAAAAGGTTAAAATCTTTCATATTCACCACTATTCTAATGTTCTAAAGCTGTGTCTGGCTTCCAGGCCCTCTTACTGAAATCTTCAACACTGTTTTGTGGAGATACCAAAGAAACTTCTCCCAGAAGCATTGTCAAAATGCTGAAGAGATAATATTTGCTTCATTCCTCTTGTTGGGTATTGCCTGAACTAGGAAGTGCACAAAAACATCCCTTTCAAAATGACATCGTCAACTTTTTCCTAGGTAGCTGTAGACTCTATCCAAAATGAAACCATTAACTTCTAATTTATTTATTCAATCAGGCCTAGGGTAACCCACTTAGCAAGGAAAAAAAGAAAAATAAACAAAAGCCATATTTTCCAAGGCAAAGGATTGAGCACGCAGCACTGTTTCAAAAATCCAGATTCCATATGACAGAAATACCAGGGAATTGTGACTGACACTTTATGAATGTGTCAGAGGCTCCTTGTTTACACTCTGCTGCCCTGCCTGGCTCCTTAATTGCTTATTTGTGTCCCAGTGCAGGGTTCAATGGGCTGCAGTCCCTTGAGGTGTCCATGCTTGGCATATTTTAACATTCAAAAGCTGGATATTCTCCTGCTGTTTTCCTGACTACAGTTTCCCCCTAAGAAAGCATAAAGGCAGCCTTGAAGGCCTGAAAAATACAGAAATAACTTCGTGGAAGGGTTGGTCTTAATAGCTGTCTTGGACTATACATTTCTTGACAAGACAGAGATAGACAGACAGACAGACAGACAGATAGATAGATAGATGGATAGATAGACAGACAGATAGATAGATAGACAGACAGACAGACAGATAGATGTAGACATACAGATAAAGAGAGAGAGAGAGAAATATTTCTGTAGTGCTACTAGGAGCATATCCAAGTTTCAGATTCTTGTTTAACCAATACCTGAGGATTTGATCTGAGATTCTGATATGTTGCACATTTAAAATGAGAGAAGTCTTCAGAACAACATTTATACTAACATAAAAAAAAAATCTAAGATTAAAAAACTCTGATATCAGCATGCTTGCTTTAAAAAAATAACAGCAAAAGGAAAACTGTACTCTAATGTCCTTCATTAGACAAGCAATGAATTAACCAGTGCAATTCAAGGCATGCAAAGAAAACAAGCTCTTTGCTAAGTGATAGAATCACAGAGAATCACATGAAAAAGCAGGAGCCTCATGAGACCTCCAGATCAGCCTCCTGCTGAGAGCAGGGTGAACTGTAAGGCCAGAGCTGGTTACTGAGGGTTTTATCCAGATGGGTCTTTCAAACTTCCACGTTGTTTTTCTTCAGGACTGCAGAAGCCTTCTAATTATAATGTTAGGAAATACACTGTGTGCATCACAAAAAAATCAACTGCATCAGTTAGACCATATTTGAATTTCTGTGCTTAATTGCTGATTTACTATGGAAATACAGAAACCCTATCACTAGGAAGAAATGGCAGACTGAAGGAAGCTCTCACCAAGCCCTGCAATTTCATTGAGCAAAGTCCATACTGGGATTCTTTAATGAAACAGAGCACCACCAAGCAGCAAAATTCTCCTTTGTTAGTATTCATGCTTATACCAGAAAACAGCACATGGAGTTTAAATGTAATTGATGTAATTGATTCTTTCAAGAACACTTGCTCCATATCATTCCATTGCCATGGAATGTATAGGTATATAGCACAGCCTCTTGGAAGCAAAGCTCAAAAACTATTGCAGTAACTGATGACAAATAAGCTGTTGTACATTATTCCCTTCTACAGTTTCTGAGTACTACCTTAGTGGAATAAAAATAAAAGTAGTATTCAAAATAAAAATAAAGATTCAAGAATCCTCACAAGGAGAAATTGTAAACTTCGGATAATGAGGTTTGAAAACAAGCAGAACAAAACTAGTTTAGGTAGAAAGAGAAGATGACAAATGGAAAAAAAGAAAGAATAGCATGCAGACTTACTTTTGGCAATGCATATTTTGGCAACTTCATCTGTACAAAGCCATTTCGACGGTAAGACACGAAATACTTGGTCCGATTTGTTGATGTTGTCTATACAAAGGAGAAACAGAACTCTGTGACAGCTTATGTTAGATCTAAAGAACCTGAGATGGAAGACTGTTTTGCTTTTAATTTGTAACTGAAATATGCAGTCATTACTTTTAATGCAATGTTCCAAAGTAGCAAAAGAAATATTCCAAATAAACATCAGTGAAAACAGCCAACCTTTCCTGGATTTTCTAATCAGCCCCAATGTGCTGCTATATAAATTGGCATAATTTCAACTAAACCTTTGAGAACCACCAGATGATATCAGTAAATAAAAGTTAGCCTTTGGTAATATTTCACTTATTTTTCATGTTGAGACTCTTTTCTTTTTTCTTAAGTCCTACCCCAATCCCACTATTTTTCTTCCTAAATTTTTGTGTTTGAAAAGGGAACCTGATTTGAAAGACAGCCTATTCTGAAACATGAAAACTTGATTGGGCTTGGTAAAAATAAAGTTGATGTATGACAGCAGGTCCACCTGCCTGAATATTTTGAAGGTAACAAAGTTTTTAATATT
The DNA here is from genome assembly GCA_013397245.1 of Thryothorus ludovicianus. NCBI lineage: Eukaryota > Metazoa > Chordata > Aves > Passeriformes > Certhiidae > Thryothorus > Thryothorus ludovicianus. Next base: position 13,922 of record VZTB01012894.1, on the reverse strand, counting down.
GTACGCATTTTTTTAAAGAATGTGATGCCTTTAGGAATGTGATTTGTTACATGATGATGGATCAAATCAAAACTCTCATCCATTTGTTTAACTAGTGCTAAATGGCAGTCTTACCCATCTGTTCACAGGCTTTTTTTAAATTCATGTTTTAACATCATTCATTTTAAATGACTGGAGATGATGCAAGGCAGAGGAAAATTGGAGTTGAAGCACCTAGTCATGTCAAGCCTCACTGGTATTAAAGGCTGGTCTGTGCTTAAGAACAGCGTTGAAACTTTAATCCTCCTACTAAAATCACCTCTGAAACTGTCTGACTGTCAGTGCAAACTGGAAAAAAAATGAGTATTAGAAAGTTTCTGATCTTTGTGGATATAGACATACTAAAGAAATGTGGCTGAGATCTTCCTCTAAGATGCTAAAAATCTCCAAAATAGATTTAGGCCAGGATTAACAGTGCAGACCTGCAACATTGATTCACATCTGCACAGCTCAGGGAATATGAACAATATGGCAGGGAGACAGTGTCAAACTCTCCTCTTTTTGCACAGAGGATTCTGTCCCATCCACTTTCTGACAGGCATTGCTGTGATATCATGAGGAGTCCCTGTCTGATTATGACTTATATAACTATACTTTAGTGTAGTGATAAAAGAATTTCCACATGGTTTCAAAAGTATGCAGTTCCTCAGATGTGCAGCTGCTGTGTGGTTTCACTGGAACAGGTAAATGCTGTCCTGCCTCACACCTCTGGGGTGGCTGTGCTTCAAATGTGACTACAGGAACTCAGAGTCACCTTCCATCCTCCAGCAATGCAGATATGGCTAACTGCAAACCAATTCAGCAATAAGATATGCATTATATACTGTGGTTTACTGCAGAAAAGCCCTAAAGAAAAAGACTAGAGATATTTCCCCTTTAAGTGGAACACATGAACATCTCATCTACTGGCACTGACGTGTCTCGGATCTACAGAGACCAAATTACCAAAGGCATCATTGAGTAGCAATTGTCTATTACTTATGTGTACATTTCCACCTTGCACTTCCATTTTGTGTCTGCTCATGTCTATCATGAAAGGGAATAACAGCTCAGGATGCAGTTGTACATGACATCCAGCAAAGTAAAATGCCTGACAAGGAGCCAGTGTTTTGCTAAGCACAGCAGTCTGGAAGTTTGAATGGTAAGAAGCAGTTCTCAGGATGTACACACCAAGAAATGCATTTTGGACTGTGTCTAGGGGAGCCACAGGTGATAACAGCTTTTAGCAGAATGCATGCCATGAGTGCTAGATTTGATCTGAAAAATTGCTACTTTAGCCCAAAAGTTCTTTCCCAATGCCATTGTTTGGGTTATAGTTTTGGGGTTGTTTTTTTTTGTTGTTGTTGTTGTGTTTTTTTCTTTTGTTGGTGTCTGGTTTTCTTTTGTTTGTTTGCTTGGGTTTTTTTTGTTTGGTAAGGGTTTTTGTTTGTTTGTTGAGTGTTAGTTCTTCTAAGTCATGCAGGTCCTTGAAACCACTAGGCCAGACAAGAGGAGAACAGATCCTTTGTGACCCTACCAATTTACAGGTCCTTGTGGAAGAAACAAGCTCAAGGGGGGAAAGTTGGAAAGGAGCCACTGAGGCACTGGTGGGGAGGCCTATCTATTGCCACAATATATCTTTTCTGCAAAAGTCAATGAATAGATAAACCTTGCAGCAAACAAATCTCATCAAAGTAAGGGAAAAATGATAGCCCAGCAGTAAGGAAAGCACAAGCAACTTCCTTAATAAAATCTAATAAAACAAAGAGGATGTAACTGCTCCTTGAGAAGTTTGCAGCTCTGATAGACCCAAACCACAACTAGTTCCAAGCACATAAAACAATACTTACAAGTGTGCCTGAGCTGTACTGGTGCCATATGGCTGACAAAGTTCCAGCCCATATTTCTGCAGGCAGGTCTTGCAGTTTGGGAATGAAATAACCCCAATGTAATTTGGACCACCACGAGTTGTAGACGTGGCACTTGGGGACATGGTTTAATGATGGACTTGGCAGTGTTAGGTTTATGGCTGGACTCGATTTTAAGGGTCTTTTCCAAACTAAATCATTCTATGATTCCATTCTAATTTGCTCCAAGCTCCCCAGCTATGGCCATTTGACCCTTTCACTTCCCAAGCACAGCCATGGTCGCAGTTCCTTCCTGGCAAAATCTCTTCAGAGGAGAATCCATATGAAGAAGCTGTGCAACTACTCTGTCAGTGGTTGTCCTTGGATGTTTTTTCCAGAAAACATTTTTGTATTTTGTCTTGGAAAGGATCTAGAAGAGTTTGTAATCACAGGCACACAAGCTTTGCTTTACACCTAACACACGAGTATTTATAAAAAGAAACACAATCCATTTGAAAATTTTCATACAGTTCAATATTTTAAAAATGCCTTTTTTTAATTTTCTTTTTTTTTGGACTGATAAAAGAATGCTTTTTTTCTATGTAAAAAATCATAAATCATCATTCATTAATTTCTCCCTGGTCCTTACAGTGTTGCTGCACTTTTTAGAACTTTATTTTTGAATTCTAAAATGAGCTGTCTCTCCCAAAAATGGCAGTACCTGAAGAAATATGTAGTCATCCTGCACAGTCAGGGAATCCCGATCAGTGCTGCCAGCAAATGGGATTGTCATTGTCTTATCAGAACAATTTTGAATGTGGCAAGTGATGTAGCGATAACCTGAGGGAAGAGAGACAGAAACATGTGACAGGGCTATCAAGGGAAAAAGAAGCAAGCAGTATTAAATGCTATTCATGTAGGAAAAAGGCTGCCTTTGCCAGGTGAGTTAGTTGTAGAATTATTATATTAAACTCTCATATAAGACTTTTTCAATCTCCAACATACCGAGAATATATTAACTGCTTACAGTTCAGATCATTCCCTGGAGGCAGCCTGTTATTATCCAAATTTTGCTGGTCCAGAGAGATTAGGGGTTAGATGAATGAGCCATTCATGGGTGGGATAATAGAAGGAGCCTCTTTTCTCACTTAACCTATGCACAGAGCCGAATTATTCACTTGGAGAAATGGCAGTCTGACACAACATAACTGAAATCAATAGATCAACCCCAGTATAAAATTGTGATGAATGAGAAAAGAATCAGGCTCCATCTAATAGACAGCGTGCAGAATTTTAAAGCCTATTTTCAAAGCTCTGTAAGAATGTTCAGACACACTATTAGCACACTATTGGAACTGGTCTGTTGGGACAGGATTTCTATATTCAGAGTTAATATCTTGCTGAAAAAGCCTAGACTGATTTATAATCAGAGGAGGCTATGGCCTTTCTCTTCCTCTCCAGTTAGCAAGGACTATCTTCTCTCCCTGGGTTCTTAGAACAGCACCACTGCATCTTTGATAGAACCTGCTCTTATCAGAGAGAGCAGAGCCAACACTCACTATCTTACACCAGCTGTGACTCAGACACCCTCCCTGGCACTCTGAAAGACCTTCCCTAAGCTCTTGGACAGCTCAGCCTTTGTCACAAACTTCTGAGCACAAAGCAGTTGAGTGACTTGTCCAAGCACAGTGAGGAAAATGTGATTTACACAATCCTGTGCCTAGATCACTGATGCTACCCAGGCTCCAGATACAGTGTGAGAGAGCAAATAATGCATCCCCATGTCCTTCACTGCTTTTGCAGTGAGAGGGGAAATGCATTCCACATTTAATGACTTTTTATTAAAGAAGGACAAACCAATATATTGGATGCAATTATTTGTTTTAAAATCTGGATCTGTTTAAGAGGCAATTATCATTAATCCAAGGTCTCCTGCTTATGTCCAAATCATCATCACAAGGACATTTGTTGCAGCAATGAACCATCTAAAGTCATGCAGGTATTCACAGTTCACAACACAAAAATTACAGTTCTTTGTCATATGGGTAGATGCTGTTTTCTCTAAAACCAATGGCTATGCTTGTATTGACCACAGTTGCATAAAGTCAGTTTGTTGAGGATCTAGCCAGGAGATATTTAATGAGAGTTTTTCCTTCGCTGCTGTTTTTGTTAAACAGTAAAAATAAAATAAAAAAGCCCACAAACAAACAAAGACAAATAAAAACCACAAAAAATCAAAATCCCACCAAAACAAAGACCCACCAAATGAAAAAACCCAATAACCAACTAACCAACCAACTACATTCCCCTCTAAAAAAGCCACCCTAAACCAAAACCAATGTAATGAAAAAATAAGCCCACTCAAAATCCATCACCAACAAAAAACCCTTTGCATTCAGGTCCTGAAGAATCGTCTTACATTGTCTCTAAAGAAAGCAGCTGATGGAGCTGTCACCATGTGTCATAAATCTCACTGCGAAAAGATTTATTCTTTTTTCCATCCAGCTTTTAACATGGTAATTTTGATTTTTTAATAGGGTTGAAATGAAGAAAAGCTATGGAGACAGGGCAAGCCAAACTGTGCATTCTTTATGACTCGCTTTTAAGACTGCACAGGAACTTAGATGATCTGATTCAAGGAATTAAATTATCTTTCAAGAGTATGATTGGTAACAAGAAACTACACAAGCCTTTGGTATCATGGTGACTCTTTAAGCACACTCTGACTACTAATCTGCTTTTCCATTTATTTTCCTTTTGAAGTTTCAAAGTGTACTGGATACTATAACATGAGGAAATTCTGAGAGATGGTGGTTGTTGCACTAAACCTGACACAAGCAATGATTCACATTAACAGACACTTACCCAGCACTAACACTGCATTGCCAGTTTTATTTGCAAATCAGGAAAAACTGTTCAACGTTTAAATGCCAGGATAAATTGCACTATTAATGGACATTATCAACAGAGCATAGCATCTCGACATCAATTCCTCTTAAAGTGAAATACAAGTAGATTTTAAATTACACTATATTTTTATATAACAGGACAGTTTTGCTGACTACAAATAAACAGAGGAAGAATCTGACTTGCACACTTTCTTTTCTGGCTAGTTTTAAAAACAATCCAAAAAGTAGCTCTAAACCAAAGAGAAATGAATATATACTAGTGTATCAATTGATAACATTTTCATTTGCATACCTCCACTGGGGTCTTGGATTTCCATATGAACTAAATCAAGGTCCCCGTCAACTCCAGCAACAGCCCTGAGAACATAAGATAATCAAGTTATGTAGAGCCAGTTAAAGAATTGTAATTATGTGGATAGAAGAAAAGAGAGGATTTCATACTAACCAGCTTTAGAATTCTAGCTGGGAATAAAATAAACCCCATTTATAATGTCCTATTACTAACATTGATAAGGAAATTATTTTTTCTCTAGTTTACATTATGTTTTTCTTAAATTTGTTTAGAATCTCTTCTACTAAAAAATGCGTAAAAACAGAATTAATTGAAAAAAGAATAGAAATGTGCATAAAATTAGAAAAAACCCTCTAGAATCATAAATTTATGTACACACACAGAGAGATATGCAGACACTCACATGCACTGGCAAGTGCTCTAGCATCTTTTTACAATTATGTTTAACATTTGAGACTACAGGGCAGATTTAATGCTAAAAAAGAGTAAGATTCCTTTCTTATTAGAAATATCTTAAACTTGACACACGGTTTCCACAACGAATTGTTATATCTTTGGTTAGCATATTCAAGAGAAGAGTACATTATGCTTTGACAAAGACAGTGAAGAATAATTTTGAGAAAAATATCCTGAAAAGGAAATTCAGTCAGAGTTAATCAAGGTACAGTTTAACTTGTAAAGGTGTAATGGGAATACAGGATGATTTTCTCCCAATATCTCTCATGTCAAATATGCTCAGCCGAAAGATGAGTTTTCTACCCTCAGGGCTTCCGTCCTAGCCTGGGAATGGCAGCCCCAGCTGTGCTTTTTTCTGGCTCCTCTGTTGTCATTAGTCAGGCACATCCTGCAGAGAAGGCTTTGAGCTGGCAGTGGAGCTGTCACAACGTGAAGCAGAATCCAGCCCCACTCCCACAGACCCAATTTTGTCAAGGCTCTTCACGGGCAGGGCAAGAGTCCATCGAGTCACAAAATGTGAGCTGAAGACACTCAAAGGAGATACATTGAGTGATAAAGTGCAGCTGGATGCAGATATTAAAAAGGTCCATTAAGATACTTAAGAGAAAATGATCATTTTGATACAATTATTAACAATCAAATGCAATAAAGCTACACTTTGGACTGAAATTACATCATTTAATGATTTTAGTAGCAGTGATTTATGAGGACTGGTTAAAACTCAGACTCAATAATTGGTGGCTCCACAGGAACACAGGCCAGGGGGAAAAACCTGGATGATTTCCACTGCTGCAAAACAACTAGAAATAATCACATATGCTGGTTTTCCCTAATAAGATAAATGATAGGCCAAAGGAGGAAAGGGAGGGGGAACGATGAGCCCCCTCCAAGCCATAAGATGTGAGAGAAACTTATAGTGGGATTTATTTTTTTTTTTTTAGCAAATTCATGGAAAAATCTTGTATTTATTAAGAATTTGATCTCTCAAACACAAACTATTTTGGCATTTTGGAGGCAATACATTAGGTTAGAGAAGCTTTTAGATCCACTGAGGTCTGATGAGAATATATACATGAGCAGAGGGATCTGTGAACTTTTGTGCTGTGTGTGCTGTTATCTATGTTTCTAGATAGCCACAATACAAAATCAAACCTGTTATAACTCTGTAGTCAGCAATTTGAGGGAAGAAAATGTTTGCTGAATATTTTACTTTTCGTGTTGGACCTCAGGCAGCTGAACCAAAGAAACTTTTGGGTTGAATTTTCTGAACCTGAGCCTGACATGCTAATAAGCATCAATAATGCAAAGAAAGTTTTTGGGTACTTCTGAAATTACTTCTTGTATCTATAATTTATCACACAGGATTTCATAAGCACAGTTTGAGGTATTTGTCAATATCTTTACCTTCTCATCTTTATTTCAACAGCTCAGAATTACAACGATCTCACTTCTATCATGCTTCTCCTAACAATGGCAGCTGACAAATGCAGACTCTAATATTGTTTCCAGTGTAATTTTTCAGTGAAAGAAGATGCAGCTGATCTGTTTTAATGAGCACTGCAAAATGAAACTTTCCTATCCAGACTACTTTTCTCCTTTAGACTTTTATTAATTATAATTATTTAATTAATTATAAATTAAGCAGAATATTTCAAAAATATTGTGGTTTTAATTACTCTGTTTGTACTTATGAACTCTAGCAGCAGACACTATTTACTAAATGAAGATGTTACATCCTCAAAGTCTACTTTTGAATGTCAGCTACAGAGCAGAGTTTCTGAACCCCAAAGTCCCTTTACACGGCTTTACAAACACTTAGAAATAGTCCTTTCTTCTTTTATTGAAAAAAGACCAAATCTCTTACAGCTGCTAAGAAAATCTCCAGAAGAGAGTATAAATAATATAGAGAATTTGAAGCTATATCCCTGAAGAATAAACTAATCTCATTTCAGTGGACTCCTCTGCCAACAGTACTTAAAAGATAATACTGTTATTTCACTAGTGTTTAAATCATGAACCAGAGGAAACGTGCAGTGATCCTCTGCAGGCTGAACACAGAGCAGGGCCCTCTGCCCAGCTTCTGAGAACACGAGGCAAACAAGGGGCAGACACGATCACAAACCCTATGTGGTCCTCTGAAAAGGAAAGCTCAGTTGCATACTTTTTCATATTGAGGGAGAAATGTTGGGGTTTTTTTGCATTTTCATTTACAGACTTAATACTACCACACCCTAAGTGCATTGTACCAGTGTGGGCATCGTGTCCACACATCACAAGGACAGTTCACTGTTCCCCAGCTGGCTTTAGGACAGGACTTCTGTCTTATAAAGCACAGATGCAATGGACCCTTATAATCTGACAGCTTCTTCCTTTTTGGTTGACATTTCAGAATAAATTTTAAGTTTTTTTCCCATCCGAATAGAACAAGCACTTTCTTAGGAACTATCTACTTTTCTCAAATTCAGTAGTGGTTGTTTTTTGGTGTGATTAAAATTCCCCCACTCTTCTCAGAGTACTTTGCAATTAAAATGTTCACACCTCAGCAGTCTGGGACCATTCGTTTGTTTAGTAGTTTTACTTAGGTTTACTTCAGTTTTTTTACATAGTTTTACTACTACTTTAGTAGTAAATGCAGGGCTTTCTGGTTGACTTTTTAATGTTTTACATTCAACTGCTGAGTTTTCCCATGAAATTCAGACTAACTTTCAGATCAGACATGTCTTTCTCTAGGAAAATAAATATTTCTTGACCAAGTGTACTGTGTGGGATAATGCAAGTCCAACACACCAACACTTCAGACCACATAACAACACTCAGAATTAAAATAACCCAAATTGACTGCAGAGTGGTGTAAATACAAGCAGCCTCAATATGCTTCTTCCCTTTTCTGTAACACAAGCTCCCATTATCTCCCTTGTGCTTGTCTGTTGTTGAGCCTCTTGGGAAAAACAGTTTTTCAGAATGCAATTTTAGAATTTTTTTGAGGGTTTAGTTTTCTTACATGTGTGAGTTTTTACCCTTTACAGAAGTTGTCCTGAAAGATTAGTGGTTGTATGACCTAATTCTTCATAATTTTTACATAAGTGCCTCACCAGATAATTTCACTGACCTTAACAGCATTATATCAGCATGAAAATGGTGCCATGGAGGTGACGAAAAAGCCCTTTGCATCTGTCTTAGTAGGTGTATAAATGTATATTTCATGATTCAACCATTAGACACGTTTTAGTTTTAAATAACCATACTGAAATTCTAAGAATTTAGAATTTTCTGTTAGAAGTTTTATAAGAGACTGTTGGTATTTTTTAATACTTTTTTTTTTCTTTTATACAGCTACCTCTCTTTTTCCCTAAATGCCCCAATATTTTCTTCCTCTAGTTCAGCATAGCATTAGGAAAACACCAATATTCACCTGAAATTTCACAGTTATGCAATATTCATTATTATGGTGAATACCATGATTCAAATGATTACCACTGATGTGTAAAAGTACACATCTCAAAATATAAATTATAAGCATCAGTCCCTTCTCTGATAATTATGATTCAATTTTACTTCAAGCAGGAAACCCTTTGTTTCCAGTAGTCCAGGCTCATTTTGTAGGGGAGCAATTGTCTGCAGACACTAATCAAGCACAGTCTGCTCTGGACACTTGTATTCCCTACCCCCAGTCAAATCAAGGGATTGTTAAACATTTGATGCAGTTTATTTGGGCAAATATTCATGAAGAGACAACTTCAAACAGGACATCTGCAAACAAAAAAATCAAGACAAACATGCTTGCAGGAGTCTCCAATCAAAGGCCATCTGAAATCTTGCTGGGTTCCTCAATCTGCCTCTCTCATAATCTCGGAATATAAAGTTTATACAAAAAGTAATGTTCCCCATTTATACTGACTGATTTCTAGCAATTGGCTGAAGGCACTGCCATGCTTAGAAAGCAGGTCAACAGCATGCAAATGTTTTCACGGAGTAGTTTAAAATGGCATTGACTCTTGGCATGCTGGTTACTCAGGAAGACAAAACCATGATTTGATTGATACAATCTAAAAATATATCTGCTTATGACTGATTTATGTTTCAGGTCTTGCTGCCTTCACATCCACTTCCAAAGACACACCTTTCATGATCCAGTTAGTGCCTAACACAGCCAATGTGTGCTGTTACTTGTTTACTCCCTGTGCCTAAATGCTTTTTAATAAAAACGTTTTTCCTGCCATGTTTGTTCAAATAGAAGAGCTGCAGAGGTTTGTCCCTGCCTTGGCTCCACCTTGGCTGGCAACAAGGTGCTCACAAGCTACTCTCTCACTGCAGGACAGGGGGAGAAAATATAATGAAAAGCTCAAGAGTGGAGATAAAGACAGAGAGGTCACTCACTAATTACTGTTACAGGTGAAACAGACTTGACTTGGGGAAGAGTAATTTAGTTTATTGCTGTTGAATAACAGAGTAGGATAATGTCTCACCATGGCTGCAGGGATGTCCCTGCTCTGGCACCTGGAGCATCTCCTCCCCCTCCTTCTGCACTGACCTTGCTGTCTGCAGGGCTGCTCCTCTCACATATTCTCACCCCTTTCTCTCACACCTGCTGCACACTTTTTACCCTTTCTTTAATCTGTTACCCCCAGTGTCACTCACAGGCTCAGTTTACCCAGCAGAGGGTTTTCCTGGGAGCTGGCTGGAGCTGGCCCTATTTGACATGAGGGCATCTCCTGGTCTCATCCCACAGGAGCCCTGAACGCTCCTGCTACCAAACCTTGCCACATAAACCAGTCACACACATCATCACACAGAAACAGAAACAAAACCTATTCAAACATAAGAATAACTGCCCATTCAGATTCTTGGCTTTACATACAAGTGGAAAATTCAATGACAAAGGCTCAATGAAATCCTCCTTGCATTTCTCTCCTTTAGGACATAACATGGCTGAAATCCTCTCTTTCACCTGACACTTGAATAGCCAGGCACCCACTACATTTGACATAAATGGGTACAGCTGTGACTAGAATCTGTATGGAATTTCATGAGGAGAACAGAACTTGGTTCCCTGAGAACAGCTGCTTCATCAAAATAAACTCATCATTTCTTATTTTTATGTTCTTACCTCTCAAGAAAATGGAAATCCTGTAGCTAAAAATAAGAGTAACACATATCCATAGCATAGGATCCAAATATCCGAGTGAGTCAAGGATGAAGAATTCCTAAGGCTCTATACAGTCATAAAAGAAATATGATGGGCTTAATTCTCTGGTAATTACCAATTCATTTCTTACTGTCTCAGGATATATTTGTGCTGGAGTAGACAGCTGATTCACAATGTATTCTTTGCTAATGTATTACAAAGACCTATTTTGAGAAATCAAAAGGATTTCTTAGTGCTGCATAAGCCTTGGGGACTAAGAAGAATAGCAGCAGACCTAGAGGAATCCCAAACTCCACTACTTCTTTTTCTTCTCAAGAATTACCTCATACTACAGCACTTTTTAAAATGGGCTTCAAACACAAAAGCAGTTATATACCATGTAATGGGTGGGTGTTTGGCTGGGATAGTTCCTATCTTTACATTCCATGTTACAAATGCATCAAGAATTGAAAAAAGCACTTATAAAGGATGGGTGCTATAACATCCCTTAAACAGAAATCATCACGCTGAGACAAATGCAGTTTGTACACAGAAGGAAAACTGGTCACAGAAAACAAAGTTTCTTAATTTCACAGAAAAAGAAGTTGCTAAAAAATAAAAAGGCTAATTAGTATTTATACAGAAATAAAAGATTTATTTTCTATATGTTGATACTTTTTTTAAATTACAGCATGACTTAGTATTTTACTTTTTTGTTAGTTTCCAATCTGCCTTTCTTTCTCTTGCTTTATAGCTCTTGTGGTTTTAGAATAAGGTAGAATAAACTATTTCAGTTTAGGTAGCAACAACAACCCTCAAGTCCCACTGCCTGACCTATTTGTCACTGACCAAAATTTAAAGCAAGCAGTTGATGGCATTGCCCAAATGCCACTTAAACACTGACAGGCCTGGGGCATCCACCAGCTCCCTGGGAAGCCTTCTTTGCCTCCTAAAATGCTAGGAGAAAACAAACCCTTAAGAAGGCTTAGTCAGCTTTCTTTTCCAAAAGAATAAATAAAATAAGCAGGAAAATCAGTTAGGACAGTGTAAAAAAAGATCACACTATCACAGAAGAAAAGAAATGTTTTGTGTTCCTAAATTAAAGATGGTTGTATATACTTTCCACTGATGCCAATAATATTTTCATTAGTTCCACTATCATGAAAGATCAAATTCCACACATAAAATCTAAAATGATATTTAAGGAGGGATCAGGAACTCTTGAAAAGCAAATAAATCCTAGAAGATAATATTAATATATTGCTCATAAATCTATAATATGTCTCTGAACATAAATATTTAAAATACTTAGTCTCTACTGACCTTCCCTTAATATAAATACATTACACATTCCATTAAATTAATTTTATTTAGATTCTCATTGAGTAAAACAAAAAAAAAAAAGCAAAAAAACCCAAGCTTTTTCAGGAAATACATGCAGATCTGGCTGCTTCTGGAGGCATAGAAACAAATGTTTTTTTACAAAACATAGGAAAATATTATGACTGATAATATTTGTAGTTACCAGACTGAAATAAAAATCTTAGGCTACATTATTAACCTCAGTGGCAAAGCTCAAATTGAAATCAAAGAGAAAACATCTGCTAAAGATCTGCCCAGTGAAATGTTCTTGGCACAACCAGCCATGATCAGCAAGAGACATGCCCTCATTTATCATGAGATGCACAATTAGTTTGACACAATATTTTTAACATATCAGATGTATGCTGACAGGAAAACAACACTAGGCCTGGTGTCCTTACAGTCAAACTATTACAAAGCCCAATATTTACATCAGTTGAAAATGACACAAACACTTATTTTTATCTAGCATTCAGACAATTTGGGTAACAAAAGCCATAAAATACTGGAAATTCTCACATGACAGACAAACTCCCACTGGAAAGCCATCATGTCCAACTCTCCACTCAACAGCTCACTATACATTGCAAATTCCCATATGAGATAGAAGTAAAATATATATCTTTATTGTAAAACAAATTATGAGAAGGATAATTTGGTAGTGATGCACTTAACATCTGCTTCCAAACACTTGCTGTTGCTGGCTGATACAGTTTTTGAGAGAAATTACTTGGTCTACATATAGAAAAGAGGAAAACAACCCCTAGAAAATATTTGTACAGGTTATAAATGTACAGACTCTTCAAATTTATAATACTTATTTGTGAGGAATATGACATTTTATGAACAACCATGACTTTGAAGTACAACATTGGAGTTATTACTATCAAATGATATAAGGAAACAAGGATTCTGAAACACAGCAAAATACAGACTTATTGTTAAACATGCCCTTGTTGGCTTTAATCCTTACAAACAGAAAACAGTGACAGGTTATTTGGATTGGAGCAAAACTGACACACGTTTCAGTGCTTTTCTGTATTTTTCATAATTTAAGTGTGCTAAGCATCAGATGAGAAAAAATTCCAATAAAAAAGTCTGTGAGAGAGAGGCTGCCACACTTATTTCTCACCTGTTAGTGACTTGGATGGTTTTCAGACTTCATGCATTTTAAAATATTTTTATTAAAACAGATATCCATATGCCCTCATGATTTACATCCCATATAATCTTGTTAGGGAATAATTTGTTATAAGTCAGACATGACATTTCTGACACACAGTGCTACTTAAAAACAATTTTACCTTTTCACAGGATACTTAAAAGACCTGCAAAGTGTATGGCCTGTGAAACTCCACCTGCTGTGCAGAAATAATCTGTTCAATAGCTGTTCAAAGCAATACTTTGCAGGAGCAAGTCAGCAGAAAGTGTCTGCTCAATTCAGCTGCTTCAGCAGAAAAAGTTGAGACAAAATGGAATAAACCAGATGGATGTTCTACAACCCAACCATCGGCTACTTTTCTAAAATTATGGGCAGTAAGTAGGTTGCAGATTTAAAATGAGGCACTCAGAAGTGTGAAAAAGCATGTGTGTTGTGCCCAGGGTTAATGAGACCAACAGGGCAGGTTATGTCCTGTGCTCCCAGGGTTTTTCAGACAGGGTTTGACCTGTCCATGTGTCTCTGCCCTGATCAAACCTCCCCTCTGCTCAGCAGCAGCAGCAGCAGCTGTGCCAGCCCGCCCTTGAATCACCCAATCATGCTTTGGGCCAATGGATCTGTACGCACAAAAACACCTCTGTGTGCTTCCCAACCAAAAACACCTCTGTGTGCTTCCTAACCAAAAACACCTCTGTGTGCTTCCCAACCAAAAACACCTCTGTGTGCCTCAAAACCAAAAACACCTCTGTGTGCC